>VWPW01008057.1:58244-384647 GCA_013389825.1 Crypturellus undulatus | reverse complement strand
AAAAAAAAAAAAAAAAAAAACCACAAAAAAGAAAATGCAAGTCCATTCGCCGCAAGGTCCAACATTGGTTCCCGCTAGCTGCAAGCACGCACATATCCTGGCCACAGGGCCATAAACAAACGCACACTCATTTATTTCAGATGAGCTCTTTTAGCTTTACTTGGGCATTTTTCTTTTGGGAGTGTTTTGCTTATATAAAGCTTAAGTCCCAAATCTGATAGTTCAATTTGCCAGTCAAGGACAGTTCTCAATCAAGAAACACTGAATCTGGGAAGATGGTCAGAAATCTCAGTCCTAAAATTTGCTTTAACTTGTCAGTATCATTTGATTAGTTCAACCATCACTGCCAGTTGATATCATATATCTGAGATAGAGACACAGATACGCCTAGAAAATCCCCTAAAATTTATGTTAATACGCAGGATGAAAATATAAGGACCACATTAAAGAAAAAAAATAGCAGGGCACCTGTCAAGGTTATTAGTTTAAAAAAAAAAAAAAGAAGAATGATATATAATACAGTGGTGGAGTGTGGGTTTTACTGTGCTATTACTATTAGAGTAGTTCTTAGTTCACCAGCCTGTCCTGTAGTTGCATCTTTTCACAAATGTTTGCAGTAGAACTGGAGTTTGTGTCTCATTTGTATATGACACCATAAGGATGTTCTCCTTTAACATGGAAAAAAAAGATAATTAGTGATCAATTGGGAAAAAAAAGGAAAAAAAAGAAAGAAAATCGAGCAAGGCAGCATAGAGAGCTCAGTTTTGCGAGAGAATGATTTCTCTAACCACATGCCCTGCCCTGTATGTAGAACTTGCCTCTGGAAGCAAAATGCAGTCATTTGAGACCACTTCTGATTTTGTTGTTGTTGTTTCTCTTTTAAGATAATTTATACAACTGGTTCCCCAGCTATGTATTGTCCCCAGCCCACGCTGCTTTTAAATCCCGGAGCACCACACTCTGACGTCCTAATTCACATTAGATATTGTATCTTCTTGCAAGTGCTCCCATGGATTGCCTTGAATTCCACTGAAAACAATTCCCAGCAAATGCAGCTCTCAGGACCTGGCCTTTGCTATGCAGATTGTGCTCTCAAGGCACAGAAATCACCTCTTTCAGAAGAATTAAACAGATTCAGACTATCATCTTCTATGGGTAGTCTTCCCTGGTGCCACACAGGAGGAAGAACTAGCACAACATTGGTAAGGTCCTTGCAGGGACTGGTTGATGAAGTGAGTTGAAGAGATGAAGAACAAAATTATATAAAAATCTCAGATGCGTGTGATAAAGATGCTTACGATAAATCTTAGGGAAGCCAATCCAACTCAAAGAGATAACATGAAGAGGGAGAATATAAACTAGACTGATCAGTAAATGATATAGAGATGATGACGATAGAGAGAGGAAGGGTCTGGGACAGGTATGCAACTGAAAGGGGAGAAAAGCACAGAATAAAAAGGGAAAAGAGAAACAGAATTGCTGGGTAACACTGACAACAGCTGTGGTACCTGGTATCAGGGTGCCTGGGCTCACTGTTCCCAAGGATGGTTGTATAGCAGCAGAGGCCACCAAGATTTTGTTCCAAACTCAGACCAAGAGGACACCTTTCACTCTCTGACTGAGCTACTCTGGCACTTTCAGGAGAGGTTATTATCTACTTTTATGTACAAAAAGGAAAAAAACAGAGCTCTTATTCAGCATTTTTCTTTTAAAATCATGAGATATATCCTATTGAGCCTTGTTCTGGCTGAATCTGTTTGCTCACATCTATGTCTTTATGGTTCCCTGTGCATGCAGCAGAATCATGAGGGCCGTGCTTTGAGACACGACAGCCGCCTCGGCTGCATCCCCCCTCTAAAGCCTGGGCATTCGGGGACCAAGCCTTGGTCCCAGGGCTCTGCTGCATGAAGCCTCCAAGCGCCGGAGCCTCTAGCCCTAGAGGCCAACCCATATTCAGAGGGAGATCTCCCTCCGAGAAAGCCCAGCACAGCAGTATTTACTAATTCCCTCTATTTCTCTCACATCAAAGTCTTAACAGAAAAAAAAATAAAATAAAAAAATGAGAGTACACAATGCATTCCCAGTTGACTAAAAGCTTGGGAAACTTGCTGGACTTGCACATCCCAATAGGCAGTTTAGTAGCGAGAGCTCCAAAACAGAGCCTTGTGGTTGAAGGAGAGAAAGAAAAGCCCTCTTGCACCATACTGAGAAATGACAAAGTGTCAAATGTCATTCCTCTTCTCTCCTAAACTTAAAGACACCTCTTTTGTACAGATACATTCTTCAAAAATAGTTTGGAGGTTGCTTATGCTCTTCAGTGGTAAAGAGAGAGAAAGACTCAAGCAGAACTGCTTCATTTGCTGAGCCCTCAGCACGCTCCTTCAGCATTACATGCTTTCTATATGCACAAATATTAACTTATACAGAGATAGGGATGTGTGCCCAATAGCTGTGCACACATTTTAAAGGCATAGCTTCTCCAGTGAGTAATTCCAGGAGACAGCAACCTCCTGACCACCCTGGGATGACAGGACTGCAAAAACTATTGTAAAGGATTGCTATAGTGAAGCAAACCCTTCCTTTCAACATGATCACACTCAATTTCAAGCAGTAATCGGATGCAGAGATGTCTGGAGGCCCTCGGGTGATGAGGGGCTGGGAAGTGAAGAAGGCTGTTTCTTCCTCTCTCCCTTGCGAGGTTTGGGAGATCCTCAGTCTTGCCTGCGATCAGTGCGTGGTCCTTGGCTTCCAAGAATATCAAAGCAAATCAAAGGCTTTGAAAATGTCAGCTGAGCAAAACATTGGAGTTTATTTACAATGTATTTTTGGGTGGCTTTTGCTGAATCCATCCAATGCTACTGTTGATAGATAATCAGGGATGCAGTGAGCAAAACAAAACCTGCATTTGTTACTCCTTCTGCGGTGAGGAAAATGGAATGGCCTTTTAACAGAAAATTTAAGCCAGGATCTTAGCATGTCTGAGCATTTGTTTATTATTAGAGTGCCCATTATCCTGGTGTCTAGGCACAAATTACTGAGCATCTTAAACTAAAAAGCAAAATGTCTCGATATGCACCCAGAGTGCTGTTTATTCCACTTCCCTGAAATGACAGTTCGCTGACCTGAGGGCATGGTGGAACAACTAAATACTGCTAACTTAAATCTCTATGTGTTCCAGAAAAATAAAAGATTTCTGTGCTCGGGCACACTGGGTCATATTCATCCTCAGTGCAATTCTGCAGAAGTCCGTGGAGTGGAAGAGGGATGAACTACCTCATTGTTCCTGTGAAAAAGATCCAGTACATTCCAGCAATTCAGGAATGGTACCCACGAAAACAGGCAAAGGAACTCAAGGGCGTGGAGATATGGCCAGCTAGCGACTCCACTACATCGAGGAAGCTTCTACCCCATTAATTGCTGTTGGAAGCACAAAAATATATACTGGTCCCAAAAAAACTGCAGCTGCTGCCCAGAACCAAGTCATATTAGGATTCTTTTAAACACCTCTTGCTGCAAATACATGCTACAGGGTTAGACAACAGGTTCCTGCAGTTTGTAACTTAACGTTTGCTATCACTGTGATTTGACGCAATAATTACTGTAATAGGTTTATAATTACAAGTACTTTTTAAATTCATTAAATTGAATGGACTATTCCATGTGGGGGGAGGGCAAGTGACTTTAAATATAAAATATTTCCCCCCAGGACAACTGAAAGCTCCCCAAGCAGACCCCCATACATTTCAACACATTTCTGTAAATCATTTAGAAGTGAACCATGGGTATGGACAGGCAGTATCAGCTCTCTAACCTCAGTGTCTGAACCTGTGGGGCCAAACCCTTCCTTCTTTCAGGGTGAAGGAAACACTGAGGTAGCCCAAGGGGGTTTGAAGAAACAGGCTAGGAAATAGCACCCTGGAGGACCTCAGGGATGCCCACTGGTGCTGCTGGGGGGTTGCAGAGCATCTCCCAAGGGTGAGATCACGCGCTCCTCGCAGCCTCAAGACAGCTCAAGTGCAAGGACAAAGCACCAGCAAGAATTTCTGCAGCTCGCAAAAGCAAAATCGCTGTGCTCAGTGAAAACTACATTTATTTTTAAAATCTCTGTTTTTTTTTTTTTTATGGTACCATAACTTCAGCTTCTTCACAGTGTTTGAAGTGCAGTTTACTTTGGTTTCCTTTCTGCTTATATTCTCCTCTCTCTCCATCATTCAATACCAGACTAATGTCCTGCGCATTTCTCTGTGTCACTAATGGACTTTATTCTGATGGTGGTTCTTAGTATTTCTATTTCATATACTCACACTGCAGAGCACAAACATCAAATACTTTCTTAGATAAAAACTTCCTTTTCATGAAACATTTTACTAATCAAACGCAAAAGTCCATTCTGAATTTTGCTTCCCAATTGATCTTCCTCACTTAATGCTACATTGGGTGTACACATATACGTCAAGGTAAATATCTCCCTTTGACTTCAAATCTGGTATTCATATTTTTCTGTTATGTAATAGCTCTCTAGTAAATGTCTCTGCAATCTAATTCTATTTTTTGTTTTGTTTTGGTTTATTTTGTCATTTACAGTTAGGTCTGCACCAGAATCACATGTGTCTGCATCCTTAAATCTACATTTTAAACAAATGGAAAACTCTCATGATCTAATACAGAGGGGGACTGGACAATGACTCTCTGTCCTGGATTCATATATCAAAAATATGTTCATACTCCTATCTTTTTTAATTGTGCTACTAACTCAGACTGTTTTAGGATTCTGACATATAGCTCTTCTGTTCTTCCCCTTCTCGCTGTTTCTAACACTGCTTCTATTTCCATGCTCATCAAAAGCCTTTTCATAGTCCAAAAATCTGTACACAATGTTTTGTAATATTTGGCAGACTTATCTGAAACCTAATTCACTGCCTTCTTGTGATTCATGGTCATAAATTATTTCATATGTAATGAACCCCAAAGGGTAAAAAATCCTTTGTATTAAATTTCAACCATATGATTTAAGGGGGGGGGGGGAGAGAGTGAAGAAGAAAATATTTTTGAGACACTCTGTAAAGAACTGACCTCAATGTATTGTCTAGTGTGTTGTCCCCACAAATGGTATCTCAAGATTACTTAGTAAATATGAGATGTCAAAATCCTACAAGTAAAACCACTTATGCCTAACTTGGGGTTAATATGGACAAATTCAAAAGAAACAAGAAACATAAAAATGTGTAGCCCTGGTCTATTAAATCAAGTCTGTCTCCCATGATGGTTAAATTAAGAGATTATTAAGAAAACTCCTCCAAAATCAAGAACCTCACCCAAGCCTTGGTTATTGCACATATCCCAATATATTACTGGGATTGACCCCACTAACAATAAGTTTTTGCCTCAGTGAGTGAGTTTCAATAATCAAAGGAAATAATTAACAAAACAATAAAGATTGTTATGACTCCCTTTATGTAAATGACTTCAAAATGTAAACAGATCAAAGCTTGAGCTAAAATTAAGCAATTCCCCTTGTCCACTTACAGTACTGAAAAGAAATATATATATATATATAGTTTGTTTACAGTTAAAAGGATTATCAATGGATTACTAGTTTGTTGTTGTATTAGAAAAATAAAAATACAAACTTGATCCTCAAAAGATTATTCATATTATTTTATCATATTTATTTTAATGGGATTATTCATAAAAGTAAAGATGTGAGTATAAATCTCTGTTCTCACACATGAGTTTATAGGGTGTCCAGACAACCCTACAAAAAATCTGGATTTTTTTTTTTAATAAAAGAGTTCTTTGAAATAGGTCTGCTGAAAGAAATACTCTTACATGAAATCAGGTATATACAAGCCCTGTATACGCCAAGGACAAAACACTTTATTTTGTACAGAATTTATCTTTTGGTTCACTAAAGTCAAAATACTTCTGTTCCTAAGAACTTTTATAAAGGACTGTTTCATAATATGAATCCATTTGGATTATCTGACCAAAGATAAGACTTCAATGGACTTACTATATCACTCACCACTGTACCAGTGCCACAAAAGGGAATTACAATTAATTGGATTATGTTGGTCTCCACCCGCTGATTGTAGAAGAGAAAGTCTAAAACTGTAACTATTTCAAACAGACCATATCTCTCATCAACCATGGGATTTGAGCTTTAATTTACCAATAAAGCTTAATTTCTTTTCTATATTCTCTTCTGGTTAGGAAGAGGTCATTTAGACACTTTCTTCAAGTTATTCAAACAGAAAGGACACTTTTCTTAAATACTTTCAGACTCACACTTTTTGCATTTTACCTTTCTTTAACTCTAGTTATTTGCTCTATCAGCAGCAAAGTGAGATAAAGTGCAAGTCAGGGAAGGCAGGCTTGGGTTTGGATCGTAAGAACGATTTATATTCATATTTCCCAGTTAAGTTAATGAAATTTTGGCTGGAATTGTCACCTAAATTGACAATTTACTATCAACTATATTAAGTGTGACAAGATACAGGACGCAGAAGATCACAGTCATTTCACATAGATTGCTGCCAAGACAGAAAGCATCAAGAGTTTTCCAAAGCTAAACTTAGATTTACGTGCATGGGAAAGACGAAGGTAGGAATATACATTTGATATATCCAAACAACACCCACTAACTTACAAATAATCAAAGTCTACAACCCAGAATTCTACAAAAGGAGAGAAAAATAAGTTTTAATTGAGTTTTCTAGGTTATCACATCTGGATCCTGGGTACTGCAGAGACCAGACCACTGCTGATGATTCTGCCTAAAAAATGCTTTTTTTTTCTCCCTATCCTTATTGGAAGGTAATTTCAGTGCCTAACTCCTTCTAATCACCAGCCTCAAATGAGTGACTTTATAAACTTTTTAAAATAACTATTAGTAATATCTATAATACTTGCTTTCATATTTTTTGTCAAATTTTGCATTCAAAGACATAAAAACCCTCAGTCAACTTACTTCAAAACCATGTTGCTTAATTCACATTTGCATTACTTTTTGCTAATATCTGAAGCTCTAATTCCATTCCCTGGATATTAGCAAGACTAGCTATGCTGTTAAAGATAGGAATGCTTCTAAGTGCCTACTGAATCAGGGCATACGAGATGATAATTGTATGTGTTTAAAACAAAACTTTAAACAGGAGGGGATTATATAAGTTGCTACAACAAATATATCTTCAAGAACACTGAAGGACTTTCAAATGTTAACGAAATGCCCTTTGATAATAATAGTGCCAATAATAACATGATTTCTCAAATATTTTTATGCATTTGGAGAACTATGTTACCCTGACTTGGGAAGAGGCTTGGCAAGTGTGCTTTTTTATAAATTTTGTTTTACCAAAAGATTGACATTTCAAGGGCAGGGGGGCAGCACGCTTAAAAAACAAAACCCCACTCTGCCTTCCACGGTGCCATAAGTAGCGCACGGTGCTCGTCTCATCTGTTTAGCCTCAGCACACACATAAATACCTCAAGGGCACGTGTAAACATGGTCAACACCATCCACAGCCCTTCCTTTAGCTCTACTATTTCCTTTTTTTTTTCTGCCAAATTATACAAGAGTATTTGTTTCAAGAGAGAAAGGTGTGCTCAGAAATCATTTTTCAACTTTTTGCAGGGATTATTTTCTGTTCTTCAATTCAGCCTGGTGAATGCGCTTGCAATAGGGTGATGATTTCAATATAAAATAAGAGACTTTCGTGGTTTTGGTTCCTTGAGATATATGTAGGTCCCTCCCCGCAAGAGATGTTTTAAAATATTGATTAGACTGGGGAAACATCTCAAATAAATAGAGATTTATACTTCCTTTCGGATACACAATCTTACGAAAAGTTTCAAGGCAGTGCACAACAAAGCATTTGACAAGAAAGATAGCATCTGCTTTTCTGGCTATTCAAGCTGAAGTTTTTCATTCTAAATGCGAGCAATGTTTCCCAAGTTAACATAATTAACTCCCGACAATCCCGAAACATCATAATATAAGATACAGATGGAAATTCAAAGCTTTAAAAATGTCATATAACTGCGAGAGGATTATCAATTTTTAAACTGCACAAATCTGAATACTAATTAAAACAGGTGTTTTTATTTCAAACACTTCTGCACACTGTGACATTACCAGGAGGGTTATTTATGTATTAGCCTAGTAGGAAGCATATAGTCCTCAAAAATGGGATGCACGATAATAACAAAGTTATGAGATAAAAGACTAGCACTCTGTACTGCTTCCTGAAACAATAAAAGACAAGTAGTTCAATTAGTTAGCAATTTCCGTGTGACTATTTGACAGACTCTACTAATTGTTAAGCTCCCACTAACTATTGCTTTACATAATTAATTATATTCAAATGCAAACAACAAAGACATGTGGGCCAGTTGCCCTTTTGACAATGTTTTTTGCAAACTGATTTGCTTACCAAAAATATTTTTAGAATTAAAAGATACTAATCTTAAGTGGAAATGCACATCAAAACGTGAAAGCAGCTCTGCATTTTAGCACGGTTCTGAGAGAGAGTGGAAAAAAAAATTTGGATTGTTTAACATATCATTTATGCTGCATGCATAATAGCTGAAGTCTTCTCGCAGAGATCTTTCGTATTAATTTAGCATTGCATAAAATTCATAGTAACAGGTCCCAGGGTCAAGCATCATTCATCATTAGTTGAAGTGACATTTGCAACCCTTCATATAGCAGCTGCTTGAAAGGGGAAAAAAAAAGGTATTCTTTGGGAGAATGGGGGGTAGAGCACAATCCTGGCTCTATCCGTGGAAGGGAAAACAAGGTGCCACTATGTCAGCATGATAATGCGCTTAAATTTGGTGATGTCATTCTTGCCTAACCCCCACGAGTCACAAGGCAGAAGGCAGCTGCATTCCTGAACTTAGGAGTTCGGGTGGAGATAAGTAATAACTAGATGTAAATGAATTACATTACTGTGGTTGCGAACATAGCTCTGTGCATCTAAATTATGATTTATATCAGGATCCTATCTTGTTTTTGAGAGTTTTCTACTTGTTAACAAGGCAGTCCTTGTTCTCATGGCATCCTCCAGGCATAATAGTTTCTGGGAAGCCAAATAAGATCACTTTTGAAACTGCAAGACAGCATTCCAAGACTTTGCAGCAGAACACATTGGCCAAATTAGGACTTCTGAAGACTGTTAACTAACAAATAAAATCTTCTTCTTTTTTTTCCTCTTTGTGGCATGTCTTGCCTACTATAAAACACTGAGATCAGAACGGGAAATGTGAGCAATTAAAATGAAAATGTAATCATCTGCAAGAAAAGATAAATTTGTATTAAATGGCTAATACTTCACAGTCTTTTTGATATTACAAGTACTTTTTAAGAAAATATATATTTTATGTCACAGTAATTTTTATTATGGGAAACATGTGATCTTTTTGGAATTATGCACATTCTTAAATCACAGTCATTAAAACAGTATGCAACAAAAAGTAGTTAGATTTTGGAGCTTTGCTAATATTTGGTGATATTCTTCAACTTTGTTTTTATACCTGAAATGCATTTAATCGAGTCGTGTCACTAATTATATACCAGCATTTACAGAACTGTGAAGATTACCAGCCTAGCCTACTACTAATATATTTATAAGAAAAAAATTAATGATTTTTCATTGGGAAAAAGGGGGCTTTAAAAGAGTCACTTAAAAGCGCATGAAAAAATTGTTAAAGGGCATTGCTTATTATCCATTACGATCCTACGAGCTGCTGCAATTTAAGCTGCTAGTCCAAACACTTGTAGGAGCAAGAAGCGAGTCTCGCATGTGCGACACACACATGGCCAAGGAGAGCACTGCGGCCAGGCCATCCCCTTGCAAAGCAACGGCAAAACTGGGCCACATGTGACATTTTCTGGTGCATACGATGGCTGTTCCTCATCAAGCGACCCAACCCCAGAGCAGACCAAGGGCATTTCTGCTACGGGCCGGTGGCCCTGGTTCATTAGCCCTTTGGCCTCTCACCTGGGGATGGGTTTTAGGTGCCAAGCACGTAGGCAAAAGACGTTTGCTCTCGATGCAGGAGAGGCAGAATGGCTGCAAAAGGAATAGAACAGCAGAGGCAAGATGACTGGCAGATAGGGTTGCCACATCCCCCTTAAAGAGACTGCTCCTTTTCCACACCTTATGTCTCTTGTACCATAAAAATATGCATAGATGTATGTGGGAGCATCATAGCAGATTTCTTGGGATGCGTGCCATGCATCTGAGCTTCGAAGCTGGCTCAACGTTGTCACCATTAAGTCGCAGTGTACACAGCAACACTTCAATCTAATTTCAATTAGGGAAAAGTTGCACAGAAACTTCTCGGAGGGTACACATGACCCTATGCATAAATACCAATTAAAAACAGTATCATCAGTGTCTTTGCAGTGAACATTGATACCACGGAGAGGAAAGAATTTCAAATGAGGGAGCGCTCCACGACTGTTAGTGAATCAGGAATCGGCGAAACTTTCAGATTTGTGAGTGAGGAAATGGGGTGAATAGCAGCATTTCCAAGAAATTTTCACTACAGCACATTTGCATGTGACATCCAGAAGAGTATCGCATGCAACGTATGAATGCAACAAAATACTACCTGGTAAAAAAAAATTGCTGTTTAATCTAGTGAGAAGTTCTTGGTGCCAGAAGCCTCGAGCTGCCCCGACAAAGAGCGCTGGGGAACCTCCAACTTCAGCTGCTTTGCAAACCCAGCGCTCACGATATCCCCAAACCTCTCAGTTTATGTGCTGAGCTGCCCATTCAGCCTAAGCCCAGACAAATCCGCAGTTAAAGGGAATTCCAGTATCATTAAATGGGATCAGTGCGATCATATCCATTTTCATTTGGATATGCGCAGCATGCAAGCACTGCATTTTGAGTCACTCCATTTTCTTTTGTTTGCTGTGTCTTTTATATAGAAATAATAGAACAACTTCAGCAACTCGGGGCTTTAATTCTCAGGAGTCACCTTTTTTTTTCATGAAAAACTTAGGAGATTCTTCGAAAATGCAGATTAGTGGAAGGAGATTTAAAAGTGTCCTTTAAGTGCAAGGAATCAAAAAACCCTCAAAAAATCCCCCTAAATCAGCACCCCCCAAGCCAGAAAGGAGACCACGAGGAAAATTCATGGTCTCCACGCTAAGACCCTTTGCACACAATCAGTCACCGTCAATGGGAGAGTTTTTGGAGTCTCTCAAATCTCAGTCTTATTTCCATCCCGAGATGCCTCAAAGGGACAGAAAGGTTTGAAACGGGCTCTGTGCCGCCACGGGGAGTCTGGACAAAAAGAAGCAGTGCAAAGAGCACGGGGGTCCCTCCTGATTTGACTTTCGCTACAGGTGGTCTGCAGCTGCATCCAGGCAGGTTACGCTGCCCACAAGCACTGCAACAAAGTGCTATCTGTGCTCACAAGAATACATTGACTAGCATGGGCCAATTTGGGTCTAAAAATAAAGAAAAAAAAGCTTTTTTTTTTTTCCTTTTTTTTTTTTTTTTTTCAGTATAGCCCGAGGTAACTCTCTGCACTGCAGAAGACAGTGGTACTCTTGTTTGCTGGGCTGTGTGTGATGATAAAAGATATGAGGGACCTACTTCAGATGACTCATGGAGGCCCAGGGCCAGCTTCCAGTGCACTCATTTTATCTGTATTAGTGGCCTCGCCATTGACTGTACATCAGGCAGGAGAATCAATAAGCAATATTGTGTTTTCTATCGAAAAAAAAAAAAAAAAAAAGGTAAATTGCACTGGGGCAACTACATCTGATTTTCCAGGTCTGGAGAACATCACGGAAACTTGGGGGCTCAGAGAGAGCTGGGCACGGAGGAAACGCAGAAAGCTCGCATGCACCAAGCGAGATGTCGGCTTTTGGACTGCAGCTCGGCCAGGAGGGAGCTATGGAAAGGGATGCAGAATAGAAAATCACAGGATCATAGAGCCATTACGGTTGGAAAAGATCTTCGAGATCTTCAAGACCGACTGTAGTGACTGTGGACGGTCACCTGGGGCCCACAGATGGGCAAAGTGCCCCTCACCGATGCCCCTGCCTCTGGGAACATTTCCCAGTAGAATCAGGCTAAAAGAAACGCACTGCAACATTTTTTTTTTTTTCTGATCTTACTGTTTTTTCCCTTGCTTTCTTATGGCACTTTCAGTAATGAAAACTGATGATAACTGGGTGCCTCCAATACTTGACACAACCCCAAAAGTCACGAATTCTGACTCGGCCGCAGGCCTCGGGTTTCCTGAGCTGCTCTGTGCACGCCTTGGCCAAAGCTGGAAACATTTTCTCTGGGCCTCCCATCCATCCTGGCTTTTCGGCTCATGACACAAACACCGCGGCGGTGCAAGGGGCGGCAGAATACGGCTCCGTGCGTTCTCCCTATCAAATCCACGTGGCAAACTTTAATAAAAAGTCTTCTCTACTTCCCACTAACAGATGTTTCCAATTTTTTCTCTCTCAGCACTTTAAACCACCATCTTTAGTTTTCATGTCTAAGAGACATTATTATAGGATACATCATAATGATATACTGTACATTCATATACAGTATCCCATACAATGACTACTTGATTTATAATTCAGATCCAATAAAGGGAAAAATTGATTTAACTGATGACTAGTGAAATACTAAAGGCATTACAATGTTTGAAAAGAACATCCTTTTCTTGCAATGCTGGTGACATAATAAAATTAAATATGGATATAAGATAATGCCCATTATTATTAGGCAAGTGGAATCAAAGGCGGCAGGAAGAAAGGCAATCTTCATGGATCAACGAATGTCTGCACTTTCTCTCCAAATGTCCAAACAAAAGACGGGGAAAATATATATATATATGTGCAATTCGAGTATTTTGAGCATTTGACAGGACAAACTTAATTTTCTAAGAACTCCTCCCAGTCTAGCAGGTCTTACCGTATCGCTGCCCCATTTAGTTACAGTACCACGGATAACTGTGAATTCTGAGGGTCGCTAGCCTTTCTTTCCTGGCTCTGGGATACAGAACATATTTCCCGATGATGCCTAAACCCCTGGAGCAACCTGCAGACCCTGTTTAGCCTCTGGTCTAAGAAACTGTTATCTGCCCTGCTCGTGACACCTCCAGAGGTTGGTACCCGCATCCCTTCCCCAGCCAGCCGCTCGCTCCCCCCAAAAAAGGCTCACAATAAATTCCTGAATTCTATCAGGATCCAATCACTTAACCATTTTCTGAGGATCTGCGTCCTTCCAGATGGGTAAATTGCTCCTAACAAAATAACTTCTGTTAGAAAGTGGCTGTGATGGCTCATAGAGCCGTAGCCCCATGGCCAGTTTTTACAGCCCTGGTGCGCTGGTTTTCCCTTTAGGACCATGTGCGTTTTCCTTCCGGGGAATCAGCGGCAGACAGCAATTGCTTCTGGAACCAGAGGCAGCAGAATTTATTATATTCAAAGGATCATGGAGTTGCTATAAACAAAATAACATCCGTAGTACTGGCACTGTGTTACACCTCCTTTTACTATTACATCAGTAACATTTTAATTTGCTTTAGGAATCTCAGAAATTTTGTAGAAAAGTTATTACTGTCCCTAAAAAGCCTTTGGAAACTAGCATATTTTATGGGATTCAAAGAAATAATATTAATCAACTCTTGAACACGTACCCATGGAATCAGTGGGTCAGTTAATTTGTGATTAAACACCCACATTTGCACATGCAAAACTGGATAATTATACTCCTAACTGCCCATTCATGTGTACAGATGGGTGCACCCACACACTTTTGTGGGATAATTTTTGGAAGTCTATAGAAAATATGGTCTTTAAAGATTTTAATAAGGTTGGCAAAACATACTTTCTTTGCATGAAATTATGTAGTTCCCAAGTCTAAAATTACTTTGATTTAAAAAATGAAAATTGGCAAGGGATTAATCCATAATATGGTCTAATTACTTTTTTCTTAAAAATTAAATGGTCAAGATCTTAACTCAGAATGGCAGTTACTGTTCATGAACTGAAACTAAGAAATAGAACTGAATAAGGAATTTTATTAGGTGTCTAAATATGTATTTAGTTAGTAGAATCCTCTTACCTTGGGCTGGATAACAGGTATAATAATTATGAAGGCATATTTAATTTATACAACCAAAGTATAAAGCTCCATGAGTTATATTTTTGTGAGACTGAAATGCAAACTGGCCAAGGGCTAAAAATAAAAAGTAGAACTGACTTTCCAACATTGACTTGAAAAATCACATGCAGGCACAGAAACCCACAAAGAGAGAGGGAAATACATAGAGACCAACATAGAGGACCTTTAGGGTACTCACTTGTGTTTTGGTCCTTACATATGTATTACCAGCTTTTTATTTAACCTGTACTGTCATCCTTAAAATCCTAGAAGTTTGTTTTTTTTTTTATCAAAATAAACTCATCAACCTTCAAAGGATATTTGTTAACTTGTAATGTATACAGTTTGCTACGCATTGCTCTGAAATACACTCTGAGGAGTGTATTTCCTTGGTCAAGTTCCGTAGGAAAAATAAAAATATTACAACCAAGATACTTCTCTTTGCTCCCTGATATTTTATTATTTCTTTGTTCGCAGAGGTTACTTATACCAGTAAGTAAATATCACCGTGAATTTCTGTTTGTCCTTCATCAATCAAAGCTGGTCAATTATAGGACTCGTGCAACTAGATCAAAACTCCAGGCTGTGTAGTCATATTACCACTCATATTATTACTAAAACTGCATCTATATTCCAAACTGGGATACCATAACCCCTTTGTCATTTTCCAATAAAAAAGACCATACCAAATAGGCAGAGCACACCGTAATTAGCAGCTGGCAGAGAAAGCTGTAAATCTGTATGAGTTCTGAACGATTTGCTTACATTGTTGCTTTGTTGACAAATGATGCTGTACATGTTAATGTTCCTGAAATGTCCCCAT
This sequence comes from Crypturellus undulatus, assembly GCA_013389825.1. Lineage (NCBI taxonomy): Eukaryota > Metazoa > Chordata > Aves > Tinamiformes > Tinamidae > Crypturellus > Crypturellus undulatus. Next base: position 369,692 of record VWPW01008057.1, on the reverse strand, counting down.
TGCACCTGACGTGCCAATAAATGCCAGCCAGCTGTATGAATTATGGAAATAAGATTTTTGTTTATGAAGGTATCCCAGACATTTATTTTACTGCATGCCTCTTGACAGATTTAATGTCTGGAGTTACATTGAGAAGATATTTGCTACCTGACATAATGGATAATGGAAACTTTAAAGGCTTTTTTTAATGATGAGACTAATATATTTTTTTAATTTTACCTTGTGGCTACACATTTACTCCTGATATAAAGCTGCATATTTTAAATGAAATGATACTAAATTGTTCCTAATGTACAATGAGTTGATGAAACCAGTGCTGCGGTACATGGCAAAACAGAGTATGTCCAAGAGCTGCTAAAGCCGGGCTGCTGCATCCAAGTTTACCTATTTCTCTTAGATTATGTCCCGAGCACGTCTGCAAGTACATCATTCTTGAACAGAGAATTTTAGCTGTTAAAACTTAGGCATTTCAAAGTATTACATTTTTTAACAGATATATTTGTAGCAGAAGCTATAAAACATTCATTTAATATGCTGAGGCAAGACAGAGAGAACATAGAGACAAGTACATCTACCAACTATTTTTAACGCTGGCTGGATCCACAACCAAAAAAAAAAACTCACTGGAAATTTTAAAAATCAAGGTGAGTGCTCTGAGATATGGAAAACCAAAATCAAAGCCACGACAAATAAACAAAATTACTCTCCGTAAGTATTAGAGAAATTAAAAAACTGTGTTCGACCCTGCTTTTGGCCAGCATCCTTGCTGTGGCCCAGGCTCAGCAACCACCTCCCTGCAACACAAACTCGGACACGGCTCATCTGGGCTTGCTCCTAAATTCCCATTTGTGAGTTCCTCCCCGGTCTCCTCTGCAAACCGGGACCGTTTTGGCCAGGCCCTGCGCAAGAAGGCGCTGTTCCCACCGGCATGGCAGCAGGTGCTGGGTGCTCCGGGAATTTGAGCCCTGCGTTTCCACCGTCCTGCAACGGGGAACCTGACTCCAAGTCTGAAAGTGGAAAAATTTCCCCTGGCAGAGCAGTCCGGACTACGCAAGCTCTTCAATTCTTCCTTTATTAGCACATGTTAGTGTATTGTCGAGAGGAACAATAGCAACCCCACAAACTATTTATTCCATCAAGGACAATTTATTGTCTTTTGTAAGTTCATTTCCAGCTTCTGAAGCTCAAGAGAGAAAAATCTGCTGGTTCTTTAAAACTTCAGATGTTAGGGACTATTTGTAGTCATCATATAAATGGGGGTGGTAACCAAATTAACCAAATTCATTTTGCAACCGCAAATCATTCCTATTAAAATGCTCCCTTCTCACCCCACCTCAAAAGAAGAATAAGAATAATAAGAATAATAAGGAGGAAAAAAAANAAAAAAAAAAAAAAAAAAAAAAAGAGGAGTCCAGATGGTTAAAATTAGTTTTTAAGCAAATATTTAGTGGTTACAGTTGAATTCTTCTGGCACACATTCTCCACTACAAAAATGACACCCCACATTCACTGTGTTAACCATTTTCCAATGTGCCAGCCAAATGAATGCCTCGGAGAACACACACACACACACACACACACACACACTCGCACTACGGAGGCATTATCAGAAATGCTCCAGTTTAGGTTTTTCTGAAAACTGGGCATAAAGCAGCACCATTTCACGTGGGGTCATAGCATTTAGTCTCCAGGTGTAACACAGCAGCTCTGCAGTAGACAAGAGACTTCTCTAAAGTATTCCCTGGGCTGAAGCAGAACTTTCTGAGCAGATCTCTTTATTGCAAATGTCTACTTTTTTGGTGAGGAAAGAGGATTTTCACTAAACACTCCCAGTGACTCCAATCTCCTCCACATTTCACAGGTTAGAAATATTTCACAAAAACACAGAAAGTGCATTCCTTCTTGTGAAAGCAAGAATATTGGTAAGAGCCCAGAGAGAGCTACTGGGATGGGTGGTCCGGGAAGGTAGTAAAGGGTCTTTACTCCTTCTACATCAGAGCTAAAACTGTGCATGCTTATTTGCATGAAATGGCTGTATGTATTGTGGTTGCTTCCATTATTTTTTTAAGCAGAAGTTTGCTGTGAAACTTCAGTCCTTGAAGCCACACTGCTTGGATGGTCCCACCGGGGAGCGGACACGGGTGCACACAGTGAGGTTGGCTGCCTGATCATCTCTGTCTTCACTAGCATTAAGACACTGCTAGTGATAACCGTGATAGAAACAGTAATTTAAAGATCATAAGGGCTTATTTTGGTAGAGGTTAAGGTCTGAATTATGTATGTTTGCAAAATGCGAGGAAATACACATATCTGCCTCTCTTTATATATATTATATGGTCACGTTTATATTTATGTGTGCGTATGAACACCTGTTTTACATTGGTGTAGCTTCTCTGATCTCAGTATTTTACACCGGGATACTGGAAGGTAAATCTGACTCATACCACATAGTCTCCAAAGGGCTAACTCTCATTATTCCTGGTACAAATGCCTGTAGTTTGCTCAGTGGAAGATTAAAGCTAATGTATAGCAGAAGAGCAATGCAAAGAATCCCACGGCAAGTCTCCGTCCTCCTTTCACTACCTACGCAGCGGGGTAATACAGGAACTCTGCTCCGCTATCCATTTTCCCTTTGCCGTGCATGGAATTCATTGAAAGTAATGGGAAGGAAATTACAGTAGTCTCACAGGTCTCCAACAAGAGATCACTGTGTGGAAAAATGTGACTTGTCAAGAGCTCCTTTCGCTGCATTGTTTCATGGGAAAATGTACCATAAAGAATAGCTGAAATCTAAAAGCTTCACATTCCTTTTCCAGTATTAAATCAACTCAGAGATTGGTAAAAGGTGCAATATTACTGGAGACATACCAAAAGGTGATAATGTTCCTGTTGACTGAGGCCAGTGGTTGGCATAGAACATATACACTGATTCCAGTAAATTATTCCATAAATGTTTCCATTTTCCCCTCCATGGTTTGCCATCTAAGTAGCCATTTACAGCAAAAAAAAAAAATAAAGACGCAAATATTAAACAAACAAAGCAAATGAGATCTAATTCGACGCTGAATTTGCACACTTTGCAAATCACTCTCCCAAGTATTCTCGCTCTTTCCTTGTAGAGGTACAAAGTCACTGAAAGGAGACTTTTTGTGATCGCATTGGGTTCAACTGTTGTCCCTTTCTAGAAAACGTCACCTGCCAAGGTCCCTGCTGCCCTGAAGGGTGACACACTGATTAATTACTCTTCCAAAGTCCTTATAAAGTAACAGTGTGAGGCAGGTTTACTAGGTTGGGGCCTCCTGTGATTTATTGACTAAGGAGAAAAGCAAAGGCCATTTCTGAAGGAGCATTTTTTTCAGGCAAAAAATGCATTTAAATTACCCTTCCTCTCCTCTCCCACATTAAAATGCCTAACCCTAAAGAATAAAGAGAAAAAAATATATATTTTTTCAAAACTTACGCAAAACAACAAACTACAGTAGCACAGAGTTTCACTCCGCTCCTCTTTACAGGACACTTGGTAATGACATAAACGCCATGAAGTCAGCAGGCAAGAAAGGTCTGAAAAAGGTTTTCTTTTGCTAGTGCCAGACTCTGAGCTGTGAATATTAAAATAACAAAATAAACTGTTTCAAAACATTTCTGCCCAAGCGCCTTTTGCTTTTGCAATGTTGTTGTTAGAGAGGCAGAAGAAGAAAGCCAAGCGGGAACAGGCACACACATGCCCAAGCACACGAGCAAGGCATCTCCACAGCGAGGATGCATTTGGTTTTGGTTTGTCTCTGTTGCTACTCTTTTTTTTTTTTTTTTTTTTTTTTTTTTTTTTTTTTTTTTTTTTTTTTTAGTGTTTTTCAGTGGGTTGTGGCGTTTAGTTTTGGTTTGTCTAGGTTGCTACTCTTTTTTTTTTTTTTTTTTTTTTTTTTTTTTTAACCAATAGTAGACCGGCACTTTGAGTTTACTGTGCTTCACTTACTGAAGTCTTTTAATAGTATATAGAGCAGGAATGCGAGAGGAAAAAATTCCCATATGACAGAGACCCTTTGATATTGTTGCTTCAACCAAAACTTTGAAATAATAACAAAATTTTTGTGTGTAGTTTATGACAATTTTTTTCCCCAAGTCTTATAAACTTTGATTTACTTAACTGCTCGTGCTGATGTGACTCACACAGAAAGAGAGCACAAAGAGATGGAGGCAGAAAAATAGCTAATGTGTAAGTCTATTTGATGGCACAGTATTACGTGGTATAATAATTAGTGCAGTCTGTGTAAAGATGTCTACAAAAAATATCGGTATCAAAGACAGAAAAGACGAAGATAATGTCAAATACTTCCAATAATTTTATCACAGCCTTAATACGACATTACACAGGTTTGCTAATAAAATTTATTTCTAAGTAGCAGTTAAAGTTGGGCTAAGCAGGGAGAAAAAGGAGATATAATTCTGTTCTTGCACATCCTAATTTGACAACTTCCACTGAATTCAGGGGGACCTTTCACCTGAGGAGGTCGCGTCCATTACGGTCCCTTTGGCAGTATTGCTCCACGCTGCCTCTGCTTCCCAGCGTCGCGCTGAGCGGGAGCACTGCGGCTGCACAGAGCACTGCCACTCGCGGTGGCTACTTGTCTTCTGGAAAAAGGCAGCTCTTTAGCTTTCCAGGAGCAGCACTGAGACCATGTTACATTATCAACAGTCTTTAAAAAATAAATGATAAAGAAAATAAAATCCCTGCAGTGTGCACACATTTCCTGCAGCTTACAAGCTTATACCTGACAAGTAAACATACAACCTATGTCACCCAAGAGTTTGAGTGATAGAGACTCATAGACCTGTTTTCCCTTAAAAATTGCAGGTGGGCCTCCTCCTTTCAAGGGAAACAGTGATTCTTCTTGGGAGTCAGGGGTCTCTAATGCCAACGGAGACACCCAAACTGCTCCTTTGCCCCCTCCATGCCTGAAGCTAACAGAGCTGAGAACAGCTGAGGGCAAGATACCCAGAACTGGTGCTAGGAGCCCAGTTACCTACCGGGGACCGCGTGGTGCTCCCCAAGCACAATTACTCTGCTGCCCTGGAGAGGACCCCATACGGCCAACACCCACTCAAAGCCTGCAGCTGAATATTGCATTTGCAAGCCTACTGCATCCATAAGGTGGTCCAAAACTGAAGGAAGTGAGGTTTTCTCCTCAAATCTCTCAACCCCAACCCTCCTTGTCCTAAACTTGTGTGTTCTGCTCAAAGACAAGGCATTGCCTCTTACCTCTCTACAGTAGAGTTTTACCTATATGTAAAATGAAGGCAGTGCTTGCCTCAAGGGGTATTGAGAGGCTTAATTAAACAAGAGATTCTTAGTCTTAATCAGACTTCTCTCAGTTGATAAGTACATGGGAAATCCTTCAGTTCGGGAACAAATTTGACACCATGACAAATGAATCGGCTTCCTTACCATTTTGCCATTGGGAATTATTTTCATTGGAAATAGATATTTATGAAGCTATAAAAAACATTTGTATCTCTACCGATATTTCTCCTTCATATTAAATAATTCCTGCATTTCTATTTTATTGGGGCTCCTACCTTTGGGACTTGGCTCCATATTTTGTTCTAAACCACGTAATATGGCAGATGGAAAAGTGTTCATTTAATTCAAAGGAGGAGCATAACAAAAAAGTTAACTTTCCTCTCGTTAGGGTACATCATTGATATCAGCATTAAATGAAAATCCTAAACTCATCCTCCACACCTAATCCCTTTTTTTGGGGATTATGTGGGTCAGGAGAAAACCCAGAGCATGGACAGATTTAGATGGACAGAGCCATAGGACAGACTGAAATGGGAGATTCACAGTGTGAATCAGCCTGCATTCACAGCCATTCACAGCCTGCGTTAAGGCTTTTAATCTATGCACGCTTTAAAGTTCTATCTTTAAAACTCAGAGCAATGGACAATGTGAATATTTATTTAGTAAATAAAAAGAAATCTGAAAGTTTTGGTGAGGTTTTATTTTTTCCCCCTTTCTTAAAAAAAAAAAAAAAAAAAAGTTTGGAAGTTTGGAAGGGAGTTCCAAATTTGTAAAGGACAAAAGATCATCTCAAGATCAACGCCAGTTTGAATTTAGGTTCTTGCCAGAAAGAATGAAGCATCAGTCCTGCCAGATGCTAGATGCCTTCAGTGACGTCTAGTGTGTTCTGAACTTGCATGGACTTCAAAATAATTTGAGACATTCATAAGTCTAAGGCAGTGACACACGGGATCATATCCATTTTAAAGCCGGGAGTTATTTTTAAATGGGAATTGGTAAAGATTGGCAAGAGATTTCCAAAGAAGTAAAAACTCAGGGATTCCAACAAATAATTATCTATTTGTGGAATAAAAAGCTACAGAGCCAAATAGTTCTGAAGTATCTAAATTCCACCTTCCATCTCCCACTCATAGGACCTGCTTTAAAGCAAAAACGACAAATTAACACAAGAAAGATTGTTCTCACGGTATCTCCTGCCAGGATAGCCAGGCACAGAGAACATCTTGGGAAACTCTGTTCTTGGAAAATCTTAAGTCCAGTTCTGCAAGACATTAAGGCTCCATAAAGTTGAGGGAAATAGTCAATGCTTTGGCGTCTTGAATAAAATGTGAACTTTGGCCCTCTGAGAGCAAACCAGGGCTATGAACGCAGAATATGTTTGTTTTTCTTTTCTTTTCTGCTAGGAATGTGTTTCCTAGCAGAGCGTACCAGCGCGCAGGGCCGAGGCAGAATGGTGCTCAGGACAGCTCTGCTTGCCTGGCCAACGCTCTTGGGTCTGCTCAGCACCAGCAGACTAGGGGCTGACCAGAGGCTGGTGCTTGGGCTGATGACAAATAAATTATTTCTTAACTAATTTACTACCAAGAGGCGCCTGAGCTGGGAAGATGTGTAAAACATCCAGGACACCCAGGGTTGGTGTAGGGTACCGGCCCTGCAGCATCTCCTGCCTCCTCTTTCCAAACCCATTCTCCCACGCCCCTCGAATTGCACCTACGGTTTGGGCGGTCGCGCTACAGACAGGGTTACTGAACAGATCTAGGTCAAAAATATCCCAGAGAGATTTTAATGAAGTGTCAACAACTATTCTCAGGCTGGAATACCTCCTAATAATCCCACTTACTTAGGCAAAAAATATGCCCTGATCTAAATGTATTTATAATATAACATGGAGCACAACGTTCGACCCAAGCATCTCCTGCTCTGTCACACAGACAAAAGAAACAGAAATGTGTTACTGTAATTTCCTTGGCAGTAAAACCAAAACAAAAGCAAAAAATAAAACAAGCAACCCCACACATATATGTCTAGGCCAATGAGTTAGACTTTTCATGGCCGTGTTGGAAGTCATCTTGTTAGATCTAAAATTGCAGCACATAAAAGTGACATTTTTACATCAAAATCTAAATTAAAAAGACTTTTAAAACTTAGTTGATTAAAACTTCTACTGACTTTCTGCAAGAGTTTGGAATGACAAGGACTATGAAAACTCTTAGGAAAAAAGAAAGAAGAAAATAGAGCAATGATTATCTAATGGGAGTGGCGTCATAATAATTATACTATTATTATTATGAGTAGTAGCATTAATAGGGGTAATATCACCATCTGGGTTATTGCAAGCACAGTAGTGACAAGAAGCCCTAATAAGATCCAAGCCTGATTGCAGCACGCACTATAAAAACACAGAGTAGGGGCAGGGGAAAGTTTATTACCTAAGCAATTAGGAGAGACAAAAGGTGCAACGGGGAAGGGGCACAGCGAGATGCAGTGCCCACAGGAGCCGCACGCACCCGCCATTAGCCTCTCCTTAAACACACACAAATGCATGCTCTATACATATATACATTAATACTTATTGCAGCATGAAAAACATGCACAGGATTAAAAGGACACGTGAAAAAACCCTGTTCTATGTCTTCTTTTTTCCTTATGTAAAATGCATCTTAAAGTTGGACAGACAGAAAAGCGTAGCACAGAGCAAGGCTGAGATGTAGTTTTGCTGGTGACTATCTTTGGTCAGAGAACTGTTCAAACCCCAGCCAATTAAAAAGAAAAAAATAATGAGAATAACTGTTGGTAGGAGCTGATCGTGATTCCAGCATGCAATGGCACTGCACTTCCTCCTGGGATACAGACAGCAAATAAGGAACTTGGTGCCTTTCCAGCTGATGGAGACGCGGGCTAGTCGGAGGCAGACAGTGTGCAGCTTCCAGCACACGGAAATTTCTTTCAGCTCTTAGAAGCAATCATTATGCACCCAACTGCACGAAACTTTTCTTGTATTTTGCATATTTAATAATATGTTAAGTGTGAAATAAAAGGGATTATCGTTTTTCATTTTCTAGTATTGTGATTTGGATTTTTATTGTGATTTTAACACTTCTGGTGCTTGATATTATGTTCTTTCTCTTGCATTTACTTTGTAGGTGCCTTGCAAAGTTAATTTTAACAGCTGCTATAATTATTTTTAAAGGGAATTATCTTTAGATGTGCAGATTTAAATAGGCCAGATATTTCAGACTCATTTAAAGATGTGAACATGCCCAAAATATTTCAGCAACTTAAACCCTTTTTTGGAGTTGAACTTAAACACTGTGGCTATTTTTGAAAATTGCTTTTTTTGTATTTAAAGACTCACCTTGCCACTAAGCTACACTAAGAATAATTTAGAATATCTAGAATTCAGGTTCACATGGGACTTTTAATAATTTTAAATTCCAGAGCAGATGGATTTAAAATTAAGCCTGACATTACCTAGAATAAGAATTAAAAAAAAAAAAAAAAAAAAGAAGAAAAAGAAAAGAAAAATAGCCCAAAGCAGAAATGTGAGGCTTTTTTAGCAAATAGGTTACAACTATAGTGCTTAGCTCAGATTCATAAAAACAAATGTACAAAGTGACATTTAGCTGTATGATCATGGTTCTGCACAGATAAACTGCAAGTCTAGCACAGCCACTGCTACCAAACGCTGTTTCTCCGAGCTTTAAATTCTGCTCCCAAATTTGAATAGACTGCAGAGCTCGCAGAGCTGTTGAGGAGCAATATCAAAATATGTGCCTCTTGGGTCGAAAAACCACAAGTTATTTTAGCTTCTGTTAAGATTTGAGGGATTTTTTTTTTTTTTAAAGTACAGTAAATAAATAAATACAATCTACCTTTGTGACCTTTCTTTTCCTGAAAGCAAACAGCGTCCATCATTTGTAACTTGACTTTCCATAAAAGTAACAGTTCATAAAAATCTGTGAAACTACTACGGGGAACAAACAAATTAAACAATGACAATGTAATAAAATAAAACTGCTGTTACACTCCTATAGTGGAAGAATTGCTTCTTCACTGGGATTAATGCATCTTGCAGAAAACAATTTTAAATAATGTGTAACATATGGATTCAGTTTTTATTATTCTTCTAAAAGAAGACAATTATATTTATGTGATAAACTGTTCAGTGTTAGTAGCATAATGTTTATATTACTGGCCACTTAAATAGTCTTTGGCATAGTTTTATAAGGAACAGCAGCCTCCAAATCTTTTGAAATCCATCTTACAAAGTAAGTCCTGTCTATTACTGGAATGCAAGGAGCTTGCATAGTTTTCTTACTGGGGAAAAATATATTGCAGGTAACCTAGACATTAAACTGAATGCTCAATAAAAACAACAACAACAAAATCTTTCTGATGTTTTAGTTACAATTCACATGGCATTCTAGGGTTTGCTAACACAAAGTCTGAAAGCCTCATAGCCTTTGAGAAATAGGGGAAAAAAAAAGCAGCTTTCAATTTTAACTTTTTCAAGACGATTGATCATGATCCAGCATTTACTCTAGTAAGCCTTTCCAAGGTGTTTTTGTTAATCTTCTCATTCTTATGAGCAGCTAGTTCTTATGCTCTCTTATTTTACTGGGAGATTACATTCAAGAAGAGAGAGTTTCGGGTAGTTTTCAAGGAGCTGCTTTTGTCCCCATTATATTCTAGATAATTTTCAAAAGGATTACATAGAAACCATAGAAGTATTTATCTCAGTATCTTCTAGTGCCTCTGAGTCTAAACTACATACATTTCAAAAGGGGATAGGAATGTGTTACCAAATAAATATTTTCTGTTGCTGCTGCTTGTACAGATTTTATTGTAAGCATTGCCGGCATTGACAGCGTTTCTGCATTGCTGGGATTCTGCTGTGCTCCATGTCATTCAGATAACAAGATAATCGGTTAAAAAAAAATTAGGCAGAGTGAGCAAACGTATTTATTTAGATTTATCAAAAATAAAAGAATAAAAAAAGCAATAATATGAATTTGTGAAATGTTACTGTCCTCATTTTTCACTCCCAAAGTGCAAGTTTAGTATTTTCGATTCTCCACTTCTCAATTACTTTAAAAGTTCCAGTTGTTAACAAAAGATAAAGTGAAGAGTATGTCAATTTAAAGAGTGTAACCTAATGGAAGTGAAATCTGCATATTCAGTTAATTTGGGATTTATTATCCCAGTAACTAGACTTGCAACTGTTTCTAAAATCGCTTTGACTGAAGACTCGAGAACAGCACGAGTGGATGGCTACCCCCACCCCCAGTCTTAAAAGAAAACCTGTGCCTGCTGCTTCCAATTTAGTGCAATCATGCCTCTTACTGGCCAATACAAGATGCAGCATTAGCTGTCACATGCAAATGAGTATTCATGGGGACTTTGAAATGTGCAATAAAGAATAAAGACATGCATTCTGTGAATAATTGTTTTCTTTTATAAAACTGGATCCAAAAGGGAGTGCCATTTCACCCCGAGTCTATAGGCTTTCTATGGTTACAATCTGCTGTTGAAGCCAGATATTAGAAATGAAGTGTGGATAAATGGATAGAAATGAAGTGTGGATAAATGGAGGACTCCAGTTTCCTGTGCTGTCAATCTTTCACAGTACTACATTTGCTTAACAAGAAATAATCCAACACATGTTTGTGTTTCTTGCTATCTTGCTTTCTTTTTCCATCTGGGACTTCTAAACACACAGGGACACAAAATAAAGTTGTCCATCTTATGTTAGCTTTTGCATACAAAGACTGACCTAAATTTTTCATTTTCTACAGCGCAGATACACAAAATTACCTAGCAGTGAAAGCTTCACTGCAAGCCTGAAGTCTTTCAAATCTCCCTGATATCACTTACCACGATGTCAGAAAGCACAGGCCAGATTTTTTATAGGGTCTATTTAGACACTGGCATCTCTACTAAGTTGAATACACTTATGTGCACACATTTGTGGAGCTGTGCAGAGCCAGAGCAGGTTCAGACACAAACATGCACCTATGCACTGAGACTGCAATGAGCCAATCCATTAGAGAAGAAACCATCCACCAGCTTAAGGTTAGATTTAATCAGAAAATGAGAGGGCTCTGGTCAAGCTAGAGCTTCTCGGCCTGTGGGACGTGCCATCCCCTAGGCATGCCAATAAGGCCAACAGGGACTTGACATGCATTATATTATTATGGTCATCTAAAATAAATAATTCCTCGCTGTCCTGACTTCTGCATACCGCTGTTCTCCAAGGTCAGCTTCTTGGAACCCAGGCACATACAAACACACTGAAGAAATTAATTGCGGACATTTCCATTACCACTGATACAATTGCTACAGAGAGAGTTAATAAACTCTAAGGGTGAATCTGAAGACATTCCTCTCCTGTAAGAAAGGACACCTAAAAAGATCAAAGTACGTAGCCAACAGATAGCTTTGGTCTATCTGCTTGTTCTTGTGACACATGATAGCAGAAAGGGAGCCAAATTGTTGAAGCTTTTGGTCTGAAAAGAGAATTACTGAGGGCCAAGGAAGGGCCTGGAAACACGTATTCCAGTGAGCCGATTCCTGAATCACCACAAACTTCCTTCGGCGTGTTACTCAACCACTCTCATCCTCATTTTCCAACTAAGCAAATATAGTTCATAGTATTTTGGTATCTAGCGCAAGCCCTTCAACATATGTATCTGCTCATACATTTCAATGTCATTTAGAAAAAGGCTACAAAATATTGGACAGAAACCCAGTGCTCCATGAGGCTCAGTTATGCAAATACAACCCTGGCCATACATCCCCATGACCACGGGAGTGAAAACCAGGACCTCATTCACATGTAAAGTGGACTCATTGCTCTTCAAGGACTAGGTCCCTTTGCTGCAGCAATAGGATGTAAAGCAGCTGAGGACGGAGGAATGTAAAGCAGCTTATTCCTGGAGCCAGGCACCGCAGCCCCTCACACAGGTGGCTCTCTGCTTGGAGATGCTTCACAGGGTAGCCATGCATTTGAAGATCTAATTTGCCTTTGCGTATCCTGAGCCCAAATTTGTGTTTTGGAGGGCAACGGCAGCCTTATCTGCAGTCTCTGAACACGGTAGGGACTTGGCAAATGGAGTTTGGTGAAATGGCACCGTGCACTACAGAGGAGACTGACTATAAATCAACAGATTTTGGCTCTGCTCCTGACTCTGTCACTGATTTACCATGGAAACTTGGGCACGGAAACTTAACTCTCCCTATCCTTCATTTTGTGGACCCATAATGTAAAGATAATGATGCTGCTTTGCAAGCTCTTTTGAGATCTAGAGATGTTAAGTGCTAAGTGCATTTTATTAACATTAATAGCACCCAACTGAGAGGCTGCTGTGTCGCACTAGCCTGGCTGTCCCCAGAAAACAGATTGGTGTGGGGAAAGTACGCATTTGTTAAGCAGCTTAGACATTGCTCATTCCCTTAATACTTGCACAATACATGGGAACAAGATCTGACCCACTAAAACAAAAGAAAAAGCTCGGTAAAGGCAACATTTCTAACATGATCTGTCATCCTATTTCTAGCCCAGGAAAACTTTAGGATTTGCTAGAGATTATCAGTACTTCTGCCTGGTTGCTACACTCGGCCACAACCACAGGGTTCACAAGTTGTGGTGAAGACGACTTACATTAGTGGACATTAATCATCATTTTTATATACTCTGCTTCAGCTATCACTGAAAAGACATTTAGTAGATGCACTTAGTTATATTCTACCATACTTTATACATTACTCACATTTAAAATAAGTTAATTGTACTGAATTATGTTCCATCTCTTATATTCACAGGACAAGAGTATAAAAATACCATGTAATGTGCTTTGTTATTTTATGTTTCGATTTTCAGTATTTCTGCTCAAATATGTATCACAACATACATAGTGCAAAGAGTTATGAAAAATTTATTAATGCATTTTTTCCTCTGCTGGAGACAGAACTTTGTTGTGCATGTTATAAAATGTTAAATATTAGAATTATTTAAAGTTAATAGGATGCCAAAGAAAATGGCTAATAATACATTATACAATTAGATGCCTTTCATATTAGTGAATCCATTAACAAAATAAAATACATTCAAACAGAAGAGTTCTGATTTGCAATTTTTAGCAAGGATTGCCCATGTGTAAAGCTAAATTATTTATTCTTTTTTTTTTTAAACTGCTGGATACATCAGCTTGCAATTATTTGCATTATGTTCAAATGCTTTATCAAGTGGCTCTGATTCAAAAATACATGTCTCTAAGATGCTTTAGCATCTTCATTTGTGCAAAGGCTTGAACATGAGGAAAAAACAAAAGTTTCTTTCCTCAGACGGAGCAGGACAGCTGATGTCTTCAGTATTGCTCTGTCAGCCCTTGCAGACACCCCCTTGCTATCTCTCTTTAGCCTTTTCTCCTTCTGTAGAGATTCACATCTTTTTCCCCTCTCAGGTGTACTCCTTTTTTTCTCCTCTAGAAACCATCAATTCCTCCCGTCTGCCCATATAGATCTGAAGTCAGACATCCTGCAGTTTTGCCTGAAGTTTTTCTGATGGAAAAAAAAAAAAAAAAAAAAAATTACTGAGCGCTGGCTACAACTTATTTTAAATTTGTTTATCCTGTCTTCTCAGCTGACACCAACATCATCTTGAATGATGCACTTAAAAGCAGCTAACTCTTTGTACAGTAAGAACCAGCCCTCAGCATCACAGTGAATCTTCTAGACTTTTTTCCCCTCATTTTCCTTTTCTCTCTCTGTGTGATGTTCCATCTCTGGAGAAAGGCTTCCAAAACTAAAGAAAGCTCCACCAGAAAAAATCTCCTCCTCCTCCTCCCATCCATCTCGTCCTCAGTGAGGCTATCTACTTAATTAAGTCGTTCTCGATCTTCTGTATCATAAGCACATAATGTTGGCTGATAGAAATGTGTTTTGAAATCCCTGTTTGTTTTTTAATTATCTGACTGCACACACACACATACAAAAAAAAAAAATCTCTGCTATATTATAACAAGTATAAATTCAGCAAAAAAAAACTCTATCATTTTTTCTTCAGAGAAGTTTTCTAACCAGCTCTCAATCTACCCAGTTCACTCTTTTCAAGTGTGATGAATCCAGTTGCAACCAAAGTTTGGCTACGACACTTTAAAGCAAGGTTGAAGATTGCTCTTTCCCTTCTCGGCTTGTTGGACACGAGCAGTGCCATGCTCAGAGTCTGCTGGGATATACAGCAGGCTTCTGGTATAACCTGTCTCCAGGCTGCTGTCAACTCTCAACATCTCCTGCCTGATTATGGCCCCAGCATCTGCCTGGGGGCAACTTGTGGGTGAGCCAAATCTCCCCCATGATATCAGCTGGCAGGAGGGAGCATGGAGTGTGCAGTAGGGAAATAAAGATTATAGGCCAGCAAATTTGGCTGCATCCTGACCATGCTTCACAAGGTAGAGAAAGCAAGAACAGAAAAGAATAGAAAAGTTGTATTTAACCTATTTAATTTTGAGCATCTTAACTGTTAATATAAACAAAATAATGATGCATTGAAATTAGGACCACAGATTAACAGGTTGATTTCCAGAAGCGTCATACTCAACTCTACAGACATGTGTGTCCATGCAAAGGACTTTGATTTAGGATCCGATTATCACAACAGAGTTGGGAAGCAGAACCTTTGATCTTAAGAGAACTGAACGGTCCTTGTTACTTTTCCTGACAACAGGCAGGCTACAGCCTGAACAGTGTTAACATTCAGACGAGAGCTGAAAACTCAAGTGAGAGCTATGCCATGTTCTCACTTTCAAGACTCTGGTACCATGCATAAACTTTGAAATTAAAATACAGTGTGATTACCTCTTAAAGTGTTCTGATTGACATACTTAATAATTTTGTTAATAATAGGTCTAAACTGAAAATTAAGTTTGAGAGAAAAAGGCAAAGAAATTGAATATACATATATAATACATGTAAGGACAGAACAGCAGAGTGCACATTTTTCCCGTATCAGAATTTCTCAAAGCTTTTTTGATATGTTTTGCATAGTGAATATATATATATTTACAATATACATGTCTATAGGATTTTTTGTTTTGTCTTTTTTTGTTTTAGAATAAAAGGCAGTAATACAGTCAATAAGACTTTATTCATTTGCCTATGTATAAGCATCTGATACTTTTTAAATGCCTGAAGGCATCTTGTGCAGCTTCTAATAAACAGGTTCCAAGAGCACAAGTCTCCTATACATCCTCTAACATCTCTCCCAGGCTTGTGAGGATCACTGT
Source organism: Crypturellus undulatus (assembly GCA_013389825.1). Lineage (NCBI taxonomy): Eukaryota > Metazoa > Chordata > Aves > Tinamiformes > Tinamidae > Crypturellus > Crypturellus undulatus. The sequence goes on along the minus strand of VWPW01008057.1, from coordinate 354,110 downwards.
GATGTACAAGAACCTCTAAAATACCACTAGATGCCAAGGATTAAGGAACTGAATTAAGTCCAGAATGCCCAAAGAATCCATTAACAGAAGAGGTTTTCCAGAAGCATGATTGAGCTCATGCAAAAATTCCACTGGGATTTTTTTTTTTTTTTTAAGGATAGGAATGTTCAATTTTAAAAATCAATATAAAATGATGAAATGAGTGATTTGAGGATTTCTTTAGGAAGCTAATTTATTCTCAGCAGGAATACAGTTCTAAGATAGACCATATCCACTAATTAGACAATCAGGAAAAGCACACATGGCTTCTCATAATAGCAAAATTTTCCAAGGAGTGTATTAAGAGATGCTTTAGACTTCAGTTTCCCAGACTGGCCCCAGTGATGCTGTCTGCACTCTTATCTCTCTCTAAAACAACTAGCCAAATTCAGCAGAAACACTCTACCAAAACCCTCCCCCAACCCAAACCACTCACTACTCACAACAGTTTTAACCACCACATTATTATGTTTTTCCCCATTTTCAGTCTACTGAATACCACAAATACCATGATAAAGTCTCATTCCACGCTGAGGAAGCTGTTTGCCTAATGGCATCCAGCATAACATCACCTAACATAGTTCCATACACAACCTTGCCCTTTTTAGCTGCAGACCCCAACTGTTAGTTTGTATTTGCTGGCTAATATTACATACACACCACAGAACTATAGATATTAACCACAGGGGAGAAAAATACCCAACATATTAGGCCATACTAGGATCTTGTAAGACTTTGAGCAAGAGCAACTCTTATTAGGAGCTATACAGCTTGTTATCTGGGGTATCCATCACTCTCCAGCATGGGATCATCTCATTCATAATACTTTTGACAGTTGGTTCAGCTTACATAGAAATATGCCTGACAACCCCCAACTCCTAGAGATTATTCCATCATCCTAAAAAAATTTACAATTAGAAAAATTTTCCTGTTATTAATTTTAACAAATTACTGTATCAATTATCTTTCTCTTGTTATTTGGGGACTCTTAGTAATGGTATTTCCTGCAGTGTTACTATCAGAACAACAAAACCAAACAAGAAGTCACCCATGACAACTACGAGCATCCTGAAAACAGGCAATCCCCAAACTCTTCAAAACTCCAGTCCTTCTCGGCTTCTAAATGACACCTCTTCAGGGGCTATCAAGAAGTTCTTCAACTGCTTGAAGTGTTACTAAGCAAAAAGGGATTGTAACGCAAATATTCTGCAGTCAGAGAAGAAATAAAAGGCTGCTTTAAATGCTTGATCATACAATACGTGCCATAAAATTCATGGTATGATTGTGGCTGACCACACTAACCTAGTTTACTGCCTCTTCTTCCCCACTTCCCCATTCTACTGACTTATCCATCAAACTGCTGAAAAGAAAGTACACAACAATACTACTGCTAGGAGAAACAATACTGTCTAGGGTTAAAGACTGGAAATCAAAACCACCACTGCACAAAATAGGTTCTATTCAAGAAAAAAAAAAAAAAACAACTATTATGGCTCTGTCATCCTCTTTTATGTATATGATGCACTATATTCACAAAAAAATACAAGGAGTTGGTTACAGAAATTTTAATTTACAAAACCAATATTTCTGCTACTATAGATATTTGTGATTTTTTTTCTTGAAAAGAATAAGATATGAGAGTACATCTGAAGATATTCAAATGCAAAAAAGGAAGAACACACATCAGTAACATGCACATATTAATTGATACAGCAACTACTGTGTGCCCCATTACAATACTCTGTTGCCAGAGTTTTATGGCTTGGGAAAGAAGAAAAGTAGTTCTTGGCAACAGCTTGGCATATGCAGGTCATAACCCAGGAAGAAGCAGTTTTATAATTATTCCTGAAAATTGCTCAAGTCCATTTAATTTTCTATGCTTGCTTGGGAAGTGTGGAAAAAAAAAGAATAAAAAACTATTTTTGACTGAAGACACTTGAGACATTTCGGTTCTCAACTAACAAATAACCCAGCTTGATCCTGATATTTCCGAGGTGAACTTCGGACCTCTCTTTCTGGCTTCACACTAAGACTAGTTACAGGAACAAGTGGTGGCAGAAACGAGGAAGGTTTTCTCTGTCTGGACCATATTTAATCACACAGACTGGCCAATGCAGAACCTCAATAAGGTCTGAGGCTGGGCTTTAAGGATAGATCCTAACCCAGAGACATTCACACATGTTTGAAAAATGTAGTCAATAACTTCCTAAGTCTTCCAGAATGCATGAAAAAGGATAAAATGGGAAATACCACTAATGCAGAGGCATGGAAAAGGGAGGACTCACAAATAAAAAGGGAAAAGACTGGAAGAGAATAAGTTCCCCGCCCCCTTCCCCCCACACACCTTTTTTTTCCCTTCTCTTCCTTTTCACCCCTTCCCCTCTATTGATCCTCAGTGCAATTTTACATCTTCACATCAAACTGGGGCTGATCCTGCTGGCCGCGGCAGCCCGTGGCTGCGCTGGGGAAGTTGGCAGCTCATGGAGGACCCGCTCTGCCCACAGAGCCTTTGTTCGCAGCTGAGGAGCGAGGCTGCTGCCTGCCTTTGAAATGGATATGTTGGGTCACTGCAAACAGTCGGGGATTTCTGAATGGGGATTTTTTTTCCCTTCTTATTTTAAAGAAATAAGCTGTGAAAAGTGTCTGCTTCTACTCTGTTTCCCCTCGCCTAAGCGCTTGCTTCCAAACCACCCAGCCCATTTGCGCTGACCTGGTGGCCGAGCTTCAAAGGGGACCTCCATCTTCTGCTGGTTCCAGGCTCTTCCCAGCCAGAAAAACCTCTCATTTCCCCATAAGCAAGGCCCAGACATTTGGTCCCAACAAGCTCATATAATCACTATTTTTTTCAATCCCAAGATTATGTTCTTTTTTTCTCGTAGTTCATTGATAAAGAACTGCGAGTAGGGCTGAAGACTCTTGCTGGCAAAAGGTATCATCCTTAGCTGCTCATATAGTCCAAGACTCTTACTTGTCAGTGAGATTAATCCAAGCCATTTTAAAACAATAAATATACGTAGAGATGGAATATAAACACATTAAAGATTACCATTTTTGAAGACTACTGTTTATAAAATCAAAAATAATGTTGCAATACAGATTTTGGTAATATTTGAAATGGAAATGAAAAGTAAATAGGAGTTAGCTACTCTTTAAGGAAAAAAAAAATCTCATGAGTAATAAAAAGGCAATGATTTTACTTACAATGCCACCTAGGAGCTACCTTTAGAGAGGGGATATGGCACCTATAAACTCAAAACACTAGGTATGTTGAAATCCATAAAATTTCCAATTACTGCTTCAGAATTTATTGTGCACATATGGAAAATAATACTTGTAAAAGAGAAAGGGGTTTGTGCCTGGTGCTGTCAATACTGTGAAGGATGGGGTGATTATAAAGCAAATTAACAATACTTTTAAATGTGCATTCACTTATCTTTCCAATTAAATCCTTGTTAAACAACTGCACAGACAGTAATGGTGCTTCTGCAAAGCACTGATCAAGACAGTTTTATTGTAATTTTTACTCTGTAACAATTAATCACATAGGCATTTTCTTTATTATTAAATTATTTAGTTAATAAATACTCACAATCAGTTCACATATTTGTGGTTTACTTTTTTTTTAAATGATTTATATTTGAGGATATTGTTACAGAAAAAAAATCAGAGAAATATTTAAAAAATATTATTTGTTAACCTGAGATGATGGCAGAGTAAGAGTAAATATACCTTTCCATCCCCAAGGGAGTTTAGCAACTCAAATTCCTTCGTCTGTTCTTTTACATGGGCCATAAAAAAAAAGTACCTTTCTGTAATAACACAATATTTGGCCTCTGAAAAAGACTCCTATTTCTTCTTCTTCTTTTTTCCCCCTCCTCTCCTGTGATACATAAGTATAGTAACTGAGTAGTGAAAACACAGTAATTGACCTTTGGACGGTACACCGTGTTTTGCAGTTAACATACAAGGTATTCCAAATGAAATAACGGGATCCAAAGGTCATCTGTTCTGCAAATACCAAGCATTTTGCAAACAAAGCATTGGATATAAAGACAATTAGGAACTCTCTTGTATTATGTATGAACCAACACTTGCTGAATGAACCAATAAGTATTGAAATTTGTATTTCTATGGTTAGTTTCCCTGAACATATATGCATTAGGATAGGATTCTAGTGCTTCAGCAATGTATTATGAGCCCTTTATAGCTCTATTTTTTCAGTTAATTTAGTACTCATGAAAATTGCTTGTTTGACAGTCCTAGAAATTGAATGCCTTGCCAGCTACTCAGGAGATTAGCGTAGGAGGCATAAAGAAGCCAGCTTCTACCTCCCCACTGTTGTGTCTCCAGTCTCCACACACAGACCAGAGCAGGAGCTCACACTTTCCCCACAACAACATCCTGAAGCTTGAAGAACCCTCAAGTAATTTTCTTTTCTTTTTCCCTGGGCATTTTTGCACATCCATTATTATTTCTACTGAACCCAGAAACACACCCCTAAGCACTTACCATGCTGTGCTCCACACTACGGCCGTCTCCCCAGCTGCAAGAGATGCTGCTCTCAGGGTCCTGATGACATTAACAGCCCTAGTGGTCCCACATGGGTCTCCACCACACCCTCCCCATGGGCCAAGAGCTCACTGGAGCTCCATTGGAGCCTTAGGACCTAAAGAAGTGGTGGTGTGGACATCTCTCCTGTGCAGGGGGGCTGCACTAGACTCTAGAGGTCCCTTCCAACCTTAAACATTCTATTCTATTCTGTTCTATGATTCTGACACCACCACATTTCACATGACTTAATGAACCTATTTGCAGTATCTCATCCTATCTCTTACAGGTGTGAATTAAAGGAATAATCTTAAAAAGTACATATATATTTATGATGTCTTCAGCTGCTTAAAATCAGCTAAAGTTCTTCAGATTTTTTCCTAAAATCTTCCCCAAATTTCCAATTAGCACCAAAAAAGGCTACTTTTAAAATATATACTTTAAAGTGCAGTTGCCAGACCAATAATACAAAAAGTATAAGAGGAACGAACCTCTCTAGGGTTTATAACTATTACAGAAGCCTTTACCTTCGTAGGTAGAAATACTAAACTACTGCTAATTTAATTTCTGCAAACACTCTTCTTCTAGCACTTATAGACTAAGAAGAGTATGAATGCCTTGATGTCAGTAGTGGTCCAAACAGCTTCTACTGCCTTGATTCAGTGGTTTGAAAAATGATGACTTAGAGTTTCAAAAGTGCTGAGAGATGTTATAGCCTGGCCATCTCATGATCAAGTGATCTTTTCAGCTCTTAATGGGAAAATAAATCATAGATAAAAGATAATCCTGTTGCAGAGAAGTAAAAAAGGTGTGATATCAATTGACATTTATAGAAAAATAAAACTCTGTGAAAGGAATAAAAGTAAATAAGGTAGTTTGTACTGATGTTGCTCTTCTGGCAAGGTCAGAGCCCTCTTGAGGAGCTGCCTACCTTGAGAAATGATAATGAAGCACAAAGTAGATTCTGAGAATTTAAAAAATGGTACAGATATGAGAAATGATTTTTCTAGCATGCCCCCCCCAGTTTAAAATTTGAAAGTTGTCTTTCGATTTTTTTTTCTGTTTCTCCAGACTTCTGTAACGAAAAAGCTGTCATTTGCTAATTTGTCTTCTTTTCATTTTCCCTTGGTTTTCTCTTATTCTACTTTTGATGCTACTGAAGACATACACAGTACAAAAAAAAGGGGGGGAGGCAAATGCAGCTTTGCTCTCAGATTATTCTAATACAAATATTTTCATGGAGTAGAATCTATTCAATGATGATTTTCAATGCTATAAATATTATTTATGCCCTACAAATGTAGGTATAACACAGGACCTGAAAGAATCAGCTCCTTAGGTATTTCACTTGTTTCAGAACTGATCATGCAATCAAGCTCTACAAAGTAAATAGGCTGTTTTAGAACATTTGCTTGCATTCATAATTAAACTTGCACTAAAATAAAAATTCCATTCTGGAATGATAACCAAAAAATCATATATAAAAGTACTGCTTTTCCAGTGTAAACTGCAGAAGAATGCAAGTGCTGAGACTGAGCCAATAAATAAATTACCAAGGATAATTACCAAGTAAAAAAGTGATAGGCAGTAATGGCATTATTAAACATCTTCCTACTGGAGAACTTTAGAAGATTGGCAAGTAAGGCGATTATGAGCAGATACCATATTATCCTGGTAACTTTTGTGAATATGCATAATAAACATAAGCCTTTGTCTCCCTCCTCCTCATCGTTATATTGATGGGGACACCTCGTGCAGGCTGCTAGCGCCCTCCCAAGCACAATTAGTTTGAAATTAGTTTGGTTCCCACCACCTCCCCAGAGCAGCTTTTCGGGTAGGTGGGAGCTGGCGCTGAGCAAGCAGTGCTCCTGAGCCACTGCTCATCCCTTGGAGGAAAGCTGATGGGGTGCCCTCACTCTGGGCGCTTTGTGCTGCCTGGCCAAGTTTTTGCCCCTATAACGTCACCACCGTTGCCTGACGGGTATCCCAGGTAATCTGTGGATCAAGATGTTCTAAAGTCCATTTAGGGATTAGGAGGGACTGTGAACAAGGTACAAAGCTTCCTGTCAGCAGCCTGGGAGCCAGAGTAATATTAGGCAGGATGCTAACATACACACGCACACACACATATATATATATATCCATATAGCCACGCTGACTCCATGGACAGACTGTTCCCAGCCCACAGCTTCCTACCTCGCACAAAGAAAGGATGTTATTTCAACAAGTGAAATTGTGGCCTGATATTTTAAAGTCATTCTTTGTGGCAGTGTTGCTTCTTGAATGTTCTAATTAAAAAATTACTGGATTATTCTTTTGGGGATGGAATACTAAACTGTCTCATTTCCTCACGCCACTTGCAAGGATTGCAATTGTGAGGTTTCTAGGAGAAGAACTTTGGCACTCTTGCATGTGTATTCTTGAACAAACGCTAACTACAGGCTGGGGTAGATATTTTTATAGCTGAGATTTTTAAAGATATATGAGTTTCAATAGCTAATTTCCCTTCCCATTGAAAATCTATTCCTTTATGATATAAAACGCATGACTGCCCTAGTTGTATCAACAAAGACTAACATAAGAAACAATAATTATCACAACAGATAAAAAGATAAAATAGTTCTCCAGAGGCACTATTTTACTTTGAATTTCCTTTGGACACTCAGTAGTCAGATTTCTTGCATGTGTCCTAAGTAGACAACGTCAGAGTGGCTTTAATGTACCATTAATTTAATCTTTACATATACATTTTTCACAGTGGAATAAACCAGGAAAAAAGTGCTTCGTATTTCTGTGATAAAAAAAAAACCTGGCTACACTTGCGTCCAGTTTTTAGAGTATCAGCCCATCTGTTTTAGGTGAAAACGTGAGCAGCACTGTTAACCTCAAATACGTTAACCTTTGGATATCGTGAGGCATGATAGACAGGACCATTATTTTTATGGCACATAAATTTGTAGCATCTTAGTATTTATACGTATTGAATTCAAAACTGTATGAGGTATTTAATACAACCTAAAATTTGGGACCTTAATTTCTGAGCAGCTTCATTTTGTTTTTTTTTCATGAAATAAGGTTACGAGGTTCAATGATGTTGTCAATGATATCAAATGTGGACGCTGCATGTTTAGTCTTTGCCAAAAGTTGTAAACTGTTCAGAAATACTTGTCAATCAATATTGGTTTTCACACCTGTAATCAATAGAGTATCTAGTGACCAATGTTAGATTGATTTAAATCGTATCTGTGAAAAATTAAAATGTTCTTTAATGTATCAAACCTTTGCTCTTTTGAAATCAGTGGTAAATCTTCCATTAACATTGATAGAGGTCATATTCCAGTTATAGTTTTTAATTTTTAGTTATTTTCATCACCTTTTTCCTCCTTCTCAAGTTTGCTTTGGATCTCTGTTCCACTTTTAGTTTTGTTTAACTTTCAACATCAAAACAATCTTCATTTTTTCCTTTTAGTTTTTTTTTCTCACTTGGATGCTTTGATTTCTACTTATGCTTTATTTTTACCACCTTCTTTCATTTATCTATTTCCTCCTATTTTTCATTTCTCGTCTCCTGTTGAACTATCATTTTCCTTTGCCTCCTGCGCTGCTTTTCCTCTCTCCTAACCTGACATTTCCTTCTGTGCAATATATTTCTACCTTCTCTTTCCTCCCTTTTCCAAAACATGGCTCATCATTCTTTGCCACTAATGCATAGCAGATTCTGAAACACTGTCATCTGAGACAGTTAAGTACTAAACAAAACATTACCAGGGTGGAGGAATCACTTACCCTGATTGACAACAAATCGTAACTTCTGTATTGTTGCCAGATTGCCGCTAACTCTGTATATTCCATCAACATCTAGACCTGAAAGAGAAACACATATTTCATTTTAGATCATATAAGTATTTTTCTTTGTGTGTCTGTCAAGAAGCCATAAACATCCTAACAAGTATGAAGAAGAACGGTATAGTGAGCAACTGAAAAATAATCCACCTGACAAAAACTGAAGTCTGGTTAAAGCAATGAAGAATAAAAGCAATGGATTAACTGAAATGAATGCAAAACCTCTAATTGTAATTATCTTGTAATTCTATCAGCAGAACACAGTTCCGCAAAGGTATTTTGGGTTGTTAGGAAAAGGACAGGGTATTAGACCCTGAGTTTATGCAGAAGGGTAGCATGTGATAGTGGCATTAATATTGCGAGTGAAACTGCTCAGCCAGAGACCTGGCTTGGTCAGATATGATTTTCTGAGGCTGTGACCTCTCGGAAAATAAAGCGGTTAGATGCCCACTATGAAATCATGACATGTGTGAGGCCATACACAACTGTGGCTTCTCTGCTAGATTCTTCACAGCAGATCAGATGAGTTTGAAGATGAAATTATACATCCCAAACAGCGTATGCCCTGGAGTAAATTTCTCCATTAATATAGGCCATTCTTTTCAAGGACAACCTGACAGTCTTGTTTCGCCCTGCATATCTACTCAAGGTTTATCTTCTAGGTGAAACTAGATGTCATACTCCCTTTTGTGACATATTATCTCCCACAGCAAGCTCTGCTGATATGACTGTTTAAAATAGCACTTCCAGGCCAAGCTGCAGAGCTGCAGCCCTGCAGAGCACGTGGGAACTGCCCTCCTTCCTGGCGAGAACGAGCTCTCGTGCAGCAGCTAAAGCTGCAGGCTTAAAGGCTGGAAACACAAAACTGCCCATTCTTGTTTCACTCTCAAAACTTCAAAGTAAACAGGGAGCTAAGAGAATCTGTACCAATCTGAGGTTTTTTGTTTTTTGTTTTTTTTTTTAAGGCTACTCATCACTTGGAATAGAAGTTTTAATTAGCTTTTGGCAAACAATTTCAGAGAAAGCCTTTTTCTTGGAAAATGCTAATTTGTCAAAACTAAAAATTGTCAGGAAATATTTCAGTTTTGACAATGTGTCCATTGGGATTTTTTTTTATTATTATTTTTTCCCCAATCAGGGTAGGGGAAAAAGAAAAACTGGAAGTACAGGAAAGAGTGAAAAAAGTCAGAAAGCATCTCAGAAGCCCTGCTGTCTAAACACTTAACTTAGGAAGCAGTAAAATCAGGTTGAAGTCCTCATTTCAAAGATACGTTCATCACTGCTCGTCAGATGAGTACCTTGCAAGAAGACTAAACTGTTTGGAGATGTCCCTCACTGATCATGAAGGATTTTAAAGACTTAATTTTCCTTTTGATACAAACTGAAAGCAAATAAAATTGTTTTTCTCTCTCTCCAGAAAATAAAATTCTTATTTTATGGCTATCCTGCTAGAAACATCCCCATTTGTTTTACATTTAAAAAAATCTATTTTAAAGAGGAATAACAATTCTGTGTTACACATTGGGTGTACAGCCCTTCTAAGAAGACAGTTTTCCACCCTGCACCTGTGGGTGTTCTGCAATCTAATACTGAAAGGGATGATTCATTTCAGGAAGATCCCCTTTGGTTACAGAGGGATAAAGTCAAAGTTTATTTAAGAGAAATCAAAAAGGATTTGGTAATCAAGAACACTTGGAAGTTATCCATCCACAGGATATATAACATATGAGCAAAGGGAAATTACTAAAATGTTTAAGTAATGCAACTCTATACTAACTTCATTTTGTCTCACTCTGTCCTAGTCACTCTGTCCTAGTAAAGGGAGAGTAAGAGAGCAAGAGTAATTCCCAGGTTAGGAATGTGGGTTTCCTGGGGTAGGGGATTAAGAATTGTATCACATAAATTGAAATGACTAAGCCAAAAAGAGGAAAAACAAAAAATCAAACAACAACAACAAACTCCCCAAAGAGAATGTTAACTTTTGTTTGGATCTAACTCAGCTCAGTTTCAACTTTTACGGATATAAGGATACATGTCACTTTGCATGAAACAGCAATGTCTCACATTAATAGCATCAATTTGGAATAGCTCAACCCCCTTGGTATCAAACTACATAAATTATCTAGATCTAGTGAAAATGACAAACTGTGCTGTAAATTGGAGGATATTGCATCTTTTAAAATGATCTGGAGTATATGAGTGAATTATTATTGTTATAAATTTACTTTGGTCCTGAAATGAGGTCTGATTAGCATTTCATTTGGACACTTGACAATATGGCAGAGAGAAAAAAAGATCCAAGAATATCAAGCCAATTACAGTGTTCACGTGCCATCAACTTTCTGCTCCAAAACCTTTGAAAGTTAAGCCAAACCAAACCAACGTAAATTGGTGGATTTGGACATCCTTTTCATGACCACATTATCTTAGCTGGATTGTTAGCAACTTCTTTTGGCTAGCCAATTAAGTGTAAAAGAGAGAGAGAGGGAGGGAGGGAGGGAGAGAGATGTCTTTAATGTTCTGATGTCCTGATTCTGTGAACAATTTTCCAAGCAAATTCACTTTTAAGGGCACCTCTATGAAGAGGAAAAACATCACTGCGCTGCTGTCAGTGTTTCTTCGCAGCAGGCTATAAATACCTAGGGAACAAGATGAAACAAAAGTCTTTAAGAGCTTCCTATCTGGTGCTGGTGTTAAAGTATAGCGGTAAAGAACATTTCAGAGAAAAAAAAAAAATTCATTGTAATAAAGTCTGACTGTTTGCTCACTATATGGCGACTGCTTTGTGTTTTAGAATGGTGTTTTATCATTGCGTTGAATCATTGGGCTTTGCCCTAGAGGAGAACAAATCTTTTGTTTGTTTTATATCCCAATTTCCAGCTTTTTTTTTTTTTTAAGGAACTAGAGAATAGGATGGACCCACAATTAGAAAGGCAGAAAGGCAGAAAATACAGTGATAATCAATTCACAATTACTTCCATAATTATTTGGGCATCATTTCCATTATTTCTACTATAGATTTTATAAAGTATAAGGAATCTAGTGAAAGGAATTATTCAAGGGTACATCAGTTTGGCTGAATAAATACAGGCAACAAGGCACCCCTTTTGCTAAAAAATAATACAGGTACTCCTGATGGGAGAGCTGAAAGGCAGCTGAATTCAGGCTTGATTGAGATTCATGAACAACCAACATTATAGGCACTCCGTGTAACCACACTGAAGATCTTACAACAACACTTATTTAAGAACATTTCTGCCACTCCTGCTTCCAGCCAAACTGCTAATAATGTAAAAATAACCACACATGCAATTCAATGTCAGTTCCAGCAGCAATTTGGGCCGAAACCTGGTAGTCCAGAGGAACACCAAAAACAAGTTAAAAATAATAGTTTAGCTAATATATTTATCCAAATGCATCACAACTTTTAAAACATAGGATGTGAGTGTACATCATTTTGGGGTAGTTCTGATGCTGTGTGAACTGCCTTGTGTGAAACACTCTCATTAATTCTTTTCTGCTGCACAGAACAAATCCCTCTCCTAAATCACACTGCATTCTGCCTCAGCTTAATCTATAATTCACAACACCTTAAAACTGAATATAAAAGGAAATTCTGCATGTATGTACGTATATAGCCAGATCTCTCTCTCTCTAGCTATCTCTTTTTTTAAAAAAAAAAAAAAAAAAAAAAGATTTGGGAGCTGAAACTATTATAAATGATACCAGGTACCTTCCTGCATCAGAATCCCTGAAACTTTTGCAATGAAGCTACGCCAAAATAGGTGTGGTCCTGAGGCCCTGGTCAGAGTTGTATGACAAAAATCATCGTGCTGGATTCAACAACAAAGTGAAGTACAACTTGAAGAAAGACATTCTTTAGTTAGTCCTTTCATTTAAAATTAGTTATGTTCAGGGCAAAAATATTGTATTTCAAAGGAGTCTATTATGCCTTCCCATAAACAGAAAGATCATACGTTTTAAAACTAAAGTATCATTATGTAATCAAGCTGTTGTATTATAAACTATTTTGTGGGCTCAGATGCCCAGGGCTATCTTTACAAATATTTAAGAGGTCATTATCAGGCTATGTTCTCCCTAAAACTATAATTCTTTCCTCCTGTTTTCATATATATCTTTCCATAAATACCTGATTTATAAACAATTTTTTAGAAAGTTTACTAAGGGCACAAAAGGCAGGCATGAAGTCATTTAAAGAAGCAGGAATGTGTGACTGCAACAAATACAGCAATGGCAAGATAATGTGTCTGATGAGATAAATACCACAAAACAACATACAGCAGAGATAATGTTTCACAAGAAGATCAATATTTGCAAGTCAGGAGAAGAAAAATCATGAGGAGTATTAACGGGTGAGTTCAACATGTTAAATACGTTAAGTCCATGGAACTAGTGCTATGAACTCTAAATATTATGCAGCGCTCAAGAATTAAGGAAGCATTAAAAATTCTGTGTCTGGATTAGGTTAGACAGAGCGCCCAGAGTTCCAGGTGACTGCAGGAGCACAGCAGCAATCTTTTCATCTGAGGTCACGGACGGCAGAGGAAGAGATGACAGGGGAGACAAGGGAACAAGTAAACAAGTCACACTGCAGAGAGAAGGACCTGGAGGCACTAACGGCAGTGCTGGACCCATGCGGAAGGTTGGGTGAGCAGAAGAGACGAGCTGGGACATGTGGCATGCAGCTCTGCAGCTCATGGTGACACCAGCTCCCCTCGGACGTGGCAGGGTCTGAGCTCGGCTTTCGGTGTCCCTGACATCTCTGACCTACATTTGAGTGTCTGAGCTAGTATCACTCAGATTGGTCCCACTCCTAATCCAGAGAGGGTACCCAACCACCATGGAAGGAGATGCAAAATAAATGTCATGTTAGATAGTAGCACCAGACAAGGATATACAAATCTGGGAAACTAAACAGGACCTAAAAATTCACTCTGAAGGACAGAGTATTATAAAAAAAACTCTGTTTTCACCTATCAGTGATCATGATAGGTGTGTGTCTCATTAGCAAATAAAATACAGTATCGGAAAATACTTGAAAATGGATGAGGTTGAAAGTCTGTCAGGAGAGTTGTGATTTTTAAAAAGCAGTAAGAAGGATGCGCTTGTACACTGGCTAGACTGACCTCGGTCCCAGACAGTCTACTTAAATAATTAATTCAGGACTCTATGAACAAATAATTCATAGGGAAATATAATTAATCCCAACTAAAATGATTTCATGGAAATCAGGGCCTTGTCAAGGAAACTTGTATTTTTTTGATAGGATAGGATTTTTGACAGGTCTAGTTGATAAAGGCAACGGTGTTGAAATGGTATATTTGGATTTCCATGAGGTTTTTGACTTAGTACCACATGGCGTTTTGATTAAAGCACTTGCATTTTATAAAATTAACAGGGCATATATTACATGAGTTAAAAGCTGGCTCAGTGACAGACCTCAAAACGTGGTAGTTAATGGGAGCTATCAGTTAACAAGGTCATTACTGGCAGCATCGTTCTCCAGAGTGGAGCTCTCAGTCCAGTGCCATCCAATATCTTTACCAGGGATATGGGTAATGATGGAAAATCTCATCTGGCAAAGTAAACAGATGACCCAAGGATCAGGATATTATTAAATAAGGATGAGGACAGGTAAAATTACAGAAGGTCTGAACTGCCACCTTGAGTGGTCACAGGGCAGTAAAATAAGTTTTCACACAGAGCAACACAAAGCAACAATATTTGTGGGAAATCTGGGTGTAACTTATAATGGACTTGGGCATTATTTTAAGTTATTATCTTAACACAATCTCTCAGTTTGATGCTTTAACAAACAGGACTAATGTGATCCCTACAATTATAGAGAAGGCCATATTCAACAGAAGCAGGAAAGAGACTGTACCTCTTCAGACACCACAGATAAGAGCCCTGGTAGAACACACTGCTAGATACTGAAGCAAATAACACAACGCTAAAATATATTCATCATTTTTCAAAGAAGGAGGAGAGATGATCTACCTATTGGTACTAAGCATGTGATTTGGGGGTACTAGAGTCATGAGCTCAACCTTGTCCAACTGCAGGACTGGGACAGACAAGTCCACACTGAAAGCAACACGAACGAGATTTTCTTTTGTCTACTATTAGTGGCAATCCAACACGGCATCAGTAAAGGCAGAGGCAGCGGGGAAAAGAAAGGAGGGAGAAACGTTCTTAACAAGAAATGACTCTATAAGAGGTGTCTGACATGAGGTTTGGTGAATCTCTTTAGGAAATTAGCTAACGAGAAATAATTCCATGTTTGACTGCAATAGTCTCAAGAAGATGAGGGGCATTTCTGCATAAAAAAGAATCTAATTTTTTCTTGTAGTAATAACTTCAAGATGCAATGAAAGGAGAAAAGCTTGACTAAGATCTTATTGTTTTCCAGACCCTGTAGAAACTGTTTAATGGAAGCAATTACAACATTGAATACGAGCATTACATTCTGAGAATAAGTAACAAGTGAAGATGATGGATGATATACTTTATTCTGTTTCATATCACTTGATGGTAGAATTTCTGCATAGATATTTATATACAAATAAATAAGGGTAGTGACAGTACAAAACGAGTGCAATTTAAACTAGTATACAGTTCACCGCTACACAGGGCTGCTGTTTAATGCCTAAATCAAGCTTGCTATGGCTTACGTCTTCTTCTCTATTGTGTTGCACCGTCTTTGGCATTCAAGCAGTTTATGGTTTAAAAGCCTCAGAAGCAGCAAGGCTTGCTCACAAAAAAACAAGAAAAAAATAAAAGAGCTTTGAAGCTACTTGCTTTGAATGAAGCCCTCGAACATGCAGCGTTCGCTGTAATTCTGCAGCTACCTCCAAAATATACTTTTGCCATTCGGCTCGTCCCATTACTTGCAGCTAAACAAAGTGACCTCATTGTTTTCCACCGTATTTTCTTTTAAACATTGGCCGGGATGATTGAGATTCAGGAATGTGGGAAAATGGATTCCCAAGCCACGTCCATCCCCTTTAATTCTGAGCTGTAATTTTTGGCTTGGCTTGAATCACAGTCATCACATTTCAGTCTGAATCTCTCTGTAAAGTGATCTTTCTTAAACATTTCTTTCACTCATCATGGGATCAGAAACAAAGCCATTCTAGTCTTTCAGCGAAACACTTACAAACGTCTTTTTGCAGAGACTCGCAAGAGCTGAATTTCTTTTAAAAATGTTTGAAAAAGAGGAGGTTTTCATTGCCTGATTGTCCTCTTTGTGAATCTTGTCATCTGTATGCCATGAGCTACAGCTATTTTAATCTGTTTTTGTTTGCAATCCATTTGGTGTCCGCCCAAGAAAATGCAGGTGATTTTAATTAACTTACTGCTGAAGATGTGGAAAAATCTCAATTGTGTTACAGAAAATTATACACTTAAAACCTCCCCTCTATTATTTATAACGTCTTATTAATGAAAATGATTACATGAATATATTTACCACCTGATTCATCTTTGTTCACTTTTTAAATCAACAAGGTTTATGATATAGGGAGAAAAATAAAAAAAAAAAACTAATAAATACAGACCGTAAGTACATGTCAGCTCACTAGTCTAAATGTAATGGCAGCTTAAAAATAATAATAAAAAAAATCTTACTTTATGATCAATTGCCTTCCCTTATGTAGCACAGTTTAATATCTAAAATGACCAAGCATTTGAAGATATTTTTTGCCATATATCTCAGCACATTTTTTTAATATTTAATTTATGGGTTTTGTTTTTTATTTGCTTGCATAATACCTCCTTCACCACTCCTATTTGCTCCCATTACTTAACACATATATAGGTTACTTATCACATAGAGGTTAGTCCATTCTGATTGCTACTCAGCTTCTCTGCAAGAAATGAATTTACACATTTCATTGCTAATTTATCAACGACCTATGTTTTGGGTGTCCAAATGGTCTTTCAGGAGTATCAGGAGTTCTCAAAGGCCCTTCACCAGCTCTCAGCATATAAGCAGACATATGTCCTCAGAGATGTAAAACCTACAATTTGTACCCAACCAGCATTGAGGTTATACAACACTTACTGAGAAATGCGAATTCCAGGTAGAGAATTTTGAGTCATTTGTGTGCAAATCAGTAGACACTGGAATACTCACAGCAAGCATTTTGTACTAGGTCTAGCTACTAATATGCAGTTTGCTACTTCCTACCAGTTACCACTTCTGCAGATTTGTGCCTGCAATATGTACTGTGATAGTCCAATTTGAATGTGATGACAATGTGGATAATGCAGTTTATTTTGGGGAGAACTAGAGCCTGAGCAAAGGTTGTCATTGCAGGGCTAGCTGGCGACAGGAAAACTCACGCGCGCTGTGACACGACCAGAACAGCTGGGGATGGAGCATGGAGGGTGGGGGAGAGGAGAGCCAAGGTATTTTGTATGTTCAAGAAATATATACAACTTTGCCATTTCTCATATCCCAGCTGTGCCTGTTAACTTCTGGAAACATGTATAGCTCAGCAATAAAGCATACTTGGCTGATATTTACTGCAATGTGCACTATAAGGCATTTTCTGTCACACATTATGTTCTGAAAGAGTTAAGTAACACGAAAAATACAGGCTCAAGATTATATCTGTCATGGATGAAAATACTACATTTATGCCTCATTGTAATCCATTCATTGGTTTATAGACCCCGAGCCCTCCAGGGAGTGTCACAGCTCCACATGATACTGCTGAGAGCTGTATTTTGCTTTTGGATTTCTGATTTAGCTGAAAGAAGTTTAAAAACACATGTAGCCTGACAACTCCCCATTGGCTATACAACTGAGGAGGGTCAAGAGCATAAACTATTCCAGCAAAAGCCAGCTGTAACTTATGCTCGCTAAACTGGCTGAGGATCTGCGTGTTACAAACAGTAGCTTGCAAAAAAAAAAAAAAGAAGAAAAGGAAAAAAAAAGAAATTTATGCATTTTGCTAAATCCTCCCTCCCACTTTGGTTGAACTGCCCTTCATTTGGGGATCCATCTTTACCACCATCATGTCCATGTATTTTGAGCGCTATCAGCACACAAAGGGCACTTGCATCTGAGTGGGGTCTCACTCTTCTCGTAGGACCTTGTACTTCCAGTCAGGTCCCCTGACATGAGCAGGGGCTGCAGTTAAAAGCTAAGGGGCTTTAAGGGGCTACAATTCTCCAAGCCTCTCTTCCTCCCAATCCTGACTTTAAAAGGAATTTAGTGCACAGTAGGGAAAAAAAAGTCTTTTCCTGTCTTTCACAATACTGAGAGATTAAATGAGACCTCAGTAATGTCACCTCCCCGTCCCAACTAGCCCTGCTGCTCATTGGACTTGTAGCAGTTGGGAGCAGAAGAGCTGCACGTTTGGGCACGCGTAATCTTCCTTGGCCAAAATGGGTAAGAGTTTGCGTTTTATGATCTTTGCTACCTTTGCTTGGCCTACATGCTTTTTTGTTTTAAGGACAATGGCTGGGAAAGGGTTACCCAAAGGTAATTTGTGTTTTAGATAGAGTTGCAGGGGCCACATGGGCCCAGTGCCCTCCTTTGCAGCTAAAGCCCCATTTTTAAGTGGAAGCTGAGAGGCATCGAGGTTGCCTATCAGCTTTGCTTCAGGAAGGGGGTAAAGCTTAACCAACCTCCTGTGGACACTTTCTCCAGCTGCCGTGCCAGGCGGCATGGATGCACGGATGGGAACGGAGAGCTTAACCATTCCGCAGGGCAGATGGAACTGCACAATAGTTAAAGCAGTCTCCCGTGGTCACTTGGTAGCAGCGGTTTCATAAGGGCTCCTCTGCACAGGGGACGAGGATGCAGTGCACAGCACAAAAGGCTGGATCTGTTTCTTGCTATAAGAAACTAGACCGGCTCAGTTCTGGATTTTTGATTGAAAAAATATGCTGGGAGAGCTGGATACTTAACATGGAGTTGAGGCTCTTGTTTGCAATTGGTAATGCTCATTTCTTTGTGTAATTTTGTGGGCATATGCAGTTCTGTTTGCCTTTTATGGCTAAGTGGGAGAAAATATGTGAAAATCAGTTTCTTTAGCCTAGGACACACTATCAAATACCTCTATTATAGCCCATGCCTGTGTGGAAAACACAGTAGCTCTTACAAGATAACTACACGTATACATATATACCAAGTTACTGAACTCTTAGAATTGCTTATCTGGAAGACATATAAATGTGATAATAAAAAGGTGTATCTCTATATATACACTCACATAGATAGATAACTATTTAATAATACTATATTTTCCTAGTGTATATTGCACAAATTTAAAGAAACAATAATGAGTATAAACATAAGATTCCACTGAACTCATTTTAAACCCTCTCACATCTTTTGTGTGATAAACCTGTAATCCGCGCTTTCCCTTAATTAGTGAGTAAAGTGTTTCTGGGTTTGCAGAAGTCATATTTAGTCCAATGAAATAGCAGCATTAAGCTGTACCATGTGAAAAGGTAGCAACAATACTTTTAATATGACAGAAGGCTATTGTGCCTGGACATTCTTCAACAGGTTCAGGTCACTTGAAAGTCTTTTTTTGTTTCCATTTAATTTGGGCAAAATCTGAACTACCACCAAACCATCAAATAATGGAGTCAAGATAACTACGGAAATAATAAAAAATCCAGAAATGTGTTACAATTAGTGGCAAATGCCAAA
Source organism: Crypturellus undulatus (assembly GCA_013389825.1). NCBI lineage: Eukaryota > Metazoa > Chordata > Aves > Tinamiformes > Tinamidae > Crypturellus > Crypturellus undulatus. Next base: position 334,987 of record VWPW01008057.1, on the reverse strand, counting down.
ACTTAGAGGATAGCACGTGCTTCACTTTTCATAGAAGGTCACGTGGACATACTTTTCATTTTAGTTAGACACACATACAACTCTCTCTCTGTAAAAATGGCACAAACCCATGGTCTGAGTTACTGAGTATCTGAGACTACTGAGTGTAGTCCGAAACAGAACAAATTACTATCTATTTTCAAATATGAAAAGAATCACAAGGTAATACAAATAACACAACTGAAACCTAACTGAGACATGCAGGAATAAAGAAAAAAAAATGACTTCTGAGAAGAAGGAACTGAGCTGCTTACAGTAATATGCACTGGACATCTGTTAGCTGAAATTTGGGTGACGTTAATGCATATTAGTATCATTTGATATTTTCATGCGGGATAGTTATTTTAAAATTTGAAGCTATGGGAAGAATTTTGATTTGAATCGTCTTCTTTGTGTTTTAGTTCTGGCTCCAACATGGGATGATGTAAGGAAGGTGGAAATCCAATCTCAGGCTTTTTACCAGGGTTCACACAGACCCTCTGGTATTTCAGAAGGCTTGGAAAGGAGAAGTTGGCATACAGTACTTTTCATATCTAATTTCCTTCTTTGGTGAAAATTTCTGTAATCATTAATGACATTTCCTATAGAGACATCCAACAATGGTGCAAAGTTTCTAACACAAGCTCTTACTGTGCGGTATATTCCTCATATGTTTAATGCATGACATATCAGAATAAAAAACTGCAAGTGAAATAAAGGTAATAAAAAACATTCTGAGCAATTTCTGTTGTGTAAATTAAAATTCTTTTCAAACATCGGTATATTGTTACTGTTTGCACAGTATTAAAAGAGTGAGACTCTCCTTCAACATTAAACCACAGGTTTAATGTGTCTTTACTGGGTGTTATGGTAGAGCTGCTCATACCCAAAAAGTCCATCACTGGATCAGTACTGTTATGCAGTCCTAACCTGCCTTTTCTCCTGATCCAAACATTGTTATTTATGACCAGAGAAGAGGCAGTGATCAATGCTGAGGCTGTAAGAACGCTCTTCCAGGTCACAGATCGGGGCATTAACTAAAGCAGTTTGTAAGCTCTTCTGCTTTAGCAGTTGGGTAGGGACACTTACATGCCGACAGGGCACACCTCAAGCATCACCCACCTTCCTTTCCAGATTTGAGTCTGACATACATTTTAGGTGGGCTAGAGAATTTCAACAATTTTATCTGCCGCGTTAAACTGATTGGGATAGATGCTTTTTTTAGAGGGATATAATCTAAATGAGAACAATTTTCATCAGAAGAGGATGTCTCGTCTTCCTCCTGAGGAATACCTGAGAATTTTATACCAAATAAACGACTGCTGAATTTCTCTCTCTCTCTGTCGCTCTCTTGCACACACAAACACACACCATATACACACAAAACCTGAGGAATGCTTCCTGGCTGCCAAACTATGTGCCAAGACTTTTTTCAATTTAATCTCACTCATATGAGCTAGAGAACCATGAAACAAAGTTTATACCAAGTATGCTGACAGATTTTCAGTTCTAGTGGCTCCACGGGGCATCACCACAACTACAGGAACAAACTTTGCTTATGAAGGATTTTTCAGTTGATCCATTTTCCACTTAAATCAACATGAGCAGGATCACCAGAAAGAACTCAATGCTTGCTAACAGAAACCATGCACTCTCCACATTACTTTTCTTTTTTCAAGTAGACAAAAAAGTTGCGGTACCACCAACATCACTGCGGGTTACTGACGGTGCGGGAAGACCCTTTGGTGGCAACTGCTCTGGTGTGGCATGTCATGTAACACCACGTCCGTCCAGGATGCCCAAATCGAAACACATGGTTTAAAATACTGTGGGAATTTTCCTGGGAAGATGGAGAGAAGAGGCATAGAGTATCCTCTTCCTGTATTGCAGGGAGTTTCTTATTTTGGTTCTGGTTGAAGATCTCAAAGAAGACTTGTCACTTTTGTTTTGGAGAGATTCATGGTTTTGTAGTGATTTTAAGAGCATTAGGATTACCTATAAATGGCTCATAGGCAGGAAACCTTTTTTCTTTTTTTTATCCTGAGATAAAATATTGTAGATATCCTGGATATCTACAATTCTGATCCAAATATATAAAGTGTAATGCCCTGATCCAACAAAATACTGAAGCATTTGCTTATCTGTAAGGACATCCACTGGCCATGTAATGGGATTGCTCAAGTCCTTACAGGGAAGTCCCTGCCTAACTGTTTGGGAGTATAGGATCTGTTATCAGTAAAGAAATGACTAACAAAATGAAGTAACATTTATCAATTACAAAGTAGGCTGAATATGAGAAAATTGAGTTTCTAATAACAATATCTGTTTCTCAAGACTGTGGAGGGAAACACTGAGGTTGAATGAGACCAAATGTATCATCTATGACATCAGGAAAATAAAAAGGTGCATGAAGGAACGGTGAATAGATAGTTGGATGAGACTGATTGCAGCTATTCAGGATCTAAGTGATATGGGTATGCTATGTTATGAAACAAAATGGCCACATTTTGCTCTCATTTACATATATGTCATTCCACTCCAACCAGTGAGCATTGTTTGGCCACGGGAAGACAAAAAGAACTTGCTTTGCTATATAATTACAACCATGATCTGTGAGGATCCTGATTAAAATAAAACAATCTGCTAAGCTAATGTACTACTGGAGATATTTAAAAGACTTGCATATTCCAGGGAGGTTTATCAGGCAGTAGCCAATTTAGGGACAATTTAGTTACTAGATTGCTAACAATATCAGTTCCATCAATTTATTGAAGTAAAATGAATTTTAAAAAAATCTCTAAAAAGAAAAGAGAACCTTAACATAAAGCCTTCTTTTTAAGCTGTTCTTACCTTGCTTTCTTCCTTGCTCCTGGAGCTTTCCGTTGGAGCAATTTTTCTCACTTAGGTATCAATCCCATTACACTGCAATATTATATGGTTAAAACATTGATGTAACACATCAATGCTGCTGCTACAGCAAATAATTGGAGTAATAAAATACAACTGCAGTTATTTGCTCTCTTGAATTGAAGGCAGAAAAAAGGAGATAGGATTTTTTAAACTGACCATACAATGTTGCATTTAGACAGAAAAACTTTTTTTTTAATATATCTTCTCTTATTGCCAAAACACTTATTTTTTGAAAAAGATATATAGCCTACTTACTTAGTAATTTTTTTTTCACAATGGAAAAACCAATCAGTCTACATTTTGGAATTATGCCTTCATAATCTTGTTTAAAAAACATAAATTTAAGGAACGGGGACTCTAAAGGAACCTGAAACTATTTTTTTCTTCCTAAATGAAATTATTAGACTTAAATTTTTTAAATTTTTAAAACATTTCCTCTAGGCCACAACTCATTTTGCCAAGTGTTAGCCGAAATTGTCCTATTAATGGGTGAATTGTGAAGACTGAATATGTGGGGTTTCCAGCGGAAATACTGGCAGATCCTTGTGTGTGATGGTACGTGCAGTGTGCCAGGAATGATGCCTCATGTCTTCAGCTTATTCAGGAGGAAAAGAGAGGATTTTTGCTCTATTTTTAGTGTATCTTTTTATCTTTTCCATTGCTGGGAGGTGGAAATCCTCCAATCTGAGCTTTCCTGAATGTGACTCTGACCAGGGGGGTATGTCAGGACCTTCATTTTCTCACTGGCACAGGGTAAGCACCAGGAATAGGCAGCTGCCTTTAAATTTTCTCCAGACTTTTTTGTTTGAACGTGTACAAATGTCATCTGCTTGATTTACAAAGTATATTAACATTATTTTAATATCTAGAAAATGTTGTCTGATCCTTTTTTATTTCACAGGTTAAGTGGTTTATTTTATTTATTAAGCCTATTGAAAAAGATTTTATGGAAATTCTGAAAACAAAATGCCCTGTTTCCTTCTCCATGTTCGCTAATAGATATATTATACAATGCTAGAGAAAGGCAAAAGGCCAAACTCATCTCTGGTGTAATTCCAGTAAAAGCAATAAAATTACACAAGGCATGAATTTGGCCCAGGCATTGTAAATGTTACTCTGGTGCACACTGAGTGTCTGCTTGTTGTTACTGGCAAGGCTTAAAATACAAATCCCCCTTTTTTTTCACAGAGATGGATACGTTTCACTGGAACAGATTAATCAATGGAACAGGTATCAGGTAACCAGGACAAAGATGGCAACTCGTTCAAATGTCTGTCTTATTTCTTCCTTTGACTAGCTCACATGTTACGTTTGCAAAACGTTTTAATATACATTATTTCTCCTCTCTTTTGTGTATTGTTACGGCACAAACTGCTTTTTTTCATTTTTTTTCCACTGCTGTTGTCTCCCTTTTTTCTCTAATTTGTCTTGCATGCCCTTCCGTGATGTTTCCTGTTGACACTTCTTGATATTTTTTTCTAACTCAGAATGTGGCTTTCTAGCAGACACAGAGGCCCCAGAGTGAATACTCTTCCGAGCCAATTCCAACTTGGACCTTGCACAACGCTATTAACTGGCTCCTTCTCCAAGAAAGGTGGCTACAGCGGGATTGCCTGAGCCTGAAGACAGAGCTGGTTGAGGAGAGCCTGCCAATATGTTTGCACTAAATTCAACTGCTCTTAATTTCTACTCAAAAGAGAAGGAAAAAAAAAAGGCATTTTAAATCACAAACTTGCAAGGGCTTTTTCTCAGAAGTCGCTTGTTTTCTATTGCATTCAACTGTACGCTTCAGTTTATGCTTGTTGGCCACTTTAAAGTAAACATAGTTCAATGCCCTCAGACAGAGTTTTCTGCAGCCCACTAGAATTCCCTGGAAAAGGGCTTTATCTGCTGAACTGCTGGATATTTGTGTGTGTGTAATTTTTTTTATCAGTTTGCTTTGTTTCCTTCATTAATATTATTTATTTATTTATTTATTTATTTTAAATTCAGTGCTTATAAAAGTTGGGAATAGAAGCCTTCTTGGAACAACATAGAATCATAAAAGGCTTCAGGAATCTCATCACAAGCTAAACAGTACAAATTGCACATTCTTCATGGAAGTATTAGCTTTTAGTGCGTGCCTGGATCCAAGTATAATAGATTATCCCAAAGTGGGAAAGAATGAACAGTACAGAATTAGCAGAACTGGGAGCTCAGATCATTTGGTGGAGCAATATGATCTCCGTACTTTCAGGGTACTGAATTCTAAAGCAACTGGAAGAACTATGTAAAATTATATCAAAATAAGTGAAGAAGAATGTGTACGCCTGGGAGAAGGGAAAACAGTTTGGAAGGTACCTTGCTGAGAAAAATAAGGACTGAAAATTAATGAATGAGCTTGTAGGAAACTAAATGATATTTCTGTATAGTTTTTGTTGTTGTTCCAAGGATAGGGATATGTTATGCTAAGAGATACAATGAGGAGAAAAGGCAAATAAATTAATTATTCATTGGCAGTGCAGGAGCCAGCTGCTATGGGAGACCACCGAACCAAGACAGGAGCAGCGGTCCCATGGATAACTTGGTGTCCAGGGGTTACCCTTTTTTAAGGACACGTGAGGCTGCGTGCAGTCACTATCAATATTTCCCTTGGTTTCATGGGCCTCGTGTCCTCCACCATGCCCAGTGCACTCCAGGTACTCCATGTCCAAGTTACCCATCCCAGACTGTGAATCATTAGCTTTAGGTTTTTATTTCAGTGTTAAGCAGTCATAGAATCCTAGAATCACAGAATGCCTAAGGTTGGAAGGGACCTCTAGAGGTCATCTAGTCCAACCCCCCTGCACACGCAGGGCCACCCAGAGCACGGGGCACAGGGCTGCATCCAAGCGGGTCTTGAAGATCTCCAGAGACGGAGACTCCACAACCTCTCTGGGCAGCCTGTTCCAGGGCTCTGTCACCCTCACTGTCAAGAAATTTTTCCTTAAGTTCCTGTGGAACTTTTGGTGCTTCAGTTTGTGGCCGTTTCCTCTTGTTCTGTCGGTGGCCACCACTGAAAAGAGGCCAGCCCCATCCTCCTCACTGCCTCCCTTGGGGTACTTGTACACACTGATCAGATCCCCTCTCAGCCTTCTCTTCTCCAGACTGAACAGGCCCAGCTCCCTCAGCCTCTCCTCATAGGGCAGATGTTCCAGGCCCCTGATCATCCTCGTGGCCCTGCGCTGGACTCTCTCCAGCAGCTCCACATCCCTCTTGTACTGTGGGGCCCAGAACTGGACACAGTGCTCCAGATGTGGCCTCACCAGGGCTGAGTAGAGGGGCAGGATCACCTCCCTCGACCTGCTGGAGACGCTCCTCTTAATGCACCCCAGGATCCCATTGGCCCTCTCGGCCACAGTGTATTCCTGCATTAAAAAAATATATGGCACAAAACTGTTTGAAATATTCCCTTTTATTCATAAAAGTATACTCACTATTTGATTTTTTTAAATATTTTTAATTTTTAAAATTACTTTTCTCTTTGCTTTTCTGGTTAAAAAAAGTGATTTCTCCTCTATGAACACTTCCTACCAGAAACCTAGCTCTTTTTTTGAGTGGGATATGATTTAGAAAGTAATGATATATTACTTTCTTTTCTCTCTCTCTCTCTTTTAATATAAGTTTTAAAGTGCTTTTAGCTGCATTTTAGCTTTTAGATTATGAGATAAAACTGATGAAAGGGACACAACCTTCTGTCACAGGGCAGCATGGCATTTGAGGGGAAGCGTAGTTTAAAATATAATTTTTATCTGCAGTTCTCTTCATCAAGATGCCTGTATTTTTTTAGTACATCCTGCAAGGTACTTTATCTCCATTCGTTGTGAAATTTTCTTGCTCAAACACTGAATATTTGAAGACATGGGATCTCACGTGTGTGCACACATGCATGATGATATTACGGAAAGTCAAACCGCAGTTCTGGAAGCAAACTCATTCCCAATTTCAGATCCTTCCAGCTTTAGGGTGTCAAACTTTTGACACTATTAAGAAATCTGATTTCCAGAGAGCAACTGCTTAAAAAGTCTTCCAAACTGTATCCTCCTAAAATAGCTCAAGCAGAACGCGGGGGCCTAATGGTCCCTCCCCAAGTCTCACCCGCGGCCGTAACCCAACAGGACGAAGGTCCTGCAAATCTGTGAGCTCTGAGATTTTTGCATGCAGAGATTTTTGTCTTCGCTCTGGTTCAACACGATTAAACCCAGTAAATAATACCCTGGGCAAACGCAGGATACAGATAACAAAAGGAAATAGTTAAGGTACTATAATAACTTTAGCTATTCTTTTTTCAGGTCACTATAATCTACCCAAAGATAACTAATTGTTCAAAGTAAACATTCCACTCCGACCACAAAAGGAATCCATTACACAAACATATAATTCACAGTCATTTTTAGTGGGTTGTAAACAGTTTGGAATGAGCATAAAATGGGACAAAAATCAAAGTGAGCATTTAGAAATGAAAAAGTGTTTGCTACAAAAGGTCAGTCCCTTTACTTGGCAAACTATGTAGAAAAGCCTGGGAAAATGTTGAACACACAAGCAGTAAGGGAATTTTAAAGCCAACAACCTCCCTGTTTCTTTAAACAGACATCGGAACCTATAACTGGATCCTGTCAAACAAACGACAGCAAAAAAACATAACAGCTGCTAAGAAGTAAAGTTGAAAGATAAAGTTTTCTACGCTAAGAACCTTCTCAGAAGTGGACTAAAGGTCCTTCTTAAATCTTTAAGCAAGGTTATGGATCCCAGGGTGGCTTTTAGGCACTGAATCAAATATGTAATTTTGTGTATCATTCCTGTCAGAGCATCCTGTGCTCCAAGAAAAGCAACAGAAAACAATGTCTGCAATGTCCAGCTTAGCATGGAAACCGTACCTGCGATCGCCAGCCTTGCTGCCCACGGTGTCGTTTTCAGACCCTTTGGGCTGATTCGAGAACACTAACTTGGATTTTGGAACAGAGGAAGAAAATGAAAGGTGTTTCACGTGCGAGATGGACATCACACTGCATTTTCCCCAGGCATCAGTACTATTTCCTTGCAAAACGTGCTCGATGCCCTGGACGCAGGAGGAGGATGCTCATTTACTAGGCACACAAACGAGCGATTCCCCTGCAAAAGACTTTAGCATTGAACTATGTTCACAAGACACAACATTGCTCTGAGTACTGGATGGCACTTGGTTAAGGTACTAATAGGACTGGTACTTTTACTTTTTTTTTAATGCGTTCGGCTCATGCCTTTTAGTTATTTAAAAAAGGAGGGGAAAAAAAAAAGAAAAAAAAAACAGCCAGAGATTTTAATGGGTCGTGAATAACAAAATAAATACACAGCTCGATAAATGACTGGAAATAATATCTGGCCTAGAAACAGCAAAAATCTTGCAACGGGTCCCACCCTTGGCAGGCCGCACGGCATGGGAATCGCGTGCGCTCCTGGGATTAGCCCAAGCGCTGCTTCCTGCACCCTCAGCACGGGCTGGGATACCCTTTCTGTCAGACCCCTTCTGGTGAAGCTGGGGCAACCACAGGGACCAGGGAAAAGGCAGCTCAACAGGCAGGAGAAGCCAGGACACATCCAAGGTTGATGTTGATGGCAAAGTGACAGAATAAAAGAAAAAAATGGACTAGATTCCTCTGCAAAGACCTCTGAGATATTTTCAGTCTGACCACTGCATGGTACAGCATGTATTTCTATCCCCATTAGGGTATATAACATCCATGAGAGTTTTTTCTACATAGAAAATCATGGTAGATATCCAGGGGGCAACACTTTCTGGCTAGGCACTATGGACTTCAGTGGCTGAGGTCTCGATGCTGAAATGCTTGAGTCAAGAGGTTCGTCAAAAATTATGAATGAATAAATAATTCAGAAAGAGAGAGAGAGAAAAAAAGAACTTCCTTCTAAAAAAGTTAAATGTGACAATTGCCTCGCAAGTTTACAAGAATAGGCGCAATATTTTTATTGACTGTCTTGATGCTCGCGGCTCCGCAATATGGCTGATTGCAAGATTAAATGAAGTAGTGAAAACCCCTCTGCTTCCCAGTTCTATTTCAATAACTACTGACAGCAAGAGACTGAAAAATGAGATTTGCAGCTAAACAAGTGAATCCCTGTCGGACAGATAAACATGCATTGGGCTGGGAGATGTTTAGTAGCCCAGGCCTTAGCCTTAGTCCAGGCACCTCTGTATTGAGGTGATGAATAAGCAAAGAGTATCTGAAGGGACAAATGACCAAAATCTGATCTAAGTTGCAGCAAATTAATCTCAGCATAGTCCCTCTGATTTCAATGTATCTACATTCTTATAAAATAGTGTAACTAAATGGGAATTCTTTTGAACAGTTAATGACACTCTCTACATTTTCAATCTGGGGGTGCATACTACCATAGTTTGTCTACTGTATGTAACCTCATCTACACGGGAAAATGTGTTAATTAATATGGCTTATTCAGATCACCTCCTTTCTATGCCCAGTGATAATGTTTTAAAAATCTGAAGAGGAAATAGTGTTTGGCCAGATAGTCAATAACTAAATAGTATGATAAAATAATCATTAAGGCCATGGATTGCTAAGGAAGAATACACCCATAGAGAAAAATATGAATGTTACGTTAAGTAAAATTTAGGTTTACTGTCCTAAGACCTTTATTCCTGATAATTTTTTATCTTAAATGAAACACGCAAGTAACATTTTTGGTACAGTTACAGTATGTAGACAATAAATTTTCTACATAGGAAAAAAAAAAAAAAAGCAACTTCAGGAAAAAAAAAAAAAGCTTTTCTACAACAGCCAATATGCCAGCTGTACTGAGTATTTAGGCCATCTTCCTAAGACTATGAAAGTAAACATACAGTTTTCATTAAATGTGCCTTTCCCATAATTGGTACATAAGTATTTCCCATGACTCTGCAGTTGAGTATCTTGGCTGGAGGCATATCTGGCCATTAAGAGGAGGGCTTCAGATCTGTTGAGTCTCAGCCATGCCGGGAGACTTGGCACCTCCACACACTGCTTCCTAATACCAACCCCAGCATAAAATGTCATCAGAAGCTTGCATAAACATTGGACTTAACTTCACATAAATTACTGCTGTCCTGAGATAGTTTATGCCAGAACTTAGTAAAAACAACACTTTGAGTAAATAGAATGTAAGTAAATGCAAGGATCCTAATCCAAGAAAATGATAATAGAAAAACTGTAAATCAAATATAAACTCATAAATACAGTGATAAAATGAAAATTTTATCTCACGCCATACAGTTAGCTTTTATTTGCATACTAGAGTAACTGAAAAAGTGATAGACTTTTCTCAAAGTTGCAGCAACTTTGCACAAAGAACAAGAATGGTAATGCTATGCATTGAAGGCTGAGCTCCTCTGAGAGCAAACATTTTCCTATTTTCCTGCATGCATTTCTCTGGTAATCATACAGACAATAAACATCTAATTAGGTGTCTTGGATTTTGCTGTTACAGTTCAGCAGCGCCGAGCACCTTTGGCCTCACTTCTCCTGGAAGAACGGTCAGATACCACAAAATATCTAGGAAATATCTAGCGCGTCGTTCGGGGAACCTGCATGGAGCTCATAACAGAACAGTCAATTAGACATGTTCTGCATGCCTTGGCATTTCTATAATCTAATCTCCATCTTTCCTTTTCATGTCCTGAATGTCTCCTTACAATTCCTTCCCTATTAATAGTCACTTCTCACACTTATCCCCTTTCTTTGCCTCTTGCTTTCATCCAGCCTCCAGGCAGCCTCCAAAAAATCCAATGCTACTATCTCCCCCTACCGAACAGTCGCCGCTTTGGTGATCTCTTCTTCCTGCCAATCACTCGGGGAATAGCAATATCCCAGTGCTCTCTTTGCTCTATAATTAAAGCATGAATTTCACAGAGTTTGAAACTCTAGGGTAGTTTTATTGCACCTTTCCCTATAAAACCAGGTAACAACGGCAGAATTAAAATAGCTTTTCCCTTTGTGGTTGGCAGTCCAACTATCATTTTCTTTTTCATTGGTTCTCTAGTTCTGAGAGTCGAGTATATGACAGTGACAATGGGTTCACCCAGCCTTATTCTGAAAATAAATTTTCTATCTTTTGCAAGATATATGTTTCCCCAGATCCCTGGAACAAGTTGTAAACTTGTAACAGATGGTGATGAAGCCTCACATTTTTATACAATACATTTTAAGATTCTGCATCTACCGCATGTACCTTCCAAAGAAAATGACCTTCGATGAGAAAAGATATTCTCTAAAGAAAGGAATGAGGGCAAAGGTGTTAAGCACATCTTTTTATACTATGAAAATCTTACTTATTAAATTAATCAAAATTTATAATGGGAATGAACACTCATTCCAGTTTTGGCACAATACTACTGCTTTTTATAATAGCAGTAAAAATTAGGCACCTGCATGCATAAGGAAAAAAATATTTTCACACTAGCATAACATTTATTTTCGTTGAAGAGAATTTAGGACTTACGGAAAAGTATTGGCATTAGATTCAGCAGAGACTTCAGAATGGAAGTTACTGACATTTTATTGATGTTTAGCTTTTGCTTACCCAGAGAAAGACTAAAACAACATGTCAAACAAAATATAAGGAATAATCAGCAAGAACAGGTTTTATTAATGTTTTAGTTTATAAAGAAGATGAAGATACAGAATGTGATAAGTTCAGTCCAGAATTGCATTATAAAATGAACTACCTGACTTCTTTGGCAACTCAAGCCAAGTTATAAAGTTAAAGTTTTGATTACTAATACAGGGAGAAAAAAAGGTGCTAAAAAGCGTTAAATCTTAAGGTACTCACCTCTCCTTTCAACAGCTTCTATACAAAGTCTTACAAATTTGGGGACTGTAGAATTTTCATGCTCACATACCAAGTGCAAATGAGAGCCAAAAATTTGATCTGCATTTGGAAAAAAAAACACAAATAGGAACATACATTAAAGCACACTATTTTAGTAGTAGGCTTTTCATCTCTTCTCAGCTCTGCATATTAATTAAAAATTCTCATGTGGAAGACGGACAAATAAGGTTAGAAACAAATCCCTTCTGAGCTTGAGTAGTTGCTGGCTTCTGCTCTGGAGCAAACCCCATCCGCACCTGTGCAGCCCTAGCACGTGGGTATCTCCCAATGGGCTCAAGTTTCAATTACACCACTCTGAGCTTGGAGGTTGTCACCTGTGGACTTTCCTGTCATAAAATGCAAAGGCCTTTCTAAGCATTCTACTCTATATTTTGTGTGACTCTACAACTGTGTGTGATATTAACTGATGGGGCTACCTTGGACACCTGTACTCCTGGGTAACCCCTGACTCCCACATACGCAGTTTAACTCTTGTAATGGAGCATGTGGGTGCAAAGGGATGATTACTTTGAATAATTAGGACTTATAATATTTTAAAGTGGGTTTTGGTCATCAAATTACCCATGAAAAATAGCCATATAACCAAAACTATGATGATGATGATAACTATACACATACCTATATCTGTATCTTTATACCTCTATGTAGACACTGTACATGAGTGAACTCCTGCAACTGTCTCTTAGTTCTCTGCAATGATTTTTTACTGTAAAAACCTATTTAATTCATTGCATTTTTTCCCCAAAATATTCCATGGCAAGTGTAGGGACAAAAAAGCACCCAAGAACAGTGGAAAGTAAATGCAGGTTACACTGGATTTCTGAGACAACCATAGTCTAGAAACTTGCATTTTCTTTTTTTCCTTTTGCTTTATATATGATGGACACCTAAAGAAATTATTTTGTGAGTATATCTATCTCACTTGTGTGTCAACATTTAGGAAGAGTTGCTCTTAAAGTTTACTGTTTTAACTGAATATTAACACCTGAATATTACCACCACCTTTCTTAGATGTCTGACCCTTAGGTACTCTGCCTCTTTACAGTCATCACGTAGAGGATGGATGGCATTAAATATGTTTCCATGAGGATGGCAAGCAAGTCTTATAGCAACTTTACCTTCCCTGGCATTTAACGAGTAGCATTTAACACTGCTACATTTTAGTCTTTATGATTTTAAAGTTTTGATCAACTTAGAATATCCATAATATCCATCTTAGAACATACCAGTATAACCAGATTAAACTTTTTATATTACTAATTAGCTTCATCTACCTCATCTCCACTCTGTATTTGTGAGAAATTATGAAAAGAGCAGTCAGTAATAGGGATGTTGTCAGCTCAAATCAAAATGAATCAAACAGATGAGGGAAACTATTCAATAGGAGCCAGTTTAATGCTCAAACAATAGGCCCCCATTATCATCATTTATCCAAAGAGACAGCCTCCATATAGCATTTCAACAGCATATTCCTTTTTGGAAAGTGGTGTCAAGGCCCTGCAAATTTTTGCAAAGACAGACGAGGATTTGCTCTGCAGAGCTGGCCCAAGGAACATGCTAAATCTCAAAGCTCCAACACGGCCGCGGTCTTCCTGCGCGGCCCATGGCCCGGACTCCATGTTCCTCGGCCTCCCTGCAACAGGGCTGCTCCTCCACAGCCAGGCCCACCACCTCCCACCACGATTAGCGCAAGACCTTCCTCCATACAGCGGCACACTTTACTTTTAGCAGACCAAAAGCCTCTCGTTCACACTCTGTTTTACAGTGACATTAACTTTGCCTTCCTATTGTAAATCACTATTACTTCTTACCGGAGCTTGGATTTAAAGAGCAACTTGATTGCCTTTTCTTTCCTTAATGCCCCAACTAAGGAACAAACAGGGAAACAAGGCAAGGCGCACGGGATGGTTTGGCAGGAGTTTTGGACTTTCTGATAAAAGATATATATCAGGGAAGTGTATGTGATCTGCATTTTGATAGAGTGCATCAAAGTCTGAATTGAAGTTAGCTGGAGTTTTGGATGCAGAAGGAATGGAGGATTGGGTTCACAGCGCTCGACTCAAAAAGGTTGTGTGCATGTGTGGCGTCAAGCATTAGCGAACAGTCTGTTACATGTTTTGGGGTTATGTTTCTGACAAAGCACAGTCTGGTTACATTTTCTTCATAAAACATTTATAGCTGCCTTCAGTGGTAATTATATATACAGAGATTTATGATTAAAATGTACTAGCACTTCCTCTTTTGACATCTTAATTGTTTTTTAAAATTTTAGCAAAGACCTGTCAAATTCCTTGCATAACATGGAATGTTCTCCAATGTAAATTACATTAAAAAAAAAAGAAATAAAAGGCATCTTATTTGGTGGACAAAGATGCTTGTAAACAGTGGTGCAGGAGTAAAGCAGGCAAAGAACAGCCCTGGTTTTAGATGGCCACAGCAGAAACCAAGGTAATGCTCAGAGGCTCAGCAGCAGCTCAACAACTTGCCTTCTCTATTATAAGCACATCCTAACCACCTCCAGGATTTTGCAGTTATTCTGAAAAATCTCCTGTATGAATGCAGGACACTCAGTATTGCTGGGTGGAAATTCTGAAATGACTGGAATCTGTTTCGCAGATCTCTTCTTCTCTACTATTCTTTCAATTTTCGTTTTTTTAAGATGTGGGTTCTGTAACTCCTTGAGAAAAGTGATTAACCTCATTTTAGGTACTTTTCAGCATGCGGATGTAGCCACAATATGTATCATGCAATTAAGCTTCAAAATATTTTTTCTTTAGAAAAAAGCCACTTGTCACTTGAATAGAAGCGGGGAGCAGATCAGGCTAATAGTTGCTGGGCGTCACAGTAGACGACAGTAAAACAATCACAATTCTTTTTTCCTCCTAAAAATTCAGGCATATTAAGAAGTACATGATCTAATGAGTCATGCAAATATTCTCGACCTAGTCAATGCATTTTGCCAGATCTGCTTCTGTACGTTAACACAGGAATGGCAGAAGTTACTCTGCCATAGTTACACTCTTAAGGGTCACGGGGATAGTTGAGGAAAACTCAGTGAAGATTTATTTGTACCATATTTTGAAAACATTATATGAGCAGTAAGTCATTAATTTTTTGCAAATCAGATTTATGTGTAACAGAGACATAAATATTACTTTCTTATTCTTTTATAGGTATATATACTTTAAATCTCTGTTTAAGGAGAAACTATCCAGAACTTCTTTTCAAAAAATAAGAACTGCTCCCAAAGGGATAAGAGAAGCAAGAAAGGCTTTGTTTGATTTACTTGCGATAAGGCCCTTCAAAACTTCATTTTTTATGACTTGAAAAAAAAGATGTACACAACACTCCTAACCTCCTGTTATGACAGTTTATGTTTCCTATCCAGCTTATTTAACTCAAATGCCTGGGAAATAGACACAATTACCACCTTATGGAATGCTACTTAACTTTAAATGCTCCCCTCTGAATAGAAATCCACTTTATCTTCTCAAAGTTATTCCAGTTTCTCAGGAATAATTTCCTCTATAGGCTCCTGAAATGTTCTTGTTTCATCATTTAAAAATTTAAACTAACAATTGTTCAGAAATATCTTTTATTAGAACAAAGGCAATTCCCATACAGTGGATTCTGTTCACAAGAGCTTGTACAAAGGAGCTGCATACTATGCCCATATACAGCTTTAATCATTCACTCTTTCAGCTGTTATCAATTTAAAACCAATGAAACTCCCACACTGAGTCCATTTGAGCAGTCAATTTTAATATCTTGGGGCATCTGTAGTTATTCTGAATTGGCTGCAAAAGCAGAACTAACAAGTTAAGCTCTAACCATAAGTCTACATCAGGCTGGTAAACCATACATCAAACACAGACAGTTAGTCAATAGCGTAGTATGAAAAACCAACAAGCATTTTTAAGAAGAGCAATATATTCATAATATGTTTGGTGGTATGGTTTACATTACACATCCCTGCTATCTACGCATTAAACTTTCTATTTAGGACAGTGGAGTGTGTGACAGCTTTGCACATGGATATAAAATGAGACACCAGGAGAGGAGGGACTGGACATTCGCAAGTTGTATAATGTGAAATGATGATTACAGCTGCAGCGAATTGCTCACACTGGTGAGCTTCAAGTTTTCCCCGAGCCTGCCAGCCCTGCTCTTTCTGAGCAGCTTTTGCAGGCTGCAGCAAAGCCACCAACTCTGAGCTGCACAAACCTACGGGAGACAATACTTCTGGAAAAGAAACAATTAAAACAAAAGCACAAAAGCCACATCCTCACTGAGAATGCCATTGTGTGGCTGTTTGGGAGGGTACATGTATGAGATGTGGCCGCATTTGGAAGGAGCTCATGCTTCACTGTTTTTTATTAAAAAAAAAAACAAGGAAGGGCATCACTAATGCACCAAGTTCTAGGGGAAAAGCTAAGATTCTGATACAGGAGGAGAAGGTATGGTATTATTATATGCAAGTTGCTAGAAAAAAAAGAAGAAAAAAGAAAAGAAAAAAATGAGAATTATATCTAGGCAGTGTAATTCAGTGCCTTCCAAAACCAAATACATGCAGAGTTAATTCTCCTATATCTGCATTTGAATTGCTGATCTTCCAGAGATTTTACCAAAATCCAACCTGTTTTGGTACCATGGTACTTTTCCATTGGTGTGGAAAGGGAGAAAGAGAGAGAAAAGGAAAAAAAATCCTAGTGAGGAATGGACAGAGAGGGAGACAGAACAGCAAGCACCATAACAGCAAATTTTTTGGAGAGGGAAGGGAGGTGGTTGGAAAAGGCCATGTTCTCAAGGTGGTTTTCTAGCTACGCGGTATGTGTGGAGCTGAAACATGAGGACGGACATTAAAATGATGCTGATCACAGACTAGAGCTCCAAGGAATGCCACAAAGCTTTTACAAAAAGAGGGCCAGGTTCTCAGCTGACTGAAGTCAGCAAGGTTGTCCTTGGGGCTCCACTGATTTATGCTAGCTGGGAGCCTGGCTAGTCCTTTTAACTTGGAGATTTACTACATACAGTTGATCTGTAGTGGTCATCAATTAAAAAAAAATTACATTTG
Organism: Crypturellus undulatus; assembly: GCA_013389825.1. Lineage (NCBI taxonomy): Eukaryota > Metazoa > Chordata > Aves > Tinamiformes > Tinamidae > Crypturellus > Crypturellus undulatus. Next base: position 318,087 of record VWPW01008057.1, on the reverse strand, counting down.
TGAACAATTACTATTAAGTGCCCTATGAGCTATCAGATATGTTTCACATGCTCAGAAAAAGGAAAAATACAGGGTATTTCAGACACTAGTCTTTTTCAAGAAATTATAGGGTTTTACTGGGAATAAGTGTTCAGTTGAATACAAAGAGTGTAGGCTGCTGTGTTCTTTCTCCAAACAGGTTCCCCTCAAATGAGATATTTTAAAATAAAAGGAATGATTTCTGACTGTCAAGTCATGATTAGAGCAATGTCAAAGGAAAATCGCTTAGCCCAACATTTGGCCATACACAGGGTCTGGGAACCATAATTCAGAAAAGCTGTGTAGTTATTAAAGAAGTACAGGAATACGCCTTTAAGCTACTGTCCAAGCAAGTCAAAGGAAACATTTCCCAACTTGTCCTAAATTATTACAGGTATCAAAACAGCTGCTAAATTCTTGCATACCCCAGCAGAATGGCAGAACACACACACAGGTAGGTCCTTTGAAAGACAAAACAGCTGCTAAGCCTTCACTTTTGCATTTCTCAAGAGCATCACATACTCATCACAGGAGTTACTCCAGGATCCCTGATTTACCTCATGAGATGAGAGGCAGGGGAAGGAAGTCTTCCCTTGCCCAGAAATAAACTGGCTGGTGCTTTCTGTGCTGCTAGCTTTTCAAAAACAGAATATGTCCTCGTCGGATCTACAGGCTACCAAGCCTTATCACAGCTAGATCCTCTTGCTAGTAATGCAGTGGCTTTCATTTTCATCTTGAAGAAGTCGTAATAATTCCAATTTTTTTCTGTTGTTTTGTTTTTTGCCTTCACTTAGGAAATAAATTCAGTGAAGTTCCTTCAGTATCTAACTTTTTGAGAAAAAAAAAAAAAAAAACTAGATGATTTCTTGCCAGCTGAATTTTCTGCTGTTCCCACAGCCTCATTTATGTTGTTATTCATGCTTTTTCCCATTTACCGAAAGTGTATTTTGTGACAGTTTATTACCAACACAACCACCATAACCTTAAAAACACCACTGCACAGAAGTTTTTTTTTTTTTTTTTTCCTGGAGTAAAGAAGCCCTGAAATCAGGAAGTTAGCAGGCCAATATTAAGTCGAAGGTTGACAATTCATTTTGGGCGATATTAAATCATGACAAAGCTCAAACTAAAAGATCAAAGTTCGCTTATAGACTATAAAGCAGTTTTAAAAGACAAGATTTATACATTATTTTTCTAGCTTATTAGTGCAGATTCTGTAAATTCTGGGAATATTTCAATCTTGAGGAACAGAAGACCCCTGCCCTAGCATATAAATTTGAACACAGCTACTCTTGCAGCAAGGCTGTTAAGCTGACAGACATGGAACATGGCTCTTATTCATTGTTTTTATGCTTGTGTGCATGCAAACACAAGCCACGGTCCTGTCACACAAAGTGCTTACTGTATTACCCCCCATCTCCAAAGCGATTCGAAATGCTCTATACCAAAGATAGTTTGTACACACATAAGTGAGAGGGAAATATGAGATGTGACAATCTTCATTAGAGTTTTCACTGAAGCATAAATAGGCACATAGCACCGGCCTGTTGTAATGAATGGAGCCAATGTGCTCCTCGGGCTCTGCCCTCGCACAGGCAGACAGCTAGAAAGCGAATGGGACAGCTCAGGCAAAAATAACGTTTTCTTTCTGTCACGTAAGGGTTTGGTGCATCTTCATTTTCAGACCACATATAAATAACCTTTACATATTGCTCTGTGACATTCCCTTGTCTGATTATTATCCCCCCTGCTTCTCATACTTCCCATTTTTTAACTGCTTCTGTTACTTATTCCATAGATATTCGATACATACTACATAAACAAAGTTTTGTTAAGAGTTAAATGACAATCACATAATCTCTAGATTTCCTGATAATAGTGTTGGCAGAACAAAGTACCCCAGGAGATCAAACTGCTATTTAATTTTGAAGCCTGTATTCCCAAATTTGGTTAATGCGGAGAAATGTGTCGAGACTTCTGGCCAAGAGCGCACACATCAGTGACTAACAGAGCACAGAACTGTGTTTAAGTGAACTTACCACCTTAAAATGTATTTACTCATGACTATAATTTACGTGTTAAATTTATTGGAGTTTTGGTTCCAATGTGACATACAATGTAAAAAATCAATATAGATTTGAGAGCTTTATAGTGCCCCTGGCAAATATGAATAGCACTTGATGAAAAGTGAAGGTTTTTCACAGCATCTACAGTGCCACTGCATTGGAGTAATTAACACCACACGCTTCACAGATATTTATATCAATTCTTCACTAGCACATAGAACAGCTCTTTGTCAAAAATTTGGTACCAAGATGTCCTGCAAGGCTTTAGACACACTTTTATTATGAGCCCCTATTTTAAGGGATTTACAATTCTGACAGAAGTCTTTCCCCATGGAATAAAAGTTAGCGTGTATGTTCTCAGAGCTGGAGGAATTTTCTCTTGTAAAAATCGGTTAACATTTTTTCCCCCTAAGAAATGAGCAAATAAATAGTTTTGAGATGTTTCTGCCACCGTTTAATTCACCTTTAGAAAAATAAATAGATGCATTTTTTAATACGAAATTTGGCAAGCTCTTCATTTTTAATCTGGAGGGTTGCATTTTGTGATTTAAAAAAATATTCTAATGCGAGCCTAAAAATTAACATTTAAAAGTGGTCTCTGCATAAGCACTGCAACTGCATTTTCATAACATTTTAACAGATTAAGGGATAAACTCTACTGAAGACAATGAAGGAACCTTATCAAATGAGCATTTCACATAGACTTACCGTAGATTGGAATTAAGCCCCGCTAACGAATCCTGCCTCATTTGCATGGCCCAAACCTAATCCTAATGAAACTTCATGGTAGATAACTAACATGTTTTCTTCAAAGTAACATTACTCTGGTATTAACACTGTGCAGGGCACCGATTCTGTGCCCAACAAAACGCACAGTATTAGAAGTCCATAGAGGAGCCTCCCAGGTAGGACCCAGCTATATTTCTGAATCAAGAGCTTAGGGAGACAAAGGCCAAACCCAAATGCATTTGCCTTTCCTAGAGAGATATATTAGAGGGTGCATTTGAGTTATGCTAATGAGCCCGGATTTGTTAGCAGGGATCACATCTGATCCCTGTGTAACACTGCAGGAGATTCATCAGCCACACTTTATTAAGCTAAAAAAAAAAAAAACAAACCTAAATCCAGAAATTAAAAGATTGTAAATTATTACTCTATTACTGTAATAACTGAAACAAACCAACATGATACATTCAGATCTTACCTTCAACCCAAAGGGACCCTTCAAATAGGAAAAACAGTCCCTGTCACATGTTACAATTAGATACTATCATCATTTAGGGACAGATCTGGGAAGTGACCTGTCCATACATGACATTTTTTAAAGTCCCCGTGGACCTTGGCAGCACAAGGCAGTCAGTCGTTAAGGCACACACCGACTTCTTAATGTTTAGGCGCTTTGGCTCTTTAGCAGACTTCCTTAGATCATACCGCCCTGGACATGTTCGGAGGCATCCAAAACGCATGCAGTTAGCCCAGAATTCGCTCGTCCTTCTCAGTCATGGCCCCAGCTGGGCTCACGGCGCTGGCTGAGGACGGAGCAGGTAAAGACTGGCTGGCAACTGCCTGGGCCATTCTTGACACCCCCTGGAAAACTCAGAGAGTGACAGGGGCTGCTGGCAAAGTGCCTCTTTCGAGCCCATTTGCATGTGCAGTTGTGGGTTTCACACATAATAATTTGGGAGCGCGTAAATTTTTAAAGCATTATTCCAGACAATATTTGAAAACACGGCTTTGCTGCATTATTAGTGGTCAGAGTGCTACTGCCTTCAAGTTAACTACGAGCTTCTTAGGAAAACACTTATTCCTTGGATCAACCGGCAAACTATTTTCATCCAAGATTCCATTTTTTTTTAAGGAAATGCAAAAGTAGTGTCTGACCAACTTAGAAAGAAATTGGAGTACAAAAATCTCCCGGATTCAAAAGTTATTATTCACTGGCAAGTATTTTAAGTTGTTAAAATTGGAAAAACGTATTTTGTTGGTGAGTTAGAAAAATAATGAGAGAAGACAGCAGAAAGGACTCCAGCCTACCCTATGAAATAAATCAGTCAACACAGCATTCCAAGTTCTTATTTCTTATTCTAAAATATAAAAATATATCAAGGACCTTTTCTTAAAAGAAAATGGAGTTGTGCAGCATGTTGATTTGCAGCATTCACGGCGAATGACTATGTTAAATGGAGGGGCTTCCACCACATACACACGAAAGCAGAAAAATTGAATATCTAGTCAATTAATACATAAGCTTATTCAGTACAATTCAGTAGGGTGCATTTTCTGAGGCATAGCAAGAAAAAGATATCGAACAAGGACTATTTTGTCCAGTGCACATATTCATTTAACCGGGAAAGAAAAAGAAAAATTCATTCACAAATTTATAGCTTTTACTCCAAATAAAGTATATAAGACAGAACACACCTTTAATAAGTCCCTTTTCTTGCAGTGTTTTCAAAGAGGGTCTTCGGGAGATAAACTTCTTTAATCTGCTTTTAACTCGATTTCTGTCATTTGTGTCAGATGCACTGTAGTTAAGTCTGAAAACTAAAGGCAAACAAAAGAGAAAGGCTCAGTGAATGACAGTTTTTAAACTAGTAGCACTTTGTTCAAAAATCCTCACAAATGGTGGCCATAGCCACCTAAGTAAATTCACGCGGTAGGTCAGTGCTATAGCTAGTTGGATAGTACAGAGTGTTTGATGAATATTTTTGTGAATAAACATGATGAGTTCACTCTGCTGGCCACTCCAACTCGTATTATTTATTGCTCATGAGTAGTTGGATGGCTACCAGTTTACTCATGAAGTGTTCATGAATCCCACATGTTTCACACGGATGATTTTTCAACTCAAAGCCCTGCGTGAAAGGGTGCTCTCCACTGCTAAACGCAACTCGCTGGGAGGAAGGATGGTCGCACCACTAGTGAAGGACAGAATTCTCTTGCCAAGATAGATTAAGCATTACACATATATATATATACACACACACATATATTTAATGCAGTTTTAGAAAACATGGCTATATGCCATGAAATGTGTGCAAGATGCATTAATTTATGGAAAGAGAAGTATTCCAGTTCTAATGATTTTATTTTATTATATTTAGGCATTTACCAAGCTGAGAAACATTTTGAGCTCGATTTATTCCTGCTCTATGTCAAAAAGACATAGAAGCCAGCTGCAAAAAATCCCCTGGAGGAAGTTTCGAAGGCATAAATTTAACTTCTTCGCTGCGGAGGTGCTTACAGGGAACCTTCACGGCTTTCAATCCAGGCAGTACTAGTGGAAAGGAGAACACAGGGGACATCTGAGGAGGTGCTAGCTGAATAGTCAAGACTAGGTCATCCTAGCAAGGAGACCCTAGCAAGGGTCTCAAGCTAAAGGAAGCTTGTTCCTGCTTGTTGGGCAAGGTTCCTCTTTACTGCCTCCCACTTATCCAAAATGCACTGAGGAAAGATCAGTTCTCCATCTTCTCTAGCAAGAAAAGAAAAAAAAAAGAAAGAAAAATCCATAAAAATTGAGCATTCGCCACAAGCTGATCTAGCAGGAGTTGATCCAATGTCCCTACACTCTGCATAGTAGCCCTGAATAACGTAAGAAATGCTCACAGAAATGCTCCCTAATATTCCCTGTCCAGACCGAATCTCCCTTATAATTCAGTCGTCTTTTTGTATCACGATCCAACGGAAGAGAGAGAAAATCATGACCTAAATCATTAGGCTATTTTGTAGCAAGAAGTTTTGCATAAGCCATAAACAGAACCAGAATGTTTAAAGGTGCACAATTATAAAACAATGGCAAGCAAAAATAACTAGTTAAGCAACAGTAACAATCCTGGAATATTGTGGTTTACATTACAAATCTGATTTTAACAGCCAAACTTATAAAATGGTTTACGCTTTGCTGTTGTCAAGGGAGAAAAACTTGCCAAATTGTTCATTTTAAGTAAATAGAACATAGCCAATTAAGGAAAGCAATATTTAAACACATGCCTGTGATGATCAGAGCATAGTTTGCTTCTGATTTCACTACTGATTTTAACAGAAGAGTGCTCCATTTTCCCACAGCACTAAAATGACCCCACACATACTTCCACAAACTAGTAATCACACAGGACAAATAAAAGGACACTTTACTGGAAAACACACGGCTTGGTACAATAATCCATCACGTATGAAAAATAGAATTCACATTTTTTAATGGTAGCATTCTTGGAGTGCTGTATCACAGAATATAAAGATTAGCATTCAATTGATGATTGGTGCTTTTTTAACATTATAGTTTAGGACTTTTTGTTCAAAATTGAGCAATCCTTGGCAGGGACAAGCAAAAATTCCAAGTCATTTGGCTGTGCTATAAAAAGAACAACAAATGGATGTTTCTAATTCTGCATCTTAATGGTACTTTGTAACAGTGAAGTGAATTGTATTTAGTTTTGCGACTCTCATATTGCTTTGGGTCATTCTCTCTGCAGCAATTCAGGTTTAGGTTTGCTTTCTTCCTTACTTTCAGTGATGTTTTCCCTGTACAAATGTTGTGGGAGTGAAAATGTCTAAAAGTCACTTAAGCTGCTTACCACCTTTCCCTTAAGTATTCGCCAGATTTGTTAAGATATTTTAATTGAACTGAACACAGTCCTACAGAGAAAGATGCATAACCCAACTGGAAGCTTTATACCTGAAACAGCAATTATGGTGTTAAAACTACATCTAGAGGTAGGAATAATTATTGTCAGGGATACTTTTATATATTGGACTGTATAGCACTGAGTTAAAAACAGCAGTAAAGCCAAATTTGATGAATTTCTTATTTTATTCTATTAAGCATGTGTGAGTCACCAGAGGAAAACTCCAACCATCTCAGAAATTCAAGAGTTTAGAAAGTATGTTCCAAAATCAAGCTTAGCCAGAAATATCCTTGCTGGGATCCTGTATAGAAATATCCCATCTCTTGCCGAACCATTCTCGCGATATCCCCATGTTAAAAGGCCTTGCTTTTGTATTTGGAAACACACAGAGGACCAAATGTAGTTAAAAACAGAAAAAATAAAAAAGCGTGGTAAACATTTTTTTTTTTTTTTTTTGGAGAAGTAGTAGCTTCCTTTTTAAATTTCAGGCTCTGGATTTAGCCAGATGAATTTTTCATTAATGAGAGTATGGCAAACTTCAAAGAACAGATAAAAGTAGAAAACACCTCCCACAGAAGTAGAATAGGATATTTATAAATAAAAAAGAATAGCAAAGTAAATCTTGTTCTCATATTCTCCAGCATATATAGTACCTACAGATCCCGTTTGATTCATTGCACTGAATAAATTCATATCCTCAGACAAATTCTGAGTCTAGTTGCACTACTAGGTCCCCATAAATGCTTCAAAACCAACACAAGAAACACAAGTATAAATCCTCTCAGTCTGCACAAACTTTTCAGTTAATAATTTCTTATTTTGCACTAAGAATTTCTCACTCATGAGACAAAAAAGGAAACATATGCTTGTTCTTGTTGGGCCATGAGCTTTTATAATATTTGCAAAGCTGGCCCAGCAGAAAGTCTAATATTATGATAAACTTTTTCCTGCTGGAAATGGGTGCAGGACACTTCAACCCAGCAGCAAAAGCATTACTAAGGCAGGATTTGGTCCCATATTAAAAATTTATTTATTCCACAGGTGGAAAAAGTATTAACAGATAAATAATAACAATAATAAAAAGCAAGGTCTTTCCTCAGGCAACTATGCTGTAGAATTAAACTATATTAGAATCACAGGAGCTTATCACATTAGGGAAGTATAATACAGAATGGTACAAAAAGACAATAGCAGAAAATAGTAGAAACCAAATGTTTTGTCTGGAATAAAAGAAACAACACTCTTCTAGCCCTCAGTAACATTTTAAAAACTTTACCTGAATTAGAGAGGATAACTGTAAGCTAAATATTCCAAACAAAAGAAAAAGCATCAGGAAACTGACCTGTATTTTTGCCCTATGCAAATATTCTCAATATTAATTTATCTCCTAACCTCTAACAGTAATATTTCAAATAATATATAAATTACAGGATTATTATGCAAATTGATGGAAAACAAAGTCTATACAAGGGCGCTGAGAGGACAAGAAGACAGGTGGAGGGAAAACGAAGCAATGGATTATGTTTGAATCACACAATTAAACAGCAAAAGCCCCATAAGAATCAATGAAAGTATTGAGATCTGCAGATGAAGAACTGCACACTATATTTTAATGCACTCAATTGAATATATGGGGTAATGAGAATAAATACAGTGTAAATAGACTTAAGCAGTGACTAACATAGTTGCATGGAGAAGCTGTCAAAGCCTTTCTCCAGGATCTTGGCATGGGCCCAATTAAGGAACCAGCTGGGCCTCTGGCCTCTTCGGGACAAGGACCATAACTCTTTATGTGACTCCTGTGTGTGAGTTCAGCAGAGAAACTTAAACACAAATCATGTACCTAGACAATATATTCCCTGGGTGTGATCCTCTGGCAGGCCCGCGTGTTTCAGATCTCCGTGCCCTTTACCTCCATGCAAAGTGATCTCACATTCTTTCCAAGGACTTTTATCTCACTCCTAATTCACAAAACATTTATACAAAATCTTGAGGGTTTACCTATGATTAATTCCTACCAGGTAGAGTATATTCGAGCACTTTCAACATGTGTTGGAAGCATCGGTTTTTGGAGAACCATCCATTAACGACTTTCTGGACTGTGACAATGGATATTGACAGTGCTTGTCAGACTAAAGCACTATTGATTGTCTCCCATCATGTGTATAGCAAAACCAATTTCTTTCAAGTGCCTCTTCCTAACTGAAATACATTATTATGGGCCCTATCTGTTTATTATAATACCCCAAATTACAGTCTGTTATTCATCTGAATAGGAACGGCTCATACAGAATGAGAACCAGCAGCAGAAGTGGATAGGGTTTAAGAAATTTGAATAGATTCACATTAGCATCTTTTCTTGCATGAGTATTGCTTGGTGGTTAAAAACGTAGCAACGTCTGGACTACACAATTTTGTCTCCATATTCTTGAGTACTTCAGAATTTCACGAACGTCTTAAAACTATCTGCCAACATAAATGAACAGATTCATGGACTTAATCTCACATGTCTTCAGAGACGGTCATTTGTTGAAGTGCTTCTCAGACTAAAGCAGAGCAGGTGAATTGGAAGGTGGAAGTAGGTCTCTGAGATTCTGGATAATGAACATATCAGCCTCCCAGAAGTGCTATCACATATGTGCAAAAATACTAATTTCAAGGATCTGGAATGCTTAATTATACAGAGTAGCTCATCTTCCTGAAGAACTATATCTGTAACATGCAGAGGCGTATGGCTGTGCCTACATTGCAGGAGAGACTCTACTTTAAGCATATATAATGAATGCCTCGTGTCATTAAGTTTTATTGCATTTCATCAAAATTTGGAATTCAGTGTCTTATTTTTTTTCCCCAGGTTTCCATGGCCTGCAGCAGATGCTGCCAGCCTCCTAAGGAAGGAGCCGTATGTATTATCATCTTTTGCGTAAATGGCCATTTTTTAAGCCAACCCCAGAGTTTTCAGAGTGAAAAATCTGAGCCGGGGCCTCCTTCCTTTCTCCTCTGTGATGTGCTGAGATAGAATCAATGCAGTCTTCACGAAGACTAAAGAATTCATTTTACCTAATTCATTTTACCTAAAGACTTTTGTCACTTACCCTGTATTATCCCTTGGTGCAGTTCCTGGGCAGGTCTTGCTAGTTATGCACACACTAATTACTACTTCCTTGTTGCAGGCAAGTTAAATGAGAAGCAGACAAGTGGCTTGCTCAGAGGCATTACACAAATTATCACTGGGGAGAAACAGAGAAATCAGGCATTCTGACCCTTAATCCTGATGTTTATGATAAGCATTAAGATGGCAAGTTCTGTGAATATGCTGCATGGATCTGAAAAATGTGGTGTCCTATGAATGCCTGGATATCAGTGGCCAGGAGATGCTGCTAAGATTTTGTTTTAATGGGCACCAAAAGACCTGGAGTTATTCAAGTTTACGGCCTTAAACACAGATAATTCCACAGCACGTATATCTGCATTTGCAAATGTTTATGACGCAAGCTCAGAAATAAACAATAGGAAAAAGAAAACAGTGATTATATAGTACAAATAATTTTGCTATAATATGACAGCCTAACAACTTAAGTGCTCAGTACTGTCATTATATTTTGTGAAATTTGTGTGCATTAGCAGTAAAGATTCAATAAAATGACTGCATAATTCATATTTTTGCATCATACCCTGGCGCATGTAAACTTTTTTTTTAATTTTGTCTCTCACTAATAATAAAAGGAAATAAATGAATAGTGTGTATTAAATATCACTGTGTGCCTAGACTGTGAAACAAAAGGGCACTCCTCACACATAGACTGTTAATGTTGTGTGTAGTATAAATATTTAAGAAAAGAAAGCAATATTTCTGAACATTTATTGGGCTTATAAAGGAAGATCATACTAGACTAACCTGATATCTCTCTTTAATAAGATAATTGGTTTTATTTAGAAAAGGGAAATGCAACAGACCAAATCTATCTGGACTACAGTTATGCATTTGATAGGATGCCAAGTGGGAAAATATTAGTTAAACTAGACAAGATGGAGAGAACTAAAACAATAAGCGTGAAGTGACTAAACAAGGTATTAAAATGAGCTTCATTGAGAAGAGAACTATTGTATTAAAGGAAAGTTGTCAGTGGAATATTCTAGGAATATGCAGAAAACTGAAACCACCATTGAAGACTGAAGGCTGGGAGGTGCCTCCAGGTCAGAAAAGAAACAAATATCAGACAAAAATCTTTGCTACTTTGAGATTGGAAGCTGAAGAAATAGAATTAGATGTCAAATGCAAGGACCAACAGGGATTTTTAATGAGAAAAAAATCTAGTGCAAACTGGGAACTTGGCTATCAGAAGTGACAAAATGAGTGAGACACCTGGGCAGATTGATCCTAAGCTCACTGGGAGCTACTTGGGAAAAGTGGCCACGACTAAAGCAAATGAGAGGCAGGAAAGCAGGAGGCCGGTCATGCCAAGCAACTGGTGCCGCCTGGGAACAGCCAAGGTAGCAGCGCAGCCGTGGGCAGTGCCAGGGGAAGGGCCCGCTCGGCTCTCGGAGAGCACGCGGGGAGCCTGGCGCACGCTTGGCCAGCTCCAAGGGGGCTCAGAAAGGCTCTGATTGTTCTCCATGAATTTGTGGGGGTGGGAAAAGGAGCGGGAGAGGAGAACAGGACAGCGGGGAGGGAGAGAAGCCGTTTAAACCGAAGAACAATGTTGGCACAAGAATAAATGCGTATAAACTGGCCATAATACGAAGTTCTAAAACACCCTTTCAAAGAAGTCGTGGTAGCAAATAAAACTAAAAGAATTTGAGGCAAAGCTTAATGAATTTATGAGAGGGGATAAATAACGTGGCACCTTGTGGCTGGAAGGAGTGGACTAGATGACCCAGGACAGCCTCAGGCCTTTCTTTCCCCAAGTTTTTGCTCCTGTCACCATATTAGAAATGCTGTTATACACATTTACTTCAATATAAAAACCACAATGCCAGAAATCAATGAGGTTGTTTTATTCATACAGTATGACCAGTTTATGTTCAACTAATGTAAAACATGTGGGATTTGGATGGAGTTTACTGCAGTACACACAGTCAGATTATGCAGGGACATTACGGAGTGCTTGGAAGGGGAAACTGGTCTCTCTGTGCCTGTGTCGGGGATCGGGACTCTGGACATAGCTGCTTTGCAAAAAAAAAAACAAGGCACCATCTCAGTGCCTTGAAAGCTTTTCTAGCAGTAGTGAGCCTGGACTTCTTCAAGCAAAGAGCAAAACAGCTACCGTCAAACATCTACAAAGTCAGGAACACGATGGAGTAGCTTTTTTGCATTTGATGAACTTCTCTAGCAAAAAGTAACTAAAGTTGCTAAAAATCCCAAGAAGATATGCCAAGCTTTAGTAAATTGGAGGTCTAAGAATTGGGACTTGCCTGGGGGCCCTGCCCATGATTACCTGCTGGGGGACAGTGCAGTTCACACTTAGTGTCTCATCCCAGCCTTGCTATAAAGACATAATAGCTTTAGAAATGAAAAAAAAAAAAGGTAATATCTAATTAAATTACTTTTGAAGATGGTATAAATAATATAAAAATTATCATTTAAACAAACTTCCCAAAGAAGGAAAACAAACACCCAACTAAAAGCTGAGGAAGAGAGGACCAGGAACTGAACATTATTTCCATATATTTACAAGTAATGAGATCAGGGTTTTTTTTAAGATTCTGGATTTTTGTTTGTTTTCATATATTGTGGAATACACGTGAATGACTTTCAAGTCTGTGAGCCTACCTCCTCGCTTAGTTAATTTAGAAAAAGTCTTTTAAACCCTTTGCACAGAATGTGAGTACTCGTCATTTGCATTACATTGCTCAGACAAAAGGACAAATGAGTTATCTGGTTCCATACTCTAGCAGGAGCACCACATAGGGTGCTATGCCAAAAGAAAACTCCTCCGTGGTTGGATACTGCTGGCGACGTGTGCACTTTTAACTTCAAAACCTACATATAACTCTGCCTTATGCTTTGGAACACAAGCTAATTATCTGCAGAGAACAAGGGAGACTTGGCATTACTGTATTTATGTCACCCTTGCTAAGAGTTATACAAATGATTCACATATTTTAATTTAGATACACGCTTGGATACCTTGTTGAATCTTTAATTCAGATCCGACCTTATGGGATCTCTCCAGGAAGAATATTGTACCAGAGAATTTCCTTCTCCATGATACTTTTATCAATAATGTTTCATAATTTGAAATTTAAAAAGTAAATTGTTTTAAAATTTAATTATATTTCCCATGTGCTGAGACTAACGGTACATTCACAACCTTTTATGTTTTGACCCATGATCTTCTAAAGCTTCTCAAGCAGTGAAGTACAAAACTAATCAGTAGTGCATAGGTTATGAAATCCAACATATTATTTTTTTTATTATTTCCAAAGAAAATCAGTAAGGAGATTCATATGTATCCCTGTTATTTCAAATCATCACTACTAGCATTTTTTTCTGTTTTAGATACAGCAAGTTTCATAAAGGAGAGTGCCATACCCATTATCTTTACAGCAATCGAATAATATCTGTGGAAGGCTTGAAATCCATTTGCTGTGCTCTGTTTGTATGTCCACTCTACCTTATCAAATTATGTTTAGTCCAAGTAAATTATTAAATGACTAAGCAAAGGATTAGCCATGGGCTCCTTTCTTAAAGAAAATAATTCACTGAGTTAAAGCAAGCTTTTCACTTCTTACCTTAAGTGGAAGTCTGGGTAAGAATCTCCTGTATTTATGTTCACAAAAAGATAGGACTTTGAGTGACCTTTGCTGCCATTAACCTCGTTTTAAGTTTCTAGTGAAATGACTTCTCCCAACTTTTCAAACAGTTCTCAGTGGTTTTCAACAGCTTTTTGTTTGGGCTTAGGAGGCAGAGTCAGCCTTGCCCTGCCAGGACACAGGAACAAGGTCTCCTGGACGTGCTTAAACTAAACGCACAGACAAGGAGGGGAGGAAGGGGCGCTCGGGCGGCTGGCCTGGAGCACGGAGTGACACCAGGTCAGGAGCAGGGTCTGCCCAGGGGACCATGGCGGACAAGGGGAGCTCACAAGCGAGCTGCCCTTCCAGGTACTTGATTGACGGGAGGTATTAGCCACACATTAAGTCGCAACAGTTTGCTCAGTAAACCCGGCTGCATACCCCAAAGGTCTGATTTCAGCGTATTTCTTCTCAAGCAAGTTTTGCTTTCATACTTTTTTTCCCATTGGCCTTATCAGATGTTGGTCTCCTAGTAAAGACCAAGGCATAAAAGACTACTGTTCAACTGCAAAAGAGCAGATAGATAGAAACGCCACCTTCTCCTCTCTGTCCTCTGTGCTCCTAAATGTGGCCTTTCTCAAGGGGAAGCCAGGAGAGGAACCAACTCCCTGTGTTTATGCAGCAAGGAGCGAGTCCAAGACTGCCAGGCCTTCACGGAGGCTCTTGGAGCAGAAGTGCCCCAGAGATGCCTCAGTGCACATGGAGACCATGGATAAGCCATGGTCACAGCTTCTGCCAGTGTCCCAAATAACCTCTCTGGAATAAGCCACTCACATGGATTTTGACATGTCTTACATATCACAATGTTTTTCTGAAATAAAATCAGTCCAGTCCACACTTTGGGACACTTGGATGCAGAGTTCGCATGGGTGCACTAACCCGCGGTTTGACCAGTCATGCTAGAAATGGAGACATAATGTCAAAAAGATACAATAGAAGGCTCTTTTAACTTTAAAATTAATGTTCCAGCTGACAAACTGTAGAGGGACTTAACCTACTTTAGAACATATTTAATAGTGTAATTTAGTCTCCAAAAAGAAAAGCACAATAACTAGTGATGGACAAATTTAGAGGTTGAATCTAGTTCAGATAAACATTCAAAAGTTCAGATGTTTAACCAAACCTTATCTTGTCCCTGAAAAGCCCCAAGGGAAAAAGCTCTATCAAACACAAGCAAAGTATAGAGGATTGTGAAAACTTTTCCTCCCAGAGAAAAAAATGCATTATCAGGAAACAGCACCTTATAGCAACACGCACGTGTTAAGCAGTTAAGCATCAAAGCAAAAGCAAAACATTTTCAGCAAGCTGCTTCATGGAAGTAGTAATATTTGGATGAAATCCAATACAGAGAAAAGAAAATAATATTAAGGGGAAAGATAATACAAATGCAATTAGACTATCAACCAATAAAACTTAATCTGTGCGTGATAGCTGAAACCTTCCAAGGTTAGAATGAATAAGGAAACTGGAGATCAGAGGACTCAGTCTTTTGAAGTCTTGCTGTCCAGATTCTGGGGACTATTATCTCGCTGAGTATTTAAAGACATTATGAATATTCTGTCCCGGAATAAGAAAGCTTTATTATTATGAATGACCTGTAACATGAGCAGGGAGAGCTACAGAGGAATGCCAAGTAGGAAATCGTCTGAAAAAAAAAAGGTAGATTCGGCTCTCTAAATTAGTTTTCTGCACTAACAGCCACAAAATAAAAAAATGTATTTTCAAAGAACATTTCCACTTGTGGGTTATTAATAACACCAAATGCGAAGGTAACGGATTCCTCTCCATCCTTGCATTCAGTGGTCCCAAATGATTTAAGAAAAAAAGCACATCATCTCGGAAGAGCCCATTCCCATGTCTTGCCTGGCATTGTTTCTCCTGCAGCACACGAACCCCTCTAAAATATCCCAGAGGAAAGCAAAATTCAGACAAATGATTCGACAAACCAATCCTGCTTCTGGACCCCATCATTTTCATCCCTTTCCCCATGTACCCATCTTGGCTCCTCTCTGCTTAAACCTACTTCTCACCTCTTCTTCTTTCTTCTTCCCTGCAAGCCTCTTTGGCTATGCTTTTTCCTTCTCTAATCACTTAACCCCAAATCTGAACTACAAGATGCTCCAAATCTGACACTTATTTAAAACTCTTTTTTTTAAGGAAGATTGTGTAATTTTCAGTTCAGACTGTCTAATGTACAACCTCCATTGCAAACAAAGTTTCAACAATAAATCAAGTATTGCCCTATTTTTAATTGTGCCTTAATGTCAGTACTGCCCTGGATCCATCAAAATCAATGATCTTCAGCTATCACTGTATAAATATTCAGATATTACAATATTTTCATTATATTTGTTAATTTTTTTTTGCTATGCATTGATTTTCACTTAGCTACATGTCAGATATTTACATGAAGAGAAGAACATAGATTTATAGCATCCTATAACTACTACTATAACTATTTAATATTAGGTAGACAAGAAAGATATACACACACACACACACACACACACACATATATTTTCACAGAAGATTATACTCAATGTCTAATTCTGAAGGAACAAAACTCCTGAGGTTCTTGGAGGCCAATTCAATGAGACAAAGACTTTGATTTATGCCTACAGCCCACATAGAAGAAGGCCAAAGAGTAATCTTGCGATCACAATCTGCACTAAATTTTTAGATGACTTTCTGGCTTTTTAACCTGACTCTTCCTAAGACAAAGTCCGGACACAGTTCAGGAGCTGAGTTACTCAAAAGAACAAGTTTACTCCCAAAAAGTATTATAGGCCACACCATACCAGTTTTCTCTCTCTACAGCAGTGTCTGCCCTTAAACCTCTTTTCTAAGAAGTTCTTTTACCTTCAAGCACAGTTTTACATGCCCACATCATGATCTTACACCAGACACTTTCAGCCCAATGTTCTGAGAACACTAGACTGGTGGGACACATATTACCATCAACTTACGTCAGAGACCTTGAAATGAAAACATACATACACACACGTTGGGCTCATCAGGCATCACAGGGTGACCAGAGAAGACTTAGACAAGAAGACCTTTGTATGATCAGTTCACAGCCAGTCTATCCTTGCACTTAGCAATGTGGGTGCAGTCCATTTGGCAGGGCACCTTCGATGAACAATATCTCCTGTTACAGGTCTAGTACACAGAGTTAAGGCTTTGCTTGCCCTAATTTGTTTATTTTCGTCTGTTCCAAAGCCTATGATCAAAGCTGTACCTGGCTCCTCTCTTTTTTAACCTGGTGATATTCTCCTTAGGCTCTGAGATCCTGGACAGGTCTATAAGCTTCTGCAATAGAGATGATTACAAAACATAGAAACAATATATGAACTATAAACCTTCACACACACACATAAATTAAAAAAAAAAAAAAAAAAAAAGCATACTTTCTTCAGGAGGGCTTCAATGTGCACTTTTTGAACTATTTCTATGTTCCAGACAATGTGTCAAACAGTCCATCATGTCTAATAAAACCTTTCCCTTTCCAAAAACTTTCCAAGTGCAAAGTTTATCTGCACTTAAGAATTTTAAACTCTTTTAATTCTCATCTATTTTTAATGAGTTGTCTGAGAAGAACTTCCACATAAATTGACTACCTTAAAAATTAATTCCACAAACTGTCACTGCTTGTAGAAACACATTTTCTGTGTTATAAAAAGGCTGCAGACAGGCCCACCCTTCATGTTCTCACTGCCCATGCACTGGTTGCAAAAGCTTAAAGGACAGAAGGATCTAGGTGTTCAGGGTTGCTTAATTTTTACCTCTAAATCAAGCGAAGCAGCCACAGAGCAGGCAAATGCAATACGTAGGATGTCTCAGGAGAGCCATTCCCATGCAGAAGCGTGAAATCCATTTTACACGGCTCTGGGAAGAGCTTGCCCACGGGCGAGAAATATGAATCGAAACTGGGGCAGATTCGGAAAAAAAAGGGCTATTATGATGATGAGGAAAGAGAGCAGCAGCTGATCTTTGGCAAGAAGACGGCAAATCTTGGCTAGCTTAACCTAGCAGCGCAACGCAGGAGAAAGACTGGGACTGTTGGAGGTAGCTGTTCGGGGAGGCAAACCTGAGCCGGAAAAGAACTGTGGAAAACAAAGGGCAAACTAAATGCTGACACAAGAACACATTTGTTACATCTAAATTGACCACAAGTCAATTTAGGCTGAAAATTAGAAGAATGTTCTCAGCACAAGAACAGCAAACTTCTGCAACATTCTTCCAGCATGAGCAGAGGGGCAAAAGCATTATTACCGAATTTCATTAATTATGAAAGAAATCAAATGAGGTAGTTGTTTTCAATAACCGGGGAATTGGCTCAGTGCTACAAAAAGTCTGTCTGAGGCAGATAATGCTACGTTACACTTTTCAATAGCAGCAACGCAAGTGGATCCCTCCTGGGTGAATCCTGGGCACACTTAAGACAATGGCCAATGGAATTAATTAAACAGAGCCAAATATCCTTCCTGGTGAGGGGAACTGCTCATATGTCACAGCCTTCTCTTAGCAGGCAGGATTTAAAGCCAGCTGGTTGGAACCTTTTTCTTCATTGAGAAAGAGTGTTTAACCCTTCAGTGGTATCAACCCCTTCAGCTTTGAGGGCTATGACAGCCATAGACATGGATGGGAAGAGGCTCCCTGCACGTGTGTACGGCACCATGAGGGTACCTCATGCCATGAAATATCTCATCAACTACCTCAGCACACCCACAGAAGCAGCTGTTCCCAATGGAGAAGTTCTTCCATCGCTCCCACCCTAGTTCTTTCATCCCTCCATGGGTAGATCCCATCCACCAACACAGGGAAAAGGCTCCTCTGTCATAACTAACGCAGAGCCACAGGAGTCACTCTGGTACATTGGAAAGCTCTATGTGTTATTATAGAGTTGGCCTTTTAAAGAAAGTGAGTTGAACAAAAGTATTTCACGGCAGAGGAAGTTTCTAAGTGCTTCAGCCACACGCACTTTTTAGTTTGCTTTTCCTCAAACGATTTATCCGGCATGTCCTGGTGGAACAGAGAGGAGGACCTAGGGAGCTCATTCATTTTTATAGGGCTAATACACCCAGGCCAAGAGACTGTAATGTGCTTCCATCCGTTAACCTCCTCTTTAAATATTTGGGATTGGAGGTCATAATTTAAATGAAATACATCCTCCAGCCTGGAAGGTATCAACATTGAAATGATTCCAGGCAAAAGGTGAGGCTGGCCAGTAAGTAATCCTATCTGGAGTCTGATTTATAGTATCCGTAGTTTGGTTTAATTCAGACTTCTATAACCTAAAAACTTGCTTATTTCTGTCACATTCTTCCTGAAGTACCAGGAAGATTGCATCTGGATTAGTTATAAATAGCAAAGAAACCTCAGAATACAGTGTAGTTTGAGGATCATTTTTCTGGCTACAAACTTGCAATCAGGGTAGTCATTTCAATAATTATCATGAGAGGTTTCAGAATTACGGCACACAGAAGTGACAGTGAGCTCTGCTGACTGCTCCCTTTCCAAAGAGCAAAGCTCAACAAGTCACTGTCACATGTCCTAATTCTGACCTCTCTCCCAAGACAGTAGTCTAAAATATTTCCCATTGCAGTGCAAATGCATATATCTATTTAGCGTATTCATCAAACGTTACTTTGTAATGAGTTAAGAGACTGCACCAATGCAAGTGCAAGCTTGATAGTGGGTGTTAAGAGCGACAGGGATCAGAGTAAATATCTTTTTCTAGGTTCATAAAAACCAACCTGCCTTTCACAACACAGAACTGGTAGAGCTGTTTGCTTCCAGTAATGCAGAAGATGTTGATGTGCTGCCCCTGATGGCTTTGCAATTGCTTTTTCTGAAGTAAGTATTTGTGGGGAAAAAAAAATCCTTTTTCAGATGTAGATTTCTTAAATACCCTGACAATATGTGTAGCTCAGTAAGGGAAAAAATTAGATTAATCATGACTTATCCAGTATCTTCTTGCCCCTATATCAAATTTATCTTGAGTATGCATGTAGGAGTTTATTTTGTTAAGAAAAAAAACATGGTAACTCTCTTCCTGGTAACAAAGAAATATGGATTTGCAGCCTCCTCCTCCCCTTTTTCAACTTAAGTCCTTCAATAGCGTTTTGAACAAATCTAAAGAGATTTTAAGACAGACATTTTGTATTGTAGCATCCCCATGGGTCATATGTATGATCATCTTTACTAAAGCTCTTTTCAGTCCCAGTCGAATAAATATGCATTTTATTTTACTAATCTTGAAACAACAGGAATAAAGTTTACCCAGGTCTTTTATACCTCAGAGAACAAAACAAATACTACAAATCTTTGGAGAGAAAGGATATACAAAAGGGCTTGAGGTGAATGTTTCAAAGCAAATACTCTTTAAATGATGTGCAAATTATTTCAGCACTTGAACATGATTTATGAAAGGGGATTAGTCCATTGAAACAAGAACCCGGTTTAAACTGTTGGGTTTCAAAGTCAAGGATGAGAAGTGTTTGCAGGAAAAGGCAGAAGCAGCCAGATAGCAATCTATAGTCAGGATTTCTGATTGATTTTCCTTAACTAACTCAATCTTACATTAGCTATCTCTGTCATTCGTACTTAACTGTAGTGGGCAGTATAAAATGCCTTCTTTTATGTTGTAATTCTCCATAAAAATGAAGTATGCAATAGTGATAATTAAGTAATAATGGGGTAATTAATAACTCAGTGACTAGCTCACTATTTACTAGCATGCCCTGCAAACGAGCACAAGGAATATGAAACAATTAAAGATTATCCAAGCTCAAACAGATAACTTCTATGGAGAGTTGTGTGTCACTGAGCAGATCAAGGAGTCACAGGTCACATCTATAATAATACATTATATTATATTGTAATATTCCCACATACTCTTCAAGTAATGGGTAAGAGCTACTCTTAAGTACTAGAAAAATGATCACTTTTATGTAATTGTAAAGATTAATAAGTGAGTTAACTTCTCATGGTTCTATAATGACCCTGCTGCTCTGGTAGGTAAAGGAAAATTTAATGATCCTGTTCAGATATGATTAATATCTAACTTTTTCCTGACTAAAAATCTGGACTTGGTTCAATAAAAATGAATTAAGAGAACATACACTGATTTCCCTGCCAAACGTTTATATGGAAGTTGGTTATGCACAATTTAAAAATATGCTTTTTCAACCCAAATAGTAAACTCTGGAAGGATTTTGGAAAGAAAAATAAAAAGGAAATGAAGAACTGAAGGCATTATATTATAATTGATCTGATATAATAAAGTACAAAATGGAAAAAGGATATTTAAATTCAAGAAAACCTTTGTTTTTCTTTCTTTTTCTTTTTGATCAGTTTTGAACTTGGGTACAATATAATCTCATATTATCAGCAGGGATGACATGATTTGTTTCTGAATTTGTCGTGTTTCATTCCCAAAATATTAATATCGTTACTTCCTAGCTGTTGACATTGGTATTTCCCTAAGCTTTAAGAAAACAGCATAGCTATGGTAAATGCTATGGTAAAACATTATAGTAAAATTAAGCCAAAAAATAAGTTTAGCTGCCCAAGTCCTAATAAATGCTCCTACTTTCCACAAACAGCATGTTGTATTTTCTTTTTGTGTTTTCTTTCAGCATCTGAAGCCGACCACAGTGCTGTCGATGCTAGAAAAATGCCACAAATATAATAAATAGCGCAAACGGAGACGATGTACAGCGACAAAATTATCGTTGCAGGAGGAAGCTGCATATTTGTATGTAGCTTTAATTTTGCTTTCTGTTTTAATTATCATCATTGCTAATGCTGCAGTAATATACATTACTGCTTTATATTGCCTGGTTTTATTAAAAACAATAAAATGGACCTATACATAATGCTAACGTCGTACTGAAACAATATTAACTAAATGATATCCATTTGGCTTTGAACTTCACATCTAGCTGAAATAAATATGCTGGGAAGGGGCAAGAATTCATACCTCATTGGAGCTAACACAGAAATCGAGTGACTTCTCCTTTTGGCTACTCTAATTAGGCACTGGATCACAGAGGTAACCCCATGGGGGTACAAGACCCCATCCAAAGCCAGCTGGTGAGAGGAACAGTTATTCCATGTGACTAAGGGCTGTAGAACCTGGAACTTAGGAAAATGCAGGGACTTAGTACAAAGTCTCAGGAAATCGCAGGATCTGGTCTCCCAACCCACCACACTCTTAATCTGTTCAGAAAGAAAGAAGGAAAATCACATACGCTCCTCTCCGAGCACTGCCTGTAATTAGGTGGCCTTTTTCTAGACAGGCTAAATGACGCCTTCAATAAGTTTCTGGCTTTTTTTCTCCTGTTATTATGCAGCTGAAGCCATGTAAATATATGTGTTTCTCCCCTGGTAACCAGGCTCTTCATTCCAGGGGCAAACAATAGCCTCAGCAACACGATGTGCACACACAGAAATAGCAGTGTAACTTTGATACGCGCGAGGACAAACTTGCAGCTCCCGAGCCGAGCCTCTGCAGAAGCTTCAGCCCAGTGAGGAGCAAAGGCAGGGGAAGCCACAAAGGGTTA
Source organism: Crypturellus undulatus (assembly GCA_013389825.1). Classification (NCBI taxonomy): domain Eukaryota; kingdom Metazoa; phylum Chordata; class Aves; order Tinamiformes; family Tinamidae; genus Crypturellus; species Crypturellus undulatus. The sequence goes on along the minus strand of VWPW01008057.1, from coordinate 296,016 downwards.
AGGCTTCACGGACTTTGCCAGTTCTTAGTTCATTTCTACTGAGAGGCTGAGATTTGTTTTTTTTCCCCACATTGTTCAGTCCTAATTATCCAACAAACTGCATTCAAAGATGATTTGGGGTGTTTTAGTAATCATTTAGCAATATTTACATCGCACATTTCAAGTTCCAAAACTCGATCTTCGTAAGTAAGTGTAAGAGGAAGAAATAAGTAACTTTGGGCAGTTTTAAAGTGCATATATTCCTCGTTTAAACAGAAGGGAGGGAATGTCTAACTTAAATCCGATCTTGTAAGAAACCGAAGCACATTTCAGAGCACAGCTGCCTTTGTAGCACATTTTTCTCAATGCAAATCACACCGATGACCTACAGGTTCCTTCTTCCCTGATTTTTCCCCCACTATTAAAAAAGAAGTTGTGAGACACCCACTGAGGAACCCCAAGCCCGTGGCCCCGAGCCACGCTGCGTTGCCACTTCAGTCTCAAAAGGCCCCGGGCTCCCCCTTGAAGCTGCAGGAGGAATCTAGGTAAGCAAAATACCATTATTTGTGTTGGAGCGCGGCCAGGCTGCCGGGGATAACGCCCCGGTCCTAATGAAGAGTGGAAAGGAATCCCAAGCCTGCTGTTTAATATGCATGACATGTCGGGTTTGCTGTCAACTTTTCCTTCCACCCCCTCTTTTCTCCGCTTTTTCCACCTGTTGCAACTTGTCTTTATTCAGACGGAGCCCCCCGGGTCCCCAGTTGTCTTCCCTACGGCTCCCATTGTGTCCAGGACAATGAAGCCCCGATCCCCGACTGCAGCTATTAAGAAACTAAAGTAATAACGAATAACATAACACTATGCAACCCACGAGAAGTTATTTATTTTGATATATACATATATTTTTTAATCCTTGTGCTCTGGTTGTGGTTTCCAAGGCTTGAATTTAAACTTAAGGACTGTACGGGATCCATAGCACGGCTGCATGACTAACCACTGGATTTCCAGTAAAGTGTTCTTGCAGATAAGAGCAAAATATGCAAGTAGAAACAATAAAAATAATACAATTCAAGCTTATCAATCCTGCCAGTTCCAGCTTTTGTATGGCAAAAGAAGGAGATCAAATTGCATTTATCTAATATCACAGATTTTTTAAATGTCTAAAATATTTAATTATTTTGCTTTGGCAACCTACAGCTGAGGAACAGATTACAGTTCCCACTACATAAGGAAATAACTGACAACAATTAGTATTTATTCTTGTTGCTTTTGTAATAAAAATAGAATTCCATCACTTTCAAGGAAACCTAAAATATTAATAAGAATGTGATGAACTGAATAAATGTGACGCCATGAGGGAATGATGGAGAACAGGTTGGAAATATAGTGCTTTTGGAATGGATTGCAGCATCAGCCTCGTGACTGTGCATTTTGACAAGGGCTGCCCTCAGACTGATAGGGCAGCCAAAGGGCTCCCTCCCTACCACGGAGCCGGTTGTTGTCCTTTGGAAAAGGGCGAGGAGAAGGGGAATTGATCCCCTCCGACAATCGATAGCTCCTCCAGCCCAGCCTCTTCCACCAGAGGTCACTGCTGAGTGCCCGGATTCCCGGAGAAGGGCCAGAAGGGCCACCACCAAGTCGCCACATGCAGAGAAGGTAGCCCTGGCTGAGCAGAGCACGCAGCGTTGGTGGGATCAGCTGCAGACTTTGCCATCCGATTGGTTCCTCCAGCCCATGTACACAATAAAGTCTTGTTTTCTTGGAGCACTGAATGGGAATCCTTGCAAGACAGAGAGATCTCCCCTATCCACCATGAGCATCTCCACGCTCAGTCTATCCCAGGCACTCGGTTTGGCGTAAACCTGTCAGACTTCCTCCCAACAAGCCCAACTGCAACTGGTGCTAAGTCGCGGTTTTGGGGGCAATCTTGGGAAAAAGAGACTATGACTTGAATGATAATGAAATTATTTGGAATTATGAAATCTGGGGACAACACTTCTTCCCATCAGAACGAGTGGTTTTGTGGGTCACATTTCTTGCAACAAAAGTATTCATCCTCTAATGCAGGAGTCTGTTAAAGTGAAAAAGCTCTTTCTGACTAAGCATTAGCTGCATAAATTAAATCTCTGAAAAAGTTGGCACCATAAAGTAAAGACTAATCTTTTTCCCACATATTTGAAAGGAGGAGCACAGATATTTTAGACATTACTGATAATGTTTCCCAAAGCAATCCTTGGCTATTTCTTAACTCACAAAAACTTCAACTAAAATCTGAGTCAAGTCCAAAGAAGATGAGAGGTCACTGAAAGATGACCAAGAAGATGGACGCTTGGTGCACTCTGTTCATTGAGCCTGGCAGTTTGAGCCCAATTTCCCAAGAAATCAATGCCTAGAACTCGAAAAGCACCACTAAGGATTACCATTTGTCCTTGTAATCTAAGCAAAGGCAATTAGGATTAAACACAGAAACTAAATTCCTGCAATTTAGTCTCTAGAGGCAGTCTCCCCAGTTTTAAATTAAAGAGTAAATTACTGGAACACTTTGGATAGAATATACCTGTCCTCTATGCACGCATGCTGCTAAAAAACGACAATAGTATCTCATCCAAAATTCTGGAATATTTTAGCAGCCCTTAAAATGTACAGAAGGAAGGTACAAATGAATCTGAACTGTCTGAATATTTCATTAAAGCTTATCAGGGGGCAGCGATGGCCTGCTAACACACATTTGCCTTTCTCCTTTCTGCATTAAGCTGACAGCGAGTCAAGCCAACTTTCAAAAATCTCCTTTGTCTGGGTTTGACATTGGCAGCAGTCAACATTGTAAGAGCACTACAAAAATTATAAAATTGTTAAACTTTGTAATAACTTTATAAACACACTTGCAGAGATTGCACATATCTTCTCTGTGCTCTGCAGTCAAACTGGACAATGAAACGACCACCTGTTAACTGCTAACAATGTGTCATTACCAGTTCTCATGCCTTTTTAAAGCAATTTTGGCTCTAGCTGCCAATAATTCTGGCTACGATACTTGTGTGAACATTAAGGGCACAGAAAGCCAAAGGCAGAAAACTGACAATACAGTTTGTGCTTAGACTACTAATAAGTAAGTGAATAATATGATTTTTCTAATTCCACATAATTACTCGATCTCAAGGGGCCCCCAAAAGTTCTGAATACATATTTCAGAAGCAATGCAATCTAGAGTATTTAAATATGAGCTTCGATTCAGTAAGATTCCACAGCTGATATTTTCACATTTTTTAATAGCTTAAATAGCCTTTAACAAAACAGAGGTTATTCACAATTCTCTAAGGTTTGGGAAAAAATGTAGACTGAGTCTATGAAATGGCTCGTGTTCATTTCTTTCAGTTTTGTCGGATAAATTATCAATTAGAGATATTTGAGAAGTCAAAATAAATCAATAAACAGAAATTCCCCGGGTGATGAGACAGCTAATGGGCATTTTGCTACTAACTTCAACAGGAACAGAATCAGGCCCTCAAACTTACCATTCACTCAGCCTGATTTTTCATGCTCTGAGAAACACAGTGTGGCACAGCAGTATGAAGATATTGGGACAATTTTTCACAAGCTATATCCAGGCTACTTTATATTTTATTGCAGAGAGAAAGTACTTTAAAAAATCTCCAAGATAAGAGGGAAATCACAACAACAAAAAGCCTTGGTTTGCAAAAATTGTCTATTTAAGGCATTTCTTTGCGTATGTGCGCGCCTGTACACACGTGTGTGCAGGCTTTTGTGATGATGTGGATAATTATCATCACAAATAGCTATGTTGGGTCTTTTGAATGCAACTATTTCTTTAAGATCTAAGACATAGATCCTGCAATAATATGTACGCAGGTGAATTCCCGCATAGCACTCCACTGCCTATAGGAAGGGTCTAAAGCTGTCATGGCAGTTACGTTAGAAGCAGAATGTGAACAAAGAAGAAAAACAAAGATAGAAGAGAGGGAGTGGAAATTCAGAAATAAATGCTGAGAGAGTGAGTCAGGGTCACCAGTAGCCCCTGCATCTTGTACCCACAGTCTCATGAGCATCTCAGCACAAGCTGGCAAAGAAAACTCTCTGTGGACTAGAACGCAACACTATTTAGTTTTAAATTCCTTTCTTTTCTCTTCTTACTGTCAAAAGTCAACCTTGATGCTTGGAATTCGACTTCCATAACTTTATATGTTGTTCACTCCAGAGGATATGCCAGATCATTAAGTAATTCACTGTATAAATATATAACAGAAAGAATTACTCGAGCAATTTGAGGCATTTTCCTAAAATGGAAACAAAGCCACTGCAATAGAACATTAGCATAGGACTTATGTTGCTTGTTTTAAAAAATAAATGGCTTGAATAAGTCTTTGTTCCTAAACAAATTTATTTTGCTTAGGAGAGAATGTCACCATTTAAAAGTATGGAGCTAGTAACAGTCTTTGCTTAAATACAAGTTATGTATATCAGCAGAGAAGGCATTGATCTTTAAAATTCTTAGTGATCTTCCTCACATTCTATATGTAACAAAAATTATCTTACCCATACACTGGCAAATTTATTTAAAAAGCAAACAAACAAGAGAAAATCGTTAAAAAAAAGAATCTTACTTAAAGATTTTCTGTGCTCAGGCTTTGGTTCTTTGGATTCAGCATCTAAGCTATTCAGCAGTTCAATGCTGGAGGATCTTCTGAGTTTGAACTCCAAATTTCTCGAGGTACAGCTCTGTTCTTTGGACTGGAAAAAGAATATATATATACATGTATATGTTTGCAATAAATTCTTATGTGTAAGAATGAAACAATAAATTACAGAATGCCAATACAGACAGCAAGTGATGCAGTTAGTATTTAATTTATGGAAAGCATAATGTAGAATTTCTTCCTTTTTTTGACAGATCCTTGATGCTCCTTACAGCCTGATCCTGATTTTTCAGATAAATTCCCACTTATATTAGGAAACCCCAAGGCCTACTTCTTCAGGACTCAGCAAAATGATTTCCTCATTGCACGGGCTAGTTCTTAATGATTGCAAAGAGAAATGTTCTTTAAGTCATCTTCTTGCTTTAGATATTTACAGTAAATATTCTTTCAGAAGCAGTTGTTTCAACTATTGTTGCAAATTTGAGCTTGAATTCTGATAGTGTATACTTAGGGGAGAAAGTATTTCTATGGCTCTAATTCACTGACATATAAAGCAACAATCAGGGACCATTAATGGTCTCAATTCTTCACAAAACAAAAAAAAAGGTATTATTTTAGCCAGTCTGGCCTATCTTCCCGAGGCACTAGACCAGGTAAGATGCAGTCCTGCCAACGTCCTGCTAAGCTGCAAGGCCTCCCCGCACACCCATTTCAAGCAGGGGACATCTCTGCAATGTCACTCCATGACATTTGGTCCTGTGCAAAACCACAGCTGCAGGTGGGGCACCCTGCCCTAGGAGCTGGTGCTGCTGCCATTATATCGTAAAATGTTAAAGGCTGGTTGGGGGCCGAGAGCCGTCCCCACGTTGGCTCCTCCCGGCTGCCCAGGCCAGGCTTGCGCCAGCCTTGCACTAAAAAATATCTGAGTCTATTCCGTGTGGAGCTGAACAGTGTGCAGATAAAAGTGCTCTGAGTCCTCACGGAAAACTCCACCCCAAAATCTTCAGCAGGATATCAATAGCCACCCGCATCCAATGAAATGCACAATATGAAGACATACATCATCAGATCAAACTTTCCTTGGCTGATTATAGCCTAAGGGTAATATAATGTTTGCAGCTCCTTAAGGAAACAGTAGCCCTGCTCCAATTAACCCTTTCCGAGCTGCCGCAGAGACTCGCTCCACCGGCTCTAGCAATTACAGCCCAGCAAACCTCTGAAAAATGCAAGAAATGGGGATATTTTTCTCTCATCAGACTCTGACAAGGGAAGTCAGTGCCCTATAGAAATATGTTCTTGGAACAGGCAGAGATGGAAGGAAGACATGTGGAATTGGTATTGAGAGTGGCAGAAAAGAAAGAAAAAGCTACAGCTGAATCTGGTTTGGTAATTAAAAACCGTTTCAATAAAAGGCAGCCCTGCTTACTTCTAGGAGAAAACCCCCAGCCTTCCTGGGAGAATAACAGCAATCAGTTACAAAGGAATATTATTTGCTAGTGTTATTCTTGTGAATAAGTAATACAAAAATTCATAAAAGGCTCAAATGTATTAATAGTTCTATTGAAGATTATATACTGTAGGCTGCATAAACAGAAAATGCAAAAATTCATTAGTTATTAAGTGCTTGTGTGCTTTTACAACCCTCAGTAAACTGACGTCCTTATTATTCCAGTAAAATAGATGCAGCATTCTGTTTTAAGACAGGAATCAAATGGCATTTTAGTTGAACAACCTTGTTTATCTGACATTTTTAGATTTGCATGCATATTTATATATCCTCCAGATAAAGGAGCGTCTAGCTAGCTGCTCGCTTCTGACTGTCTAAAACCTGTAGAGATGCCTGAGCAAATGAAGTTTAAATTGCTACATCTTAATTAATAAAGGTAACAGCCAAAACAAATACATACCAATCTGTCAATTGCATTTTTGATAGCGTGGAACCAATCCAATATGAGGAAGTCGATATCCGACTGCAGCAGGAACTCATTGCCAGAGAGCGTGGTGATCTGGGGGAGGACAAGGGGAAGGACAGGTGAGTAGAGCACACGGGAGAGAGCATTTCCTGAGATCCTAACACCAAAAATAAGGATATTATGACAAAAGTTTGGGGAAGCCAGGAGCCTCGGAGGTGCCATAGGCAATTCACATGTAAATCTGAAAAGAAATGCACTCTGAAAAGAAGGAATGAGGTATGAGGATTCACTGCAAGCTGCCTGCTGTTGTAGGCTTCCCTTTCTATTTCAATATTCTTATTAGTTAGATATTTGATTCTGTTGCCCTTGAACTGGTATGTAATGTTACACACCTGTGATTAGGGAGTCCACTTCCAATTATTTTGGTAAAATTAATAATATAACTGTTGTTCACACTAAAAATTACCATCAAAGATGGCTGTAGCAAAGTAATTAAGAGCCCATTTATCATGGAAAAAAATCCCTAGTTTGTCTGAATTGAAGTTGATTTACATTTTTGACCTACTCCCTGGAAATATTTATCAAAAGAATATCCATTCCCCTGACACTGCCGTTTCACTGCCTAACAATATTTGGTGGGAATACGCCTGCATATCCCGTTGGCCTCAACTTCTGTAAAGCGTCATGAGCATAATGAGACATCACCCTTTTCCTGTGACTGTTCAGCACGGCAAACTTCCCGGCGTTGCATAAAGCAGATCAAAATTACCATTTTGCGACGGCCCAGAGCTGGGCAGAGCTTCACCCCAAGACTCCTCGAGCAAAGCCCTAGCAGATCCATGAGAAGAGGCAAGAAGAGCAGCCACGGGCAGATGGGTAAGCGGAGGGTGACGTGGCCACTATGCCTTGCGAGAGGCAGGAGGCCACGCGTTGAGTTGGCGGGCTCTGAAGCAAGAGCTTTGCAAGGGCTTGGAGCGCATCGGTCCGTCACGCTGCTCCTCAAAGGGCCACCAAGACCTACGGCTTCTCAGGTCTTCTCCATGACCTGGACGGCGAAGGGTTCTGCCTGAGCAAGAGGTGAGCAAAAGCAGAGCAAAGGCGTGAAGAGCTGGCATGGTTATTTCTTCAAAGCAAAGCAAGGTGGTTATTCAGGAGCTGCTTTTGCACTATAGTGACCCAAAACTCTTGAGTTTTGACTAAAGCATAAGAGTAACAACAGAACGTGCTGACCCCGTTTTCCCCGCATCGTCCTTTAAACTGAAATGCTACCATGAAAAAAATTTAAAAAAAGAATGAACAAAAAAGAAAAAGAGCACAGACAAAGCAGCTTAATATTTTATTAATTGTTGTAGAACCCTCCTGTTATTGAGGAAATGCCTGTAAAGAGCCATTCCCAAGTCATTAAGGAAAATCCTGTGGGTTCGGTGCCAGGGGAGACATCCTGTCCGCGAGCTGCAGGGATGTGGGAATGGCCCCGCACAGTGGATTGGGACTCGTCACCCCGTTGGGTCCCCATTCTCTATGGGGAAAATCGCTGGGAAACTCTTAACTCCTGGGATGGGCCCCAACTCCATAGACATTACGTTAAGCGGTGCGATCTCGCACGCTTGCCATTTATAAGAAAAAAGAACAAAAAAGGAAATAAATCAAGAAAAAAAGTAAAAAATCATCTTTGGGTAACTAGCTGTGACCTCCAGTCCCATGCCTGGATCACACAGAAGATTTTGGGGTTCTGCATGTACTATGTCATATCACGATTTATTAATATACCCATGCAGTTATGAATTAGACTAAACACAGGGCACAATTCAATCTAATGCCTCTCTTCCAGCATAAACAAATCATTATTAAAATAGTAAAAAGGAATAATATTTTCAAAGTAAGGGCAACATATATAATTAGATTTACTGTATTCTGGAGGCTTAAGAAGGACACAACATAGTTCAGTCTTCCGTTCAGTAAATTCAGGCTTTATTAAAATATGAGTATTCAGCGCTGCATAAACATTTGTGTGCTGTATGATATGCAAAAGAGATACTCCATTGCTTGCGAGACCAAAGCAAAAATACATGTTGAAAGTTTCTTTGTCTGAACACGTTATTTTGATAATCATATATTATCAGTGTTTTATGAGCAAATCTGTAAAAACAGATCATAGCACTGAGGGAAGAGAATCCATTTAAAATATACTTTCAGTAAGATATAGTTCAAGTCCTTTCCTTTCTTTCTTCAGACTAATCTTCAGAGCAACTAGACAGTTTCAAGAAGACTGCTACTGCTCTCTACAGTTTAAATGCATCCACTCCTTAATTACAGTCAGTAATTGACTTTGTTCTGCTCCATTCCAGTCATTCACAGGAAAGCAGTTCCAAAGGCTTTGGCTGGTAAATCCCATTTAATGTGCAGGTTTCCTAGCCCACTTTTATATATTACCTCCTTAGGATTTCTGATAAATGGTTCTTGGAAGGGATTGCTAAACCATATTTGCACTTTGAACAATCGAATTTTCAACACCCTTGGGAAAAGACATCAGTGAAGAATGCTAGCTTTGACTAAACCTTGTGATTGAACAATTTATGATCACAGCCCTAAATGATGTATAACTAACAACAAGCATAAATTGTTCAATATTAAGCCATGCTAACGCGCTGTCCCTGTATCAGGCACTGCTGAAATAAACAGACTGGAGAAAAAATGAAAGGCAAATCTGGAAAAAAAATAAAATAAAATGAAGTTCCCTACATGCAGAGCTGCCAGTCTCTACTGTGCCAGGTCCTTTATTTAAATATTCCCTGAAATCCCTTTGCACATCATTTTTGCAAGGGCCACAGCCTGGAATTAACATTGCCTTACTATGCAGAATTATGATGCCGGTGTCAACAACTGACATTACCCTCCTATTTTAAAGGGTTTGTCCTTCCAGTTAGCTGGGGATTCAGGATTCTCTCTTTCTTATCATCCTTGGGAAGAAAAAAAATCTCTGAAAAAACTAGTTCCACTCACATGCTGGTTATTCAATGAACTATTGCACGGTGCTGCTGTTATGCACTGATCACCTGAAAATACAGGCTCACCCCAGCTAAATGTGGGTTAAATTCAATATACTGCTAGGCTGCCAACATAGGGTGTAAAGGGAAGGGAGCTGGCAGTGCAAAATGTTTTTTGTTTGTTTGTTGGGTTTTTTTTTTTTTTTGAATATTTTCCTTGTATCTTATTAAGGATTTCTCTTGCTCTTAAAAAGCTGCAAATGGAGAGGTGAACTGCTTCTGCACCATTATGCTCCATCAAGGCTGTATTCAGCAAGATCCTGTATTATTAAACAAAAAGAGAAGATTATATCTAATTAATACTATTATGATTTTATAATATATAAACATGCCTTATGTCCTGTTTTTAGGGACCAGCAGCCCCTAAAATTCCCATGAATCATATTTTCCTTCCATGTGCTAAGTTGCACTTTGAGACACGGTTCACGCCAAGTGGGACACGTTGCGTGCCAAGCACGCCTGCATTCCTCCAGAACTTTCTAAAGCTTTAGAGATCATCAGGATCACCTTTTAAACCATGTCTCATGGACTCCTCCTTTTTCTATTATGCCTCGGCCAACAGAAAGCAGGAGGTCAGAGACAGAGAAGTGCCATGGAACAAGCCCAATTCCCAAGGCCTAGGCTCTGTCCATAGGCTTCTTTGGGCTCACTTTGGGCCGTGAGCTATGGCATTGCCCTGAGAACAGCTTCCTTCGTGCTACCCCTCTAGTTCTTCACCAAAAAGGGTTTCTCAAGACCCATTTGTCTCACAGGTGGTTTTTTAGTTGCATAACAGGGAGGAGGCAGTTTTAGCATTCCTATTGATAGGCACTCTACGGAGACGTGGGACAGCGGGAGAAAATCGCATAGCAAAACAAAAACACAAGCCCACACTATTGATTCACTCACTTCAAAGTCTACTTATGCATCTCTTGTGGCTACGACTATTATTTGCCGTGATGAACTATTTTCAGACGATGCCAAGCGCAAACCTTAACACAGGAAGTGAAGAGTCCTACGGGGGACGGGGAACTGCGGCAGAAACCACCCTGATCCCTTCTCTGCAATTATGGAGGAGGGAACGAGCAGCCTGGAAAACTACGTACGGCTCATGTAGGGCCACCAGGAACCGCCACGCAGTTCTGATTTCAGCCAAGCGCTCAAACAAGCCTTTGTTCAACCCCTCTGACCGCGGGACTTTCTGAAAAAACGCTACACCACTGGGGTGGGTTATATGAAGCTTTACTTCATGACGCTTCTGGACCATGGAAACCCTACACAGAGCTAATCCACAGTGCAGAAAACCTACATTTTGATGTCACTTGGGGCTTCCACAGCCTGTGGTGAACACTAAGTGATTTAAACTTGGATTGACAGATACCTCTGCGTGCAGAAATTCAATAAAATGTGTTCCTGTTGTTGCACTGTGTATTGGGCTTGCTGCCCTTGATATATGTAGAAAGAAGGAAAAAAATGAAAAGGGAGTCGCTGGAGCATTTCTAGCTCAAAAGCTAACACTTCTTCCCCCTTCCCACTGCTCCCTTCATCTAACCTTGCTCTCCTACAAGTTTTCTGTCTGATCATGTTAATGACCCTCGTTCCCACAGTGAAGAGGATTCTAGGCATTTTCTTTGATTTTCTGCAGCTACTTTTGCACAAGGGGGTCCAGGCCCCCGTCCCACACAAGTGAGGATGAGGACAGGCCACCCTCGACCCTCACAGCATCCTCGTGGCTGCAAGGGGAAGGTGGTACAAGGACCACGGCGGCAGCTCCCGAGCAGGGCACCCATTCGCAACCTGGTGTATATATCTATGCGGTGCAGGAGACAGGGATTTAAACACACACAAGACAGACTGTTAAAAATGCTATGATTTAACACTCCTGCAAAAAAAGAAACAGAAAGGGAAAGACTAGGAATTTTCCTTTTTTCTCTCCTTTATTTTTATATATATATATAAAATATAGCTTGAGAATAAATGCATTCAGTGTAGACACTGATGCGTCCACACCCATAATGAAAGTACAATTAATTAATGTTGCAAGCCACTATACTCCTTAGAGGTTTAATTAACTGACTTGCATTAAGCAAGGACAGAGATATGTAAGTTTTAAAAAACATGTCAAAAGTTGGACTGCGTTTTCTGCAAGTTGATCTCAAATTCTTTCTCACAGATAATCCAGTCTCTTGGACACGTTTTACACTGAATGAGTGAGCAGCAGAAAGGATAAATAAAATCTCTCTCTATGCTGTATTGCAGCATAGAATTTTCAAGAAATGCAAATATAAGAAAACAAAAGGATCACTATTCAGTTGCATTATATCTATATTGCATCACATATCCATTATATGGTTCAGCCTATGGAGGTAGTCATGGTTATGCTGATAGTTAAATTGCTTAAAGGACTCTAAGTTGTTTATGACTAGCAAAGAAATCTCATTATCAAGCAGATTGTCTGTCTCATATTCCAGTCTGGCTTTACCAATCGAACAGTCCTTTGGATGTAGAGCAAAGTTAACACTGTAGTGAGGAGGGAGGGGGGAAATATCAGCTTGAAAGAAAAGGTCTTCAACCAACCTCTCCAAAAAAATGATATTTGTTAAAACATTTTGTGAGAAAGTATCTGCCTTGTGTTCCCAATGTTGCTAGATGTTAAGTAAATATATGCTGATTGCAAAAAAAGTTGCTTTGGCAACTCTCTTATTAAAATGCATTTGTAACCCCCATCTGTCATGAAAGTTTTGAAAAGTTTGTTTACTTTGGATAGCCGCCTTATCCAGGGTTACCCCAGCACACAATGATAGCAGTCTTCAGAAGTTGTGTGAGGAACAAGCCACTGGGGATCCATTTTTGTTTTAATTGGCACACACCACCCCTTTTCTGGTCTGTCAAAAAGATCAAGCTAATATGCATGGCGGGTGTTATATTCTCAGCTTTTGGGAGTAGTAAAGCTCCCTTTATTTAAGTAATTTAAATGATAGACTGCAAAAACTTTGCAAGTCAGAAAAATGTTTTATACTTTCTTTGGGAATATTTGTTTTAAGCAACAGAAAATGTTCTACATATCTAAAGATGTTGAACCTTATGTTATAATTACCCTGTTTCTTCTGACTCTGTAAAAATGACTGTGAAAACCAAGCATTGCAAAAAGGCAACAAAGAGAGCCCGCATTTTCACAACCTCCTTGGTATTAGCAATTGTAGGAGCGATTGCTGCCAGATGTTGACAAGATACATCTGCGGTGGGCTACAGTACTGCTGATTTGTTTGTCCTTTCTCTGGAAACCTTCATGGGTTCATCATATCCAAACAACTTGCTCCTATATGTAATTTGCTTTTTAAAGGAGATAACATAATGTTTGGGGTAAATATGTGAATGGATCTGAAGGGGATTTAACACTCTGAAGTCTGGGGTCAAACTTCCAAGAACAGTATTTTAATGCAATTGTGTTGCAATCATTTTCTCCTAGTAGATTCTTAGGACAGAATTACTTAGCATAATGTAATAATGAAAAAAAAAAAAGAACTCTGGTTTTGCTCATAAAAAAAAATAATAAATAAAAAAAAAGAGTGTAACGTTTCCCTTCTGCTGTGCAATGCTGTTGAATCACATTAATATCAAGGAGGAGAGAAGCAAGTCTCTTCTTGGCATCATGAAGCAAACTTCTGCCCTCTCTTCCTGGCTAAGAAGAATCTCAGATGCAGAATTTATTTTACCTTCTGTGGGAGGTATCAGACACACAGGAGCTCATGCCTTAAAATCATGAGGTCTGGACAAGTCAAAACTATCCCATGGTCAAGAAAAGGGGCTTGGGCTAAGTACAGAGTCAAATATACATTCTGATTGGGAAATAAATGTTTGGGGCTGTACCTGTGGGTGCAGGTGATGCTTTTTTGAAGGAATGGATTGTCATTTTTGCTTTTTTCATCCCCCATCTGGTCATGTCTTTTCCTTCCCATGAAGACAAAACACATGTTGTTTGAGGGAGGGGAAAGGAATGGAGGAAAAAGTGTTTTCTGCTAAATAGTCCAAGGAACATACTGGGAGAGAGTATCTCCTGCTCATCTGCTGCGCCAGTTTTCTCCTCTGCATGAGGCACAGTCTGGCTCTGCAAATGGGACTTTCCTGCAGAGGACGCCGAGCAAATGCAGACAAGGCTCCTAGCTGCATCTAGCTAAAAGACAAGCAAAGTTAAACTTTGAGGCCTAGAACAAAAGCAGCTTGGACTCACACAATAATTTTAAGCACCTCTTTTTCCTTCTCCCATGGGCAAGGCAGCTGCCATGTCTCAGCTGAGCCAAGCCAAGTCCTTGACCCTTCAGTCCAGCCAATGACCAGAGGTGGGTTAGAAAGAAGATCCATTGAGCGTCTTGCCTAAGCAAGGTCATAATTTGGGCTTATAAACCCTCAAACACCACAGATCCTGTCTAGCCAGTGCCTGGATAATCAATAGAGGAGGCAGGTGCTGGGGCCTAGCCAAGCAAGAAGAGTCAAAACTGGCTCCAATAAGCTTGAGACCAGTCTGTGCATAGTGGGAAACTGGGAACAAGCAACTTTGCCCACAGAGGAAGATGAAAGGCAATGCCTGAATACCTACTGCAAGCTACTTTTCTCCTTGGGGTAGCATTTTATTGTCACTATCTTTGCAATGTGAAGCCATGTATTACCCAGCTGCATACAGAGATACTGGCAATAGTTTCTTAGAGAAGTCCCGTCTTAGTTTCACCAGCCAGAAAAAGAGCGAATGATGAATGGTCCTCCTGTCCAATTTTATATGCACGTTATCACACTTCATGATATATGTGAGTGAGCTTCAACATGATAAGTCCTTGCAAAAAAAAACAAACAAAAATCAAAAGGAGAATGTATGTTCTACTTTCAGCATAGTCAAAGATATACATTTAAAATATACATGTTATGTGAAAGATTTCATTCTGTTGACTCTTATTTTAGCCAGAAATTAATTCATGGGTAGCAGAGCATTTTACAGCTACATTATTTGCAGGCAGAAGCCAGTACTGATTTTGAGTATTTTTTTTTACTGACATCTCCTATTAATAAGTGCTGAGATTGCACAATAAGAAAAAGAGATGTTGCTGTAAGTATCTTTATACTTATAGTAACATATTTGGCCATGATTATAAGTGTTTATAAAACATTCAAGAATCGTTCCTTGTCTACTTACACTAATGAGAACACCTGTTAACTTTAGAGCTACACAGACTTATTTGCATTGAATTCAGGTTTTTGCCTACTGTACATCACTTTTTGAAACAATTAGATGTTTACAGAGAAATATAGCTAAAAGAAGAACAGCAGCTTGAATGCCCTCCAGCCCAAGTCAATGCTAATCCTGGTTTGAGTGAAAAGCAGAAATTTGCAGAATTGTAATACCGACACAAATTCAGTTAGCAGTGAACAAAGGTGTACCTGCAAATCCGCTGATAGCAGATGTTACTTGTGGGGATTGATACCTGCTGTTGAATAAAGCATCTCTCAGGGATGAAACGACACAACTGAATGGAATTTTTCCTTCTTATATTTACCAGATATTCTTTTCATTTGAATCTTTCTTTCTTCCTCTCTGACTCAGAACCTCTCCTATACTGCCTATGCAAAACATGTGGTCATTTTTTTTCTCCAAAATAGCTGTTTACATTATTTCATCAACTTGCCAAAAGCCGATGCAGTAACACAAGAATCCTCCTACTGCTTGAGATCCAAAACACCATCTCTGCCACTGAGTTTTTCTGGCCCGGGGCGAGGAGGCAGGAGGGCTCTTTCTATAACAACAGGTCTACTGAATGGTAAGTGCAATATCCTGCTGTTCCCCAACCATGCCAGCTATTGTTTAATAACAATGTACACATCAAAGTTGGTCCACGATATGAACATATACTCCGCCAGCTGTGTCAAGTGCCCAAGTGTTGCAGGCAGGAAAATATAATGGTTCTCAGCTCCCCTTGCATGCGGGGAGACTATAGGACATGCATGGTATTTTTGATTTTGCTCTTTCCGTCTCTGTGCAAAAATATTATGAAAAGTTATTCATGGTTAAAAATATCCACTTAAGAAAATAAACATTTCCAACTACAGAAATTGAAAATATTTCCATGAAAGATTTTTTATATAATATTTCAGTGACAATGATACTGCTTCTGCCTACGATAAATGCGTTGGTGTCACCTAGCTGAGTTTGGTAGTTTCTGAAGATTAGGAGCCTTGTAAGAAAAGTTTCAATAATAATACCTTACACCAATATTAGCAGTATTTAACTAATCATTAAGAATGTGGATATTTCAAGAACAGATCCTGAAGGGTTTATAGACTATAAACACCTTCTTAAACATTTCTGTGAGTTGGAAGGTCAAGATATCCTGCATAACAAGCAGAATCACAGTCTAGACAGTATTGGAGAACAAGTTTCATTCAAAGAATACCTTCTAATTCAAAGAATATCTTCTAATTTTGCTATTTTTGTAATCCACAAAATGGGCACGTGCATATCTCAGTTGTCTAGTGATAGTTTCAAATTAGTTTTCAAGGGTTTTAGTTGTTTCTTTTTTCTTTTTTAGATATTCTGGAATTGCACTGACGGCACTGAAAAGCACTGGCATTTAAATTGATACGTAACTCTAAGTAATAGCGTAGTAATACCACCAGGTTACACAAAATGTTATTTAAGAATATCACATAATCAAAATCTCACATTATTACTTCACAGTAGGTGTCTAAGGACAGCTTTGTGGGAAAAGAGAGCATAACTCACTGAATGCCGTACACTAACTGAGCATAGTCAGCTAGGAAAGCTGGGTGAGTAACCCCTCAAACATCTCACTGTGTAGCTCACAAAAAAGCAAAAGTTACATTGCACAGCAGTTGTGTCATGGTTTAGTTTTTAATAAACACACATGAGAATTAGAAAGATATAGTAAGAAACGCTTCATCTTATACAGGTCTGAGTGACTGGTATGCACCAAACAGTAAAAGACAAATGAAATATTATAAAAATATATATAATTTAAAAACTATATCTGAAGTTCCTAAGTAATACAGACTTTTTCATATATTATGAACATTCTGACGTCTGTCAGTCAAGCCTTTGGCTACCACAGTGCATAGCACAACTGGAGAATCTGGAGGGATGCGCCACAATGTGATGTGGCATGCAGAAAAATTGAAAACCTCCATTTTTCAGAAACAAAAATCACATCTTCCAGTTTTAAATAGAGAGAATGATTGCAAAATATTTGGCCATCAAGACTGTGAAGATTGAGGTAGAATAATCAATAACATTTGTGGTTGAATTACCCACTGATAACAAGTAATTTCCTGCTATTCGTGAGGGGAATTGGGAAGTGCTTTTGGGAAATTTGGCAGACTCTCTCCCTCTTTCCTAAATATGCTGTGTCTGAAAGCCTGATGTTCATTTCTATTACAAGCCTGGGGATGATGCAATATATCTGAATGCAGGTTTGGGGTGACAGCTCTTTTGGGAACTTAGGGATCTAAATATAAGAGGAGCTAAAAATATGAAAAATTATCAGGCATAGAAATAGCTGGGTATTTGGGTTTTTAGCCTACATACCATAATCACAAGACTGTGTTTATCCAGAGTCCATAACACCATGATTGTCACTCTACTTCTTGTTACTAATAAATGTACAGTACACATGACAGGAAAATAAATAGAATGTTTTAAAACGCATTATGGCCTTCTTGTCCGAAGATGTCGTCAGTGCAGTTTAAATTAAGCACTATGGATGTGCCAGGAGACTCGTCCTCATCCAACACCAGGAACTATGGATACAGAAAGGCTATTAGCAGAGCACCTCTGTGCAGACCCCAGGCCTCTCTTTTGCCTGCTTTTCTGCCATATTATTAGAGATACCAGATAAAGTCTCACTCTCGTTGGTATCACTCTCATCAATGTGAACAGCATCTGGCAACTAAAAAGCAACATCCCATTGGCAAGAAGTATTTTTAAGTGCCAGACAATAGAGAAAGTCTTAAGGAAACTGGAATTTTAGGTTTTAGCTCCTGAAGGTGTTGTGTCACCGTGTGCTACCATCCCACCCAAGACCTAAGCTTCACACTGTTCTGCTGCTAAAATAATGAAAATCTTACCAGATTATTGAGTCTGTTGAACAAAACGCAAGAAGTTAATTTTTAGTGAATTGGGGCACTTAAACCATAGCTAGAAGAGCTGACTGTCTCCCAATTACTCATGTCTGTGAGTAGAGATGAGTGAGTTTGAACTATAAACAGCACCAATTACATTAACGTTTCCAAATACTTTCAAGAATAAGACTAAAAGCTTTTGTTTGTTTTGCAAAACCATGATCTACTATGCTAATAAGTCTAAAATTTGATTAAAAGAAAAGCATTCAAAGCACAACCTGGCAATCCGGCTTCTTATGTGCCTTTCTTTCATCTCCTGCAGTACGGCAGCCCTGATTCAGCAAGGTACTTCATCAAGCAACGTGCAGCTTGCAGAGGATGAGCACTTGCGCAAGGCAGAGGACGGAGATGAGCAAAGCACTTAGCAGCAAAAAATAGCAGAAAAGTTCTATTTATTCGCAGAGCGAGTATTTCCTGGAACAAAAGATCTGATACTGACAGTCAGAAAGAGCATTGTGTAGATTAACACAGCAATCACAGGCAGCAAAGTTGACTATCACTTCCAAGCCTACCAGCAATGGAAAAGCAGGACAGCTTATTAGAGAATCCAAAAAAAAAAACAAACCCTATGCCCTCACACACTTATAAACAAATCCAAATCATCAACCTTTTATGCCCACTTGAAAAAAAAATCCTTTTCAAGGAAAAGGAATATCGATTCCCTCCAACAAGTCAACTGGCTCTGCATTCCAGCCAAGCTCGTAATACCCAAGATTTACTATGGGAAGTCAATCACTCAGAGGACGACCTTGCAAAAAATTAAGCTACAAACTAGATATTGCCGGAACTTGAGGATTCAAACAGAAATAAATTTTCTGAGAGTTGTAGGTGTTTTGAAATTCAATTATACCATTTCATCTCCTATTGAAATGCAAACACACATAGACTGAAAGACGGTGATGTAACGTACAGAAATATACCGTATCTAAATAAAATAGTGAGAGACACTGAAGTAGGCATACGTTTATCAGGAAAAAAAAATAACAAAAAGGAGCACTGATATCTATATTATTCAGGAAAGCTGCCTGGATCAAAGAAGAAAGTAAGATCTCGGTTTCACGCTTAAATCTGTGCGATAGCTCCTTCCCACTTTTGACTGCTTTTGCTGGATGACAGTGTCACTCCCCTCACTATGGGAGTACGCTAGAGAAATTAGTAACTGAGAAAACAAATGTGATTATTTCCTCTCTTTGACCTTGCCGAGCTTGCTCCCCTTCCCATTCGAAACCTGGGAGCCACGTCACGCACCCGTCTGGAAAACCGTCCAGGAAACCTTGGGAATTTTCCCAAGGCATTGGACTCCCAGCACTCCTGAGCCCGGGAGTGTTGTGCCAGGCTGCTGGGGAATGCGGCTGCGATGGCAGCACCTCGTCCTGCACCACGGTGCGGAGCCTCCCGCAACAGCCCTGCTCCATCTCTCCGCGTTTCTCTTTCTTATCTTTGCTATAGTCGTGGATTCCTTTGTTCAGCCTGACGTACATCTTTGTTTCTACGTTTTTATCAATACAGTGGGAGCTTAGCAGTGCCTCTTAAAGTATTTTTTTATAAAGCCCCTGTTTATAAATGCCTTTCATTTCTGAAGTGAAAGCATTCATTCACTGATCACTATAGGAAGATGAGAGAGGTTGAGGCAAATCCTCTAAGACATTTGATTTGCCACAGGTCTGAAAATGTTATTTCTGTGCTTTAAGAACATCCCAAACATGCTACGTGAAGACAAAAGTGTTAGAAAATTAAATAAATTTGGAAAGTCTGTGCAGAGCCATGGTTTGTGAAGGACTAGAGCTTTTACTTGAGGTGCAAAAACATTAAGATTTTCATTTTACAAAAAAAAATAAAATAAAAGAAACTTAAATCCACACAACGACTTTCCAAAAAAAAAAAAAAAAGTGCTTTGTGCATACACAAAGTCACTGATGGGTTTTAAATGAGTTAATAATCGCAGCCCAACCTTGCAGAATCAGGGAAAACCAACCAAGCAAAAAGTTGCTGGGAAGTTACAAGCTACTATTTGGTTCAAAGTTTGAAGTAATTCCCAGTTTTCTCCAGGCTGGTTTGCAATTGGAAGAGCACGGCGCTGGGTGCTTAAATTGAGCACCGACTGTGTGGCCAGGATAGTTTTCAGTGAAATGTAGCAGGTTTAAATTATTAAATTAAATTAAGGTAACAACACCCAGAATCCTGTTTAGGCAGATTCGTATGCGTTGTTTTGATTCTTGTTCTCTACTTACACGGAGAGTGCTTGGAATCCATAATTCATATAAGGATAAATGGAGAATTTCAGTGTTTTTCTTGCACTATACGAAGCCTATTGTGAATGGCCCCGGGGCAACTTCCCCCAGCCAGGTAATTTTAAAAAGCAGCAAAGATAGGCAGATGCGTTATTTTCAACAAGGTCCCAAGGTGGCTTTCAATTAAGAAAAACAATTGACTGATGTTTCTCTGTTTGCTGCCAGGAAGCTCCGTGTAGTATTTCTAGAGCTTTTTCTCCACTCTACCCAACATGTGGGCTCAGTGTCAAGCTGTGAGTTTGTAAATCTTTTTCAGCACTTATCAGAGCTCAACATGAATTATGGTATTGCCAAATCTGCTTTATGCAGCTTTTTTTACACTAGAAGAAAATGTGCAATTTTATGGTCAGAAAGAAAAGTCTACCTAAATTCAATGGGAAAATACAGCTAGTTATGTGTGAACCCCAGAAAAGAAAAATACTTCTCTGTGATGCTGGGTCCTCCCCGCCTTCCAACTTTGGGAACTTGTGAGCTGCCACAGTGCGTGTGCTGCCC
The DNA here is from genome assembly GCA_013389825.1 of Crypturellus undulatus. Lineage (NCBI taxonomy): Eukaryota > Metazoa > Chordata > Aves > Tinamiformes > Tinamidae > Crypturellus > Crypturellus undulatus. Next base: position 275,476 of record VWPW01008057.1, on the reverse strand, counting down.
ACGGATTCTCTCCCTCCCTTTATTACTAAGACAACGGATTTTATTAACTTAATACAGGTTTGAAAATCCCAGCTACTTTGTAGATGGGATTAAGATCTCCTTAAAACGCGTGCTAACCTTCAGCCAAACAACAACACATCCACCTTCCTTGTGGCTGAGTCCTTCGCATGGAGTGTAAATCAGCCCTTTTGTTGAGGGCTAATAAACTTTGCGCGTCTGCGCGCACGCGGGATTTAATACCGTTGTAATATTATTATATGGCAGGCAAAAATATAATGAAAATGATAATTTGCCAAAAAGATTTAAAAAACACTGAGGTGTTACCTATCAAAAGTTCTCCTTCTGTCTATGATACAGCACAGATTGCAATCGTGACAGTAAATCTGGTGCTATTGTTAATGCCATGGCACTTTGGTTTTTGGCTTGCTTCAGTCCAATCTGTGACATGCTTGTGAATATCTTTCTTCTGTTCTGTCTGTATGGCATATGGATTTCTGGGATACAACGTCAGACCTATCCACATAACAAGTGTTCAGAGCACCTTATCATTTTAAAAAGCCAATTACTCAAAAAGACAAATGTGAAATGTTTCACATTTAATGATGAGCAAATCTGCAAAACAAATGCAATTTTGCTTCATTTGAAAAAGTTTAGTTTAACTGTAAATATTGCAATGGAGTCCCTAGCAATACACACCATGGGTAGGGACAGGCTCATTTTATGCATATTGTACATCATCACTGTCACTTAAATCTGCAAGATTTTCCATGCTAAGTTGTTTTAAATAAATAGAAAGAAATGAGATACAAAAGACTGAAATATATGCTTCCGAGTAGACTGCAAAAATGTCACTGCTAACACTGAGCATTGGACACTTAAAAAAAAAATATTTTGAAAGTCTCACCCAAAAAAATGAAAACTGCATATGTCTACAGAGGTAAAGGTCAGTAATGAAACAATTAACAGCAAAAATACCAATCCATTTCTTAGAAATATTTGTCAATATATAAAGCATGTTTTGTGCTGCACATAAGTGCTCAATTAATCCTGGATTAGCGTTCGTATGTCATATTACCAGACTGAAACGATGTCAGCTGAGGAACTTAAACACACACAGGTTCAAAGCACGATTTCCTAAGGACTTCAGGAGTGCAGAAATGAATGTGCTGCTTTTTGGTGTAGCACTATTAGAGCTCATGATTCAATGAGATACTTAAGAATTTGCATAATATATATGCTGTAACACTGAGGTCAAAAGGCAGTACAATTATTTATTTATTTTAAAGGATACGATATACCTATATATTTATATGCATGGGTGCGCAAATTAAAATTACACACATATCCTGGCCACGACTAAAGGTTATCTCAATCGTGGGTGCTGAGCACCAGAGAAGAAGCTAAAGTGATTGCTGTGAACGCAGGAGCATATTGGGCTAAAAGCTGCTGACGTTCCTAAGCCTGGGAGAACAGCGATATTAGTGGGAGTACTTGACTGAGGAAGGCAAATGGATTTATGTACAATATTTAAAATAGACGTGTGCCCTGTAAAGAGATTTTAACACTGAAGATTTTTGTGACCAATTTCATTAAAAAAAAACCTCTCTAAACTATGAACATTGGTAACAAAATACTATATTATATGGGAAACTGAATGCAGCTGGCACTGGTAATTTTAGAAGAAACTAATCTTGATATTTATAACATCATGTAGCAAGCGGAACAGTTTTACCAGGCTTGGAATGCTAAAACACAAAAAAAAAAGAGTTCACCTTTCAGCTAGTGTGCTTCACTTCTGGCCTGGAAAAATCAGTCATCAGCTGTTGCAAGGCAAATAGGAAGAAAGTTTATTATGCTCCATAGCCACCGAGATACCTTCTTGAAACTGCCTGTACATGCATTGTATTTTATATTAGATTTTTGTAATCCAGCTCAGGGACTTAATATATACAGCTGAAAAATCAGTTCATAAATTACATTTAGCAAGACAGAATATATGCAGAGCTTTAGTGTTAGATAAGAACCTTATTTTAAATAAATTCCTTTTTTTTTAAAAAAAATATTTCTAAGCAGTTCTGATTTAGGGTTTGATGTTTTTTTACCTGTAGAATGGCAGTTGTAATGAACTAATAACAAATGTAAAAAAAAGGGGTATTTTACCCTTAATCCTGGAAACAGCTGTAAAAATAATTCCAAAAATATTTTTGCTATTGCTGCACAATAATAAGCATAAGTGTACATATAAACCTGAAAGAGAATGCAATTTACTTCAGAATTTCATTATGGCACTTAATTTTTACAATTTTGGGATTGTAAGGATAAAACAAACATTCATAAAGCAGAATAGACCAAATCATTTCATAAATTGAGCTATGTAATGTGTTTAACTTCAAATGATTTACATCGGAGGTTAATTTTTACCAGTATCTTTAATGTTCACACATATCTGAAGATATAGGAATCTACGATTTAAAAACGTAAAAGTGAAATAAATTGGGAGATTTTCATTTGCAGGGGACTGTGCAAATGTTTTGCCTGGTTTTAAAGGATGTGTTTTTGTTTTCTGCTTCTGCCTTGCACACCCACTCACCAACTTCAGCACCGAGCTTCAGATTTGATTTGAATGAAGTGAAAATCTCAATGGGTATTTACCAAAGTAAATATATTTCTCCCACTTTCACACAAAAACTAAATTAAACCACGGGTTCCTCCTGCTTTCCACAAATACCCATAAATCCACAGCCTCCATCTAAGGCTACCCAAGAGCAGGGCTGAATCTCGCAGCAGGTCAGATCTGGGTTTCAAATTGTATAACTTGAAAGCGAGCAAATTTTTCTAGAGTTTTGGAAGCTGATGTCAAAATTTCACCCAACCCAGTTAATGCAAAATCTGTTTATGCGCATTATCTTCCCCAGAATTACAAAAGGGAATGTCAGTAATAATCAAACGAGTGTGCTGAATTAAAATCAGAAATAGCTATCGCTAGCAAACTGATCCGCACAAAAGTGTCAGTGTTAGATTTGCAGGCTGGGGGTTGTGTAACAGAATGAGGAGCTCAGGCAGAAAAAAACAGCTATCCACTACGGTACTTTCACCCCGTTAATCTCACATGTGCTTTGCCACGGATTTCTTGCTATTTTATTTTTAACCTCCGCTACCTTGTGGGAAGCGGGCAATTCGGAGGATGCTCGGAAGCAAAGCTCCGATTTTACAGATGGATGTAAAGCACTGGTAAATGAGAGCTTTAAGAAGGACTTTTTCAATTTACTTTGAGCTTAATCTGAAGTGGTTTAATCACAGCTTGTACACATCTTCTTAAAAATTGTTATAAACGAGGGGGGGAAGTAATAATCATGTAGGAAATCATCGCGACAGATGCTGGTTCCCATGATCCCATTTATACTTTTAGCCTTCTTAGTGAAAACCTGTGCGGGCAGTACCTGTGCTGGGAAGGTGTCAGGTGGTCATTTGGGAAGGCAGAATAGGAGGGAATCAGCTCAGCATTTTCAAAAATGGCTCACTTCGCTTTTTCGTGTTTTTTTTTTATTTTTGTATTTTTTTGTGTGTGTAGGTTTTTTTTTTTTTTTTTTTTTGCACCTGTTATTCTAAAATTTCTTTCAGTTACATTTCAAAACACTACAGTTGGGATCTCCTTGCCAACCTGAGATGGCATAAGCCTGGGTAACAGAACAAAATGTGAGAAGGTCCTTCTGTCTTTAACGCCTGTTCACCAATGAATCAGCCTCCAATTAATCTGTTTCTTCAGTAGGAGTTTAATAAAAGTCAAGCACACACATGTTCAGTCTTGTTTAGTATTAAAGCTGTGTTAACATTATCTGCCTAGCCAGGTCAAAAATCTTATATAATTAAATGCCAGGAACCATTTCAGAATTTTAAGGGCTTTACAATTTTCTGTAAGTAATTGATTATGCAAGGCAGGGTAGTTTAAATTTAAAACAGGATAGTGATGAGTGTGATGTCACTTTTCATTACATATTTCAGAAAAGTTTGTTTCATGGCCAAACTACACATAAAACCTAACTTATTAGATTTGCTATTTTGCATTTTTATGAACCAGAAAAAAACTCAGCAACCCAGATTTTCTTTCCACATCATGAAATATAAACGGAGGAGTTTGTGCACATCCCAGACTTCCACGCTGTCAGTCAGGCTATCTGCTGTAATCGCAGAGCGCGTTTTGCCCTCCTCAGCTGTGCCTCAAACTTGCTTTGGAAAAGCAAGCAATTTCAGTGTCATTACAGTATATTACCCTGGTGGAGAAGTGCAGAGAGGGTGGGACCCACGAGGCCACACAAAGAGTTAAATAGCAATGGGCAGAATGATAAACGTACCTAAGTATAGGCAATCAGAAGGTTTAACAACAAAAAGTCCAATCTCAGATAAATAAAAGCTCTCTCTATTGACTGAAGTTCAGCTTTTCACTGTTCAAACCTGTTTATGATTTCAGATTTACAAAAAAAAAGAAAAAAAAGTTGAGACAGAAAGGAAAACAGAAAAAAAAATATAGAAATATTAATTGCAAAATGAGGTTTTATGAAAGGTCTGATCACAGCTAAAACTCCCTCCATAAGGAAAATCTATTAATCGTATCGGACTCGTAGCACCACGGACAAGATCCCTGCTTCCCAGATCCCTTTCTGCTCCCACCAACCGCCCTGCACTAGGTGCAGCTCCACTGCTGCCCCCGAACTGCGGCCTCCATCCCCTCCCGGAGACCCCTCTGCTCCCCAGGCAAGAGATGGCTCTCTAGCTTTTCCCTTTTCTCTTTTTCCCCATTTGCTACCCATAAGTGAAAAGCAGGTGTACCTAAGGCCACTGCACAGACACCTCCTCACCATGCAGTGGCCTATTCCGATCATCTAACATAATGCACAATATACATGTAACAATATGGAGCCCCTGGTATCCAGATTTCTCAGTCCGTGCCGATAATGACATCCAGAGCAGGAATTAGAAAAGGCTTAGGGAGAAAAACACAAAGAAGGTCTTAGATGGAGATGCCATCACTCCAAGGTACAAGGACAAAGAGAAAGAAGAGCAGATTAAGCACGTGCGTTTGAATACGAGATTAGCTCATAGCCTAGAAGCTGAGCACTTTTTAAGTGCATAGGTTTAAGGCATAGTTAAAAGCGCAAGCAAAATGGAGAGAGAGAGAAAAAAAGAGCATCGTAATTTTGTGGTGCACAGAGGAGAGAAAAAAAAACATTAAAAATAGAGCTACAGAAATTTAGGGATGCTTATAGCAATGGAGGACAGCCAGCTTTGGATAAACAAAGGGAATTATGAAAGTGGCACAGTAAAAATAGGTCAATTATACAAATAAGGAGAAATTAATATGATAGAAATGATTTAACAAGCCAATATGCTGTACTCCATATAGCACCATGATCATTAAGTTGGTGAATGGGTGCTAATGTGGCAGAAGCAAAGTAATGTATAAAAAGTCAAATCGATACAACAGGAACAGACCGGTATGCAAGCAGAAATAAAAACAATGTAAAACACTGATGCTCTCAGTGTAGTTGCTCCATAAAATAAAACTGATCGATATACAGGTAAACAAACAGAGGAGTCACAGTGGACTGAAACGCGGGCAGGTATCTGCTTAACAAAACACAGGAACCAGATCATCGGTCAATAGAGTCAGATTACTTGAGTAATGCACAAAACTGAAAAATAAAATGCTGCATGAATAAAGCACACATAAAGATATAACATAAAATAACATAAAAATGTCAAAGAAATATAAAAATAAAGAGAAGCAGCCCTGCAGTCTCTTTCATCCTGGCAAGCTTATGCTCAGTGACTTTAAAACATACAAAATTCTGTTACTTTTTATTAAAAACATGATTAGACTAATAATTTTCAGTTCCTATGACATGGACATCTGGTAGTCATGGCTAATAGAAAAAAAGGCAGATGTCAAAGAACTTTAATTATGACCTCAAATGACTCTTAATATTCTGTTATTTGGTTTATACAAACAGAAAACGAAGTACAGCAATTTTGAGACACAGGCAAATGAGGGCTTATATACGAACATACATATAAACAGAGCCTTTTTTAATACAAAACTTTAATCATACATACACCTAGACTCACTTCTTACTTACTTATTATGAGACATTGGTAAAAATATTTATTTGAAATATTCAGTCTAAGAGAATATTGTAATTTTTGCCATTTCTGTATTTGCCTATATTCAGCTTGTTGAATGTCATGAGCCATTTTTTTTTTCAGATTGCTTTTAAAATGACAGCATTTAAATATGAACAGTGTGCAAACAAATCACATTTTGAAAAAAAATGTGCATCACGAAAAAAATCAAAATAGTCATTAAAATAAGACTCCATTAATCGGCTGTTGAGTCTGCTGCCTGGTTGACACCAGGACATCTGGAGATCTGGGCACTGCTTTTCCTGCGTCGGAATGTGAACTTTACTTTAGGATTAGGACAAAAATGGCAGCTTCCTAAATGTCTGGGCTACCCTTTGGGGAATAGCAAGCAACGTCCTCAGCTACCACGGTGGGAAGCGTTTTTTACGGACAGGGGAAGAAACTCTGCAGCTCTTCCTTCCCAACCGGATGCCTTTTCCATGGAGAATGCCTCTCCGGGCATCCATGCGAGCACAAGTACTCCAAAGACCACAGATACTCCAAGCTCTCCTGCCTTGCCTACCAGCAAACACTGCGTTTGGAATCTATGACTTGGACAAGAGTAAGTTAGCAGCCAAGGCAATAAAAATAAGGGCGCGTTGCGTCCTCTGCTCCGAGCTCCCAAGATCTCTCCACTGACTCTTTGAGGATCTCAGTTAAGGGCAACCGCTCCTTAAATTACACCCCGACAAGCCACATGCAGAGCCCAAGGCAAGAGGGCGGCCGGCGCTGGGAGACGCTGCAGGCTCCGACGCGAGGAATGAGGCCCCAGTGGCCGCCCCTGCCCGGCCTACTGGAGTCGGCGAGGGTAACATATTTCCCTGCAGTTAATTATCCCGATTTATCCCAAGAAACCAGGTTTTAGGCTGTAATCTGTGAGGAAATCTGCTGTTCCCGTCCTAAATCCTTTCCTCAGCTGGGTGATTATCAACTACATTTTTGTACAGGAGGGAATTAATGCCGCACACGGCCTAAGCGGCTTGCAAGAAGGGAAGCCTGGGCCGGCAATACTGCGGCGCGTCCATCGGAGCAGAGCGCGGGGCCGCCCCACCTAACGGGGAGGAAACGCAGCTTGTTTAGCAAGGAGACACAATTTTGTTTTATTTTCCCATCTATCAGCAATCCGTACAGCTTTAGCATGCGTTAAGTAGGAGCCTTTTTGGAAAATAATCCTGTTTGCGGCAAAAGGCCATGGATGCAGAGCACAAGTGTGTGGGGATTTTTTGCCTTTTTTTGCCATTTTTTTTTTTCCTGTAAGCGCACGTACTACGGTCCTGGGAATACGTAATGTGCCTGCTCAACGCAGTGATGCTGGTTTTGCACATATGCGCGCACGCACCGATTTCTTGCTGCAAAAACCCAAACACGGCTTTGTTGGAGCCGCTAAGGCAAGCGGAGCTGGGGGCTGGGGGGAGAGAGAGGGAAAAAGGGGGAGGAAAAGCAAAAAAAAATCCCTATCCAGAGCCATGCATTTATTCAGAAGCATTTCAATCTGTGTGCACATCTTCATCACTTCAGTGATAATTAAATCTGGGAATCACAGGTGATGTCCTCGCACAGTCGCTGTGCCGCGCTCCCACTGGGCCAATGAAGGCGGCCTCCCCGCGCGGCCTGTTAGCGCAGATCAGGTGGTAATGCGGAGGGACAGATGAGCTGGCGCTGACAGATGGCGGGATGACCTGGAAAACCTGCCCCCTTTTCTGGGATCAGGCAGCAGCTGACAGGTATTATTTCATAAAATAACGTCTAAAAGGAATCGCCAGGGTCTTCGCATTAATCTGAGGCTGCAACCAGCCATGTAACGTTTATGTCAGAACAAATCTGTCTCTATGCAGGAGAAGGAAAGTGGTTTTTGATGAAGTTGTTCATAAATTTTAATATAATATGCCTGATGGTGTCAGATATAGTCTCATATCTCTTTTATATTTAAAAGCTCTAGTGAAACATAGAAATATTCAATCTCCAACAAGCTACTTTTAAATAACTAAAAAGTTAACCAAGGATACCTTACTGCTTTTTCCCATTTTCAATAAAGAATTTGCATGTATAATCCCCATGCTTTTAAATGAAAACATCTCAATGGCATGAAATCCTGAAATCTTTTTTTTTTTTTTTTTGTAATTGATGCTAAACAAAGGCACTGCTAACGCTTCAGCAAAGTTGTTTAGTAAAAGCAAATGAAAAACCAACGTAGGAAAATTTAAAAAAACACATGAAACTTCTTATCAGCAGCCACATAATTAAATCTAGCCCTTAAAGATCAATATTTTTTCTTCTTAAAACTTGGGCTCTGTCTGGTCTGAGGAGCGAAGCGCTCCATCCAAACGCCATCTCCAGACACATGACATTTGGAAGTTTGGGCACAGATGAAGATTGGGGGAATTCAAACACCTGGATCGGGTCTGGGCTTGCCAGCCCTCTGAGCCTTTTGTGAACGATTGCACTGTTACATTCATTTGAATCTTATATGAACTACGAAGGGGCTTATACTGGCAATATGTGTGTCTCGCTGTCTTTGCAGTGCCACCTTAAAGACCCCTTGTTCACTTTTTTCTCTCTTTTATAGTCTTTTAGTTGTAGAGAATCACCTGCTTAAATATCTCTAAGGGTACTAGTAAAAAAGAAAAACAACATACGTAACAGATGCGCATATGAACCTTGGGATGAATGTATTATGGATACAGAACCATCATCACACACCTCATAATCACTTTTTCACCTGCCCATCTGGTGCAGACCTGTGGCTTGTTAGTAATGCACTTGGATACAGTCAAACATGCGTATCTAAAAAGAACAATTAAACAGAAGCTCGAGTGGTGCAGTGAGCGTGAGTCGGGAGGGGGAAGAGCTGAAAACGCCTCGTGCCTTCTTGAGAGACATCCATCAAACTTCCACGTTTCGAAAAGTAGGATGCAAAGTGCATTCTGCTGCGTTGATCAAAATCAGTGCCTTTTTATAAAGTCCTAGAATGTGAACCTTACCACAGAAAATCCTGCAATTCTGCACTAAATAAGTATAAACAAAGGCAATGCAAACTCATCTCCAATGCACTATAAACAGGCTTAAATTCTGACCTAGAGAAATCATCTTTAGATGCAAAGGGTTAATTCACCAACACCTAGCCGCTACATTACGACTGCAATAATGATTTTACATTATTGATACTTTTCCACTGGAAACTATCGTTTCACTGTAATGCAAAAGATGAAGACTTTTAATCAACAGCAAAATAGATTTAAAGTCAGTAGAAGAAAGGTAGAAAACTTTTTCTAGTGTTGTCTCTTTATAGAATTTGCTATGCCTTTGGTTTCTTTTGCTACTGTTACAACACAAATCCACTTCTGGTGTCTAAATCTAGCAAACTCTTTAGGTTCTTGGTTAGTACGTGTGTTTGTAAGCGCAAAATCTCATTTACCTTTCACGCACTGGACATACCTCATATCTGCTCTACCTTAAGTCACCTACTTTCCTTGAGGTACATGGTGAATTAAACTCATAAATTCCCTTGATGATCTTTCCGTTTGCGCCATTTACCTAGCTAGGTCTACAACAGTTAAGTAGAAGAAGACACTTCCCACCACCATTTATCTTGACAAACCTGACCTAAAATCAGACAAATAACCACACAAATAGATATTCTCTGATTCCATTATGGCTCTTGGGTAATAATCCTCAAGCTTACTTAACTCCATCAGGCACAAATGTTGCTGAAAAACCTGGAGATTGTGCTTACTATCATTTTATTTGACCCTATCAGTTGCATTGGGGAAAGTGACTGGTGAATTCTTTACTATTGTTTTTTTTAACATTAAGTGTTATATCATTTTTTTTTCCAGGCAAGAATGAATATATATTTTAACAGAAAAAAAAAATCATCCGAATTAATTTATATTTTTATATCAAAAAAAAAAACCCACAACGAATTCCACCTTAGATTTGAAATTACTTTGCGTGTCCACACACAGATGTTACCCCTACGTACGGGGAGCTCAGTGGTTCCACAGACATTTCTGAAAGAACGAAATGCTGCTCAAGTACAATTCACTGATAATGTGAATTACAATATGTGCATTTTAAGGAAACTATTTTTATGCTAAGCCATAAACTGGACTATGGACAAGATTTTATCTAAACAAAAGTATTAAAGAGCCCTTAGGAACAAGTACAGAGAAAGAAAACAGATAGTTCAAAGCACTAGACTGTGTAAAACTGGTAGGATGTACACAGGACCCCCAAATCCTGTCAGTAGCTATTATTATGCATTTGTAGTATTATTGATATCAATGTTCAATGAAAAACTATATTTATGTGTGAGATATAGAGATATGCAAACCTATATTTACAGAAGGATCTTTATACACCACAAACCAAAATCATTTTCTTTGGGATAAGCCTGCTGTATTAATTGGTTTTAGGTGTCATAATTTAAAGAACAGTAGGGTGTTTCTCAGGTCTTTTATGAATGTTTGTCCTACTTTTGAAGTTATCACACAGTTAATTTTATCTCAAAATAAAAATACTGTTGGACTTCAGACTTGTGATTTCCACAGGGGAAAACTCAATGGAAATCCATTCTCCAGTGGCAAAAGAAACACTGACACAAATCCTCCATACATATGGATAATTTGTAGTAATCAGATATTCTAAGCCATAGCTTGAAAAATATGTTGTAGAAAGTATATATACTCTTATTTGAAACTCCAAAGACATATTTTGATTACTGATAAGTTCATTAAGAGACTTGATTACTGCCATATAAGACAATTGACCAAAATATTTGATGTTTGATACATAAATCCATACTCTAAACCTCAATCTGTAATCTGCTCTTGCTATTTTCCTGTATATCCAGATCATACAAAGAATTCATACCCTTTGATATTTATTCAGTGGCCCATATTGCCTACAGCCCACCAGACTTTACTTAGTAAAGATGTAATCTACATAAAAACACAAGCTAAGGAAAAATTGAGATGTGATCCTTTCCAGTGGCAACTATATTTCTTGAAGATTTTCAAGAAAAAACTTCCTTATGTCTGGAATACTGTATGCAAGGTACGTTAAAATATTAACTAGTGCTAAAGGATATTTTCACCTTCAGCCAAATGAGGTGATTGAAAATCTTATGATCAAATTAATGGTTTGCACCATTTCTCCACTGCAGTGGTCAGCACAGAGTTAATCTGAAAAATACTCTTTTTGTTCGCATACAAGGGTATTAGTTACCTACTGGACTGAATCCCAAAGGTTCAAACAATTGATTATTTGTAAAAAAATAATAACAAAATCTTTTTCTTACACTAATTTAGGCGACCCTTAGCATTCTTCTTCTATACCAGGAACCAAGATATCTCAGACCTTCCAGAAATTAACACAGAACCATAGCAATATTGATCAGAAGGGACCTCTGGAAGAGATCTTGTCCTACCTCCTACTTAAAGCAGAGTTTTAAAGCAATAGATCAGGTCACTGTGATTTTGTTGGGTGAGGTCTTGAAAACTGCCAAAGATGGAAACTCCACAACTGCTCTGGACCCTCTGTTGACTGTCCTCCTGCTGACATATTTCTTCCAATTAGGACATGCCTCCTAAAATGTAATTTGTGGCCACCACGGCTCTGCTTTTCTGAGGAGAGGTTGGGTCTGTCCTCATCGATGTCCTCAGTCCTCTCTATAGGAGACTGAACAAGCCCAATTCCTTCCACCTCTGCTTTTATAACACATGCTCTAAGCATCTGAACATCTCAGCTGCCTCTCCAGGACTCTCCATGGGCTTCCTGAATGCGGGAGCCCCAGCCTGGGTATCCTGCTCCAGATATGCCTCCCAGTGCCGAGCAGAAAGGGATGACGACATCCTGTGGTCTGCTGCCACGCAGTGACCTGTGTTGTCACAGGCTTTCCAGACTTTTGCTGACACGGGGCAATAGTAAAATACCCCCAAAGTCTGAAATCATTTCCCATATTTGGGAAGCTAAGAGTTCTTCTACTATTTCTTAGATAGACAAAAGATATTTCTGGCAGAGCTAGGTTTGTTTCCTTAAATTTTACTTTCCATATGCTGAGGATAGTTATTTAGTTTGTCTCCGATCCTGAGGTGGCCAACAATGCAGTGCTATCTCATCTAATAAAAAAAAAGAGAAGTACAAGGTATGAAAACCTTATTCTAAAAATGAACGAAGCAGATGGGATATGCAATTCTAACTTAGTCCATTTGCATGTGTTTGTTGGTTGTGTGTTTTTTTTTCCCTTTCCTTCTTTTTCTTTTTTTCTTTTCTTCCCTTTTTTTTTTTTTAAGTTCTGGGAGGCTTATCTACTTGAAAAGGTCTGCTCGCTGCAGAGAGAAAAAGCAATTCTCCCAGCTTTAGGGCAGGAAAGTGCATAGCTGCTAAGGAAGAGGAGCAATTATGCACAGAACATCCTCACCTCCTACACTTGGCAGCTCCCTGTGCTTGGAAGCTGTCACCCGAGGCATCCAGCCCAGGGTGTTCTAGTCCTAGATATCCTCCGTGCACAGTCTCCCACTTCCTGGAGGAGAACCAACACGTTGTGTTCGACGTTCCCCCCAGCCTCAGTGTTATACGATTGCTTCCCTCATCTCCCTAGCTGGCAGTTGGAAAACCAGCTTATTTCAAGTTGCAACGTCCTAAGACCTATATTAGCACTGTACTGAAAGGAGAAAAGCAGGAATGAGAAGGGGAGACAGGAGCGCACACACAGACTCACACAGCCCATAGACAGGTAACTGTCTCTGTCCTCATTACAGAGAATAATTACGGGAGGAGGAAGAGGAACTTTTTCCTTGGTGTCCCTTTATGGAAGCACAATGTCCTGCAGGAAGAAATAAAAAGAAACAGGGCCATATTCTGAATATTTCTATACAAGCACATGGCAAAGAGTGAGACACTTAAGAGATTAGGCAATGGGATGAGGTAAATCTGCACATTACAAATATATCTATATTTAACTTCATTTTAACTTTGTGGTCATAGGATAATGAATATTGTAAATAGATAACTAAGATCATTTATAATAGGAGGGAATTTGCAAAGCCTTTCAATCACTGACCCACATTTTAAGTAGTAAAAAAAAAATCACTTAATTTCCATCAGAGTTTCAGGAAAATTCCCTGAAGTTTCTTTTCTACAGCTTTAGTGCATCCCTCTCCCAAACTAGTTACTCCATGGCTGGGGCAGAGAAGGCGGTTCACGATAAACACTATTTTGTCTTTGACCTTTAGCAATTTTTATCTTTAGTCTTTTGCAAATGTTGAGGATAGGACATATCTTAACAGAAGAATATACAAAAAGGAAAGAGTTTCTTGGACCCTTCTGGCCTTGTGTACTCTTTGAGTTTGTCTGTGTGCAGAAATATATATATTATATATATATATAATGTTTATATATAATATATAAACATTCATATTACCCATTATTTTTGAGCTTTCCCATGTGAGTACTCCATTTAATATTTTGAAACTGCCAATAGCCTTTTCTAGCTGTGCAGCTCGCTCCAAGCATTAGACTGAACCTAAAGAAATATTTTTCAATGATTGATTGTAGTAAAAGGGCTGCTGAAGAGTATGTGTGAGAAGAGCATCACACCACCCTCTCAAGGCCCTTGAAGGGTGCCTTAAGCACTGTAAGTTAAAAGAAGAGGAAAAATAACTCTGAGTGACTGTGTTACTACAGTCATTGCTTCTGAGCAGTGCTGGATATCTGTATCTTCCCTTCCCTCCTTTTCATTTTAGAATTTCAAGCAGATTTTTTTTCCAGATTGTTACCAGTTAAAGGGCTTATTGTCGGGGAGATTATTTTAAGCAATGGCAGGCAGGTATTGCTACTCCTCTTCGGCTAAGTCTAGATCTCTTGATTTACTTCTGCAACCATAGAACAAATTGACAAAGCAGAAAAGTAAATGCAAACAAAGAAGACAGCAGCCAGTGCCACTCTGGGTCCCGTGGGATTTTCCAAATTGCTAAAAGCTGTCACCATAGCCTGAAGTATCAAGTGTGAGGCACATGCTGTTGTTAGTTGTTAAATTTAGTGCCACTAAGGGCTACTCCTAAAAAACAAAACAAAACAAAAACAACCTACCAATGTCTAAAGCAGTCAGCATCCAAAGCAGATATTACTGAATGATTTCCCCGAGAAGGAAAACTAAAGTACCATGCTGTTTTTTATCACAAGTATCACAAGACAAAGCACTTGTCATGAAAATCAAAATATCCCAAAGATTCATGAAATCGGATCCATGTCCCAGCAGAAATGCACAGGGCATTTGTGATGGGCAGCGAAGTGCTGGTTTGTCATGTAATACTTGCTCCTCCTGCACCTACTTTCATCTGATAATGTGCATTAAAAGTTGGCTGGAATCGACTGCATGTTTTCTGCATGCTAATTTTCTGTTCAGCAATATCTGTCATTACCAAGGATGTGGCTTGGGTTGCCAGTATCAAAAAAGATAATTCACACCACTGCAAATGAGAGCGCAAATAATCCATAAGATATTATGTCTATTGTTACGAGACAGCAGAAGTAGGAAGTTGTGTCTCTGGATCTCAGGTGAACTCATGGAAAATGCTAAACTTGCTCCTGGGTTTGTGCCAGGGACGAGATGCTCATGGAAGAGTCCTCCTGTCAGAAGAAAAAGCAAAGTTCTGGCCAAAAACCTTTCCAGGTGCTGCACTGAGAGGCAGAAGGGGAGGCCAAGGCAACAAAACCGACACAGTGGATGCGGCAGAGGACAGCGGATAAGGAAGTTGGGCTCCAACTCCACGCAGAGGGCCAGAAGTGTCTGTAAATCCCAGTGTGCGCGCAGGGCCCGCAGCGCGTTCCCCACCGGCAGGCCCCGCCACGCGGTGCCAGCTGCGCTGTGGGAGCGCTCAGGAAGTGTAGGATTCCTCCAACATCTGCTGGGGCCATTAAGAGCGAGAAGTAAATCCACACTGGCATTACTTGAGATTTATTTTTCCACATTAACCCCAGCAGCAACTGCCAAGTTTTTTGCTCTTTGCCACACAAGTAACCACTGAGTGGCATAAGAAAGAGAGCCAGACTAGAAACAAACTGTACGTAGAAAAGTCAGGATTAGGGCAAATTAATAAAGCACAGTAAGTGCCCAGTGAAATAAAGAGAAGTAAATAAGGGGGGAAGGAAAGCTGGAGAAACTGCATTCAGACTTGTCTCTTAGCTACTGCTAAAACGATACATTATTTCTGTGATATCTCTGCAAGTTTTAGGTCCAGGCAGAGGAGAAGACTCCTGAGCTCTTCCTAAGCTCTTTTTCATCCATACAATCTTTGGAAGGGCACGGGGTGAGCAATGCCTTTATCTCCTCAGTCATGGAAATCTGAATAATTTTGCTTAAATGGTATAGAAATCAAGCCTCCTTTAAGGCACTTTAAGGCACTTCCTTGTTTTTGCTACAATATGGTCCAAACTGCTCAGTTAAAAGATGCATTATGCAAAAAAAAAAGAAAAAAAAAACAGTGAATTCTTTTTATTTTAGTACCAATAGTCCTTCTGCCATGTTATAAGCAAGCTATGTTCGAAGCAGACAGAGGCTTGGAGACTTTCTTGTGCTCCTCTCTGCATGCTACATATGGATCTCCCAGCCGTATTGTGTCTTACAGTTTAAGCAACACCTAAGTGTCATCTCTCTGTGATGCTTTTTCTAGGTCAGGCTGGTTTCTTTATGCATCGTGAGTTAGGGTTTCATAATCATTTTTTTCAGTTCAAGTCTGCAAACAAAATCTGTCTTTTGTGCTACTGGTCTTCACTCCCCCTTTCCCCTTGGCGTGCCAGGGTCTGTTCTTTTTTGTTGCTAGGAAAGAAAGGATGCAGAAACTTTTAAACTTTTTAAGAGCGCATACTCCTTTTTCCATGTTATAAGGTCAATATTTTTCTGGGAATATTGCAGCAGGCAGCCTAAGGGATGGAAGCCGTGTTTGGTACCTGTCATGAGTGAGATAACTGGCTCTACTGATCGCATGACACTTCTTGGTAAAACATAACCTCTTCTCCATTGAACAGATACCAGACTGCATTTTAACCCAGTGAAGGAAACTCGTTTGATTAAACGAGTATAACATTTTCTTTGCAAACACTTCTTCATCCACATGCATTAATAACTTGTTCTTTGTAAAATTTTAGAAAATGGACTAGTTCTGCAAGGAACCCAACAAATTATGCAAAGCTACTTCCTACCTTTGCAGCCTACTAAGCCCATTGTTTTCGCCTGTACTACACTTTCAGGCTATGTGTAAATGTTGACATTAAATGCTTGTGAATCTTATATTCTTCTTCTGTAGCAAAACAGAATAAAAGCAATGATATAAAATCATACTAATATCAAAATAAAACATATTGTTTCCACTTCACCTTAGTTTTTTTTTTCCTCACAGTCTGAAGGACAATAATTGTAAGTGCTCAGCAACAAGGATTATGAAGTCTGGAGGTTATACTAAGGCATAGACAAGAGAAACCCTCAAGCAAGAACACACTGAGCATCTACTGCACCTTCCCTTGAATTTGAGTCTGCTGTTAACTGGCAAAGTACACCTGGAGTAGAGCCCTTATTCATTGTATTTGCATGGCAAATAGGTGTTTTGCAATATACTATGCCTTACACCAGAGTAGGACCTGTGACACAGCCGAGCACAACCACGACGCTCTTGGCAATAGCAGTTGGGAAGAAGCACTTAGTCACAGTTTTCTGCCTTTCAGCATTATTCAAAACTAATGGCCCCTGGATACACACTGTTTTCAAGCCAACTTGCCAAATCTACATTATCTCCTATTTCTATTTATAAAGTACTACATAACTCCTGTAGGCTTCAGCCTTGCTCCCTATAGCAATCAGGAGATGCAACAAGGAATATGCAATAACCAGGCAGCACTTGCACCTTATCTGAAGGCTCTTACACAGTATCTAGGAGCAGAAATGGGGATCACCACTCAGCTTCAGTACCAGTGAGGAGATGCTGGTGAGTGAAAATAGTCTGGGGATGCCAACGATTTCATTAATCCACCTGACCGCACGTATGTGTTCAGCACCCACTTCCTGAAGGAGACAAGGCTATGACCGGATTATCAGGTAAAAGCAACTGCTGGATGAGCAAGTAAAATCAATTCTATAGAAGAACTGGGTATTGGAAAACTCTGTTTTAGATGAATCATCATTAGTTCATTCAGATATTTGGCTTGCATGAGACTTTTCATACAGGTGACGTCACTGTCACATTCCAGTTGTGCCTTTAGCGAGCAGGATGTGCTAGAACCTGTTATAAAGGAACTCAGAGAGAATCGCATGTGTCATCTCTGGATATGAAATTCTTGTTTGGATAAACTACTTAATTCCATCCCATGTCTCTGAAGTCAGGAGAAAAGTGTTTTTAAAATCAAATTTCAATCGAAAACCTACATGAAATCTTGACATTTCCACAACTTCATTAACAAAGGTATAGATTTCAAGAAGGCAGATACTTAAAGTAAATTATAAAGATATAGTATTTCAATTCAGGAAAAAATCCTGAATGAATTTAGCTTAAAAATGATTTGTTTAAATGACAGCAATAATACCTTCAATTATAGTATATTTGTATCCTTCCTAATAACCTCATTCATGGACCTATATGTACCCAAATGAAGAGTTTCTTCAGTGCCCATAACAAGACATTGTATGCTTACCTCCTTGTTATTGTAAATAATTTATTTTTCAAAGTATTCAGAATTCTTTTCTACCCTAACAGGATTGTCTAATTTAATTAAAAGACTGAGAAGGAAATTAAAAAGAGGACATTTGGGGGTCTGTCTTATAAGGCCCACACTGTAATTGAGAGGGGAATGGAAAGGATCTTATCTGGTATAAAGGAGCCTAGCTCTTCATGTATATTCTTCCCCTTGGGACTCTGATTAACGTCAAGGTCTACTAATCTTACTATAAACTCCCCATTTATTTTGTTTGCAAAAATGATGATAGAAATGCATGTATTTGGAATCAATTACAGGCTCTAGATCCTAGAGGATCTAACAAAGATTTAATCATAAACCTAACTTTTAGCCTCTGATAATACCAATTAAATTAACAGGACCCCTAATGTCTTCTATAGAATGCATGAGTAGATGATGGACTGGGACCACGGTCAATTAGCAAGAAACCAAAGACACTGAAACGTAGAGTGTGATTTCTACACTCTTTGAACAAAAGTATTGGGGTAAAACCCATAGGGAACAGGTAGATGACAAATAGGAATTTCTATCTTCAGAATGTATAATAAACCAACCCGCAATGTACTTGCAATATACAAAGAAATCATTGCAACTGCATGTTTTATAATTTTATATCATCTATTATACTAAGAAGTCATGTAAGAATTTTTTTTAAATGTTACATTCCTTGTTTCAGTGGAGGAGAAAATCTTACTTTTTCAGATTTTTAATATAATTCTCTGATATAAAAATCAGCAAAGGAAGTGTGCTGTTACACATATGTTTCTTTCTTTATAACTTTTGGGTAACCTCATTGATTTTGCTGAACTATGTCATTTTGTATCACACCACAATAATCTGAATCTGAAGAAACAGGGTATGATCATAGCTCTTACCCACATTGATCAATTAATTGCTTTTTCTTCAGTACCTGTGTCTATCTATAGCTCTCATTTTGACTTAAAACTCTTTAAAAATGCTACCTCTCAGTGTTTGAGTCAATAAAACTTCAAAAATTGATCTAAAAAGCTTTGAGAATGACAAAATCAATTAAAAATACCTGACTTACTTAAAATATCAAAATATTTTTGCTTTGCATTGTAACACAGAAATGTGTCCTCAATTCAGGACATTTAAAATATATAAGACTTATTAAGTTGAAGACGTATTTTTCCTGTAACTTTGCCCTATCATCCTGCAAGTAAAAATAGTCTAAGTGACAAACAATGGTATGTTTTCCAAAATCCACAAATATAATGTCCTAATTCATGAAAATTAAACAGGGGCTATACTGCATTTATGCAATCCTGACCTGAGAGGCAAATGAACAACTCTAGTTTGCGGCCCATGTACCTGCAGATACAGCGGACACTTAACAGGATCCTCACTGCGGGACAGAAACTAATTCTGAGGTGATTTCAGCCCATATTGCACCAAGAAGCGTGAACAACCACAAGCTTGAAGATGCCCTGGCAGCCCCATTTTGGGGAAAATTGGAGGGAAATTTAGTCAAATGTTGAGTAGAGATTTACAATAACCTCTTCTACTTCCCCATCTATATATACCATATTGGATTCTGTAACCTATACTGTGATATATCTTTGAGTAGTTTAATTTTAAGTTATTCCATATATAGGTTAAACTGTATGTATCACATCATTTACTCTCTTTGTATGCATGTTGAAGTGTAAAACATTTAATAATATATATGGGAAGTAAGCCAACTCTGACTGGCATAGAAACCCTGGAGATTGGTGAATAATATATAAAACCATTTCTTCTCTGTTAGGAGCACGTGTCCTGGCTTATTGAGTCCTGTGCTGATATATCACTTTTAGGAATTCACTTTGTCAATCAAACTTAAAAATCCTTCCCAGACTTTTCTGTAGCCTTCTACAAAAAAACAATAAGATAAAAACTTCCAAGTCTGAAATGAGACTTCTTCTGTCTCCTTGGGGGGAATCAAAGGCTGACAGTCTGAATGTGCAGCACGCAAGAATCACAATATGGAAATCATGCCAAAATGTTTAAAAAACATAAAAATAACAGATAAATAAGTAAATGGAATCTGCTGTCTAATGCAATAATTTGGCACCAAGTCAATTTTAACCTTTCAACTTTTTTTTTTTTTTTTAATTTATGCACTAGGGATTCTGAAAGTATCACAGAGAAATTATTTTTATCCGCAGAGGGAAGGAAGAAACGAAGGCTCCATTCAGGCAGATACTTCCTACTAACCCCGGTTATGAGGAGCACTGTGAGACCAGAAACCCCTTAACGATTTTTGGTGTCCCTGGATACGTTAGAATTCAACATAAAAGAAGAAAAAGAAGAAGAAGAAGAAATAAAGAAATGGATAACCTAATTCTGTTTAGAAGGTGAAGTAAAAATGCTGCTGTTCTGAGGTACAGAGAATTGCTGTTTTCCTGAGGCCAAAAGGAAAATGCAGAAGCAAGGGAATCTAATCCTATGTTTCAAAAAACGAGGGAGAGGACAACAAAATATGTCGACCTGTCCTATTTGCTTCCTGCCCTGAATCCGCTGAAAAAAACACTGGAATTTTCCTCTGAACAGAGGAAGGGGAGCAGTGAGAGCAGAGGCCAAAGCCAGGACTAGGCAGCCCAGACAGAATTCCCTGCCGCTCTCACTCTCTCCATGAGTAAGTAACGAGGTTCCCACGGCTGCCTATCAACAACAGACATCAACTTCACCCCTCTGTACTCAGTTCCCCATGATTTAAGTGCAGGAGGGATTAGTTCTTTTAATTTCATTTCTAGGTAATAAAACAGGGCATATTAAGAAACATGGGGGGTTTGGAAACACTAGGATAAAGCAGCTGAATGTGTTCAGAATTAGCAAATTTAGGACCATAAAATAAATTAGGTTCTACCTCTGGAAATACTGAAAGAAAATGAATGAACCAAGGAAAGGAGAGAAAAAAGAAGTGGATGGCAAATTCAGAATCTTCTGAACATAAATCAGCATCTCACAGAGAGCATGAGGGCTGCCCACCCCACAGCAAACGCAACAGCAGCTAAAAAGGCCAATTAGGCTGACGAGGGACGGGCAAAACGATCAAGGGAGGCGCGTGTGAGGCCCGCAATATCAGATACAGGGGGGAATGGAAAGATTACAGGATGCAGTTAAGAGTGTAAAAAAATGATAAGAAGAGCTAAGGTGGAGAATGAAAGGAAGATTGCACAAGATGATAAAGATAAATAAAAAGTCATTTTTCAAGAACATATAGTCCAAGAGGTCAGCAAGGAAGACAGAAGGTCCTCTAAGAGATGGCATGGGTAATTTATTGACAGCAGAGGTAGACACTGATAAAATAAATAAAAAAATAAATAAAGATGAATTCTTTGCTTCCCCGTTCCCCAAGCAGGCTGGGGGCAACACAGCAGAACCAGACACTCCACATTTCCCACGGGATGGAGAAGACACGCTGAGGGAAATTAAATCACTGTGGTGCAGGCGGTTGCCTCGAGTTTGACACTCCTCGGGACGGAGACGGTCCCAAAGACTGCGGTGCGGAAACAGAAAATCTTTATCACGAGTGTAGCTAGAAGGCGGCTCGGAATGCAGGAGCCTACAGCGTCGCAGGGCCAAGTCTTGGCCCTGATTTTTGAGGCAGCTCCCTGTGGATACAGGGTACTACCCGAAGACACTAAGGAAAAGCAACAGCTAGCAAGAGAAAAGCGTTTAATGCCCAGATCCAGGCTATTTGAGTCAAACCAGGTGCAGGAGAAATCAGCTCTGCTAGACGTCAGAGAAGCCCCAAGAACCCAGACAGGCAAGTTCACCTCCCGCAGGGGAGCTCCAAATCACCCTCCTCTTCCTCCTGCAGACAATCCCCTTCATTTAAATGTTCTTGTTCACATCAGTAGGGCAAGCAAGGAATAGAAACCCCTGTCTGTTCATTAAATGTCATAAATCTCACTTCACTGTTCTCTCATGACTGAGAAGAATTAGGGGGGAAAAAAAAGGAGAATCCTCAGTGAGAAAGAGCCATGAGATGGGGTGGGACCCCAGTGCTGCAGCCTCTCACCAGTGCCCCGAGCGGCCGCTGCTGGCCCTGGATAAAAGAGAACTTGCAAAATTCAGAGACCAAACGTCCTTCATTGCATAAATCAGTCAAGGAGTTAAGTGAAAATAATGCCATTGTTTATCGCATCACTAACAATCCTAAGTGCTTAAAGGCAAGGAAATTAATATTAAGGACATTCATAAATCTTACTCAAAGCATGTATTATACCAATTTACAACAGCTAAGAATCTGGCCCTTTACTCTTATTCGATATAAAATATATACATGTTGTCTAATACAGCAGAGAGGGCTTAATTCTAACCTAAAAATAAACCTTATTCTGTATCAGTGCAATTTCAAAAGCACAAATCTTTCAGAAGGCATTCCAATTAAGTTAACATTATGTATGCACCCATTACTGGCACACGGTGATTGGTCTCTGACAGAAGTGCATGGACACGCGCACTTTTAATACACTGAAAATGAGCAGTGTTAAATATTTCTCTATTATTCCTCACAAATAAGTAATGTTTCCAAATTTAAGTGATTTTAACTGTCACTTGGCTAATCCAAGAAGCAGTGTTTCCACGGAGTTTCCAAACAGCAATATCCTTTAGAATAATATAGTTTGGGGACAAAGAAACAAATATATAGGAAATCCCAAGAGGCCGACGGTCGGAGTTAAGGGTGTAATGTTTACATAAATTAAGCATGTCTTTATTCTTGATAAGAATATAACTTTAGCTGTGTTCTGCTGAGAATGGATTATGTAATTAACTATTCCTGCCTAAAATTACACCACATCTTTAAATGGTGTGATAGATAAGTTTCACAGAACCCATAAATGATTTATGAGATATATTTTATTTTATTAATAAAATGCTTAGGAAGAGCTTAATCTCGCAAAATTTAATACAATGATGCATGTACTTTAAATTAAGCCTATGCCTAAATATTTGGGTGCATCTTAGTAGAAAGGTTCCCTACCTTGTAAGACTGAGCCCACACGGGCACTACTGGCACAAATAAACTGCATTTTAAATATTACAGACTCACAGACACAGTATGTGCATATTCCCTCAAAAGCTCCGCTCTTTTGTATATGATGTTCCCTTTCTCCAGCTATTTACATCAAACAGATGGCATACCCTTTGCTGTAGCTGACCACAATTTGGCTGTTTACTAAATATTTTTTGAAATTATAGATTTTTGAGGTTCACTGTGTAGATTTATAATAGATTAAATATTTAGAAAGGCAAGTCATGCTGTGATTATTATAAGCAACTGTTATTTTTCTGTGCATGAAGCTGGTGCTTACCATTACACATTAGATACCTTTTAATATATAATAATATAGCTAATAGTCACTCAGTATGATGTTAATTAAATAATTAATTAAATAAGTCATCCTCACACCGTGAGTTAAAATTCCGTACAGATGTATATTAAAAAGGGATCCACTTCCATATAGAGGCTCGCCTGTAAAAAACATTTTTCCTTCCTAGCTCTGAATGTGAGCATCCTTCAAAAAAAACAGCAACGTCGTGCAATAAAAAGGAAAGCAAGTTCCGTTTAAATATGTCTCCTTTTACTAACTCGTATATTAAATGCGGCTTTTAATTATTGGTTTTGATTATTTTTGAAGATTTTTGTATTTAGATGGCACACGCATTTTCAATCACGTCTTAATTACTTTTAAAAACGCCGCACTGGCTGGGGGACAAGACAGCTAACTTGTTAAGCATTTGAAATTTCGGAGCTGTTTTCTCAGTTCTGGCAGTCACTACCCAAGTCCAGATTGTAACCTCCTTTCTGCCTCCAAAGCCTGCCTTGGCTGCGTGTCCAGCGAGGGATTATGGATTTAGCAAGGAAGGTAAGTGTGACTACAAGCATTGGCTTCACCATCTGCTCCCCAGCAGAGCCCGGGCCAACCTGCGTAGCCTGCAGCAAGACCAGGGCACTGTTCTCCAGCCAGCCCTTCCAACCTGGCTCAAGAAACACAGCACATTCAGGCAGATGATTAGGTCTAAGTAGTCCATATGTAACAGAATATTTTTCCTAAATACCAAAATGAAAACAAAATGAATGCCATTTTTTTTATTCTCCTTGCTTGATACATCAAGTTTTACACAAATAAATACTCTCTTAAGGTTTATGCAAATTATAGAAAAATAAAACTATGCATTATTTAGCAGTTCTCCTATTTCAAGATCTAACAGACTTTATTCACAGCATGTTTTTCCCTAGTTTATGTTGGCCTTCTTTTCTGATTCTACTTTTTAATTCATCTTTTTAAATTATTCCTTTTTAAATCATTATCTTATGTGACTTCATAGATTTTCATGTATTAATCTATTATTAATTTTTTTTTTACTATAGTCAACTTAATCTTAAATTGTTTAAATCTCTTTTAAGTGTAAACACTTGTACATGGACAGCTTTTTGTTTTTTTTTGTTTTTTTTTTTTTGTTTTTTAAATATGATGCTCTTTAACATTTTGGAGCATTTCTATTTGTAGCTCATAACCTTAATCAAAAAGTTCTTACTAAAAACGTTTCTTCCTATTATAGGTGCTTTTAACAGAATTATCAAGTACCACATGTGACAAGCAATAGCACTGGTTAAAAAAAAAAGGAAAAAACACACACAACAACACACATATTGAGAGGGGCATACATTTTGTGTTACTGAAAAATATGTTTGTATTTTACATTAAAACCTGACATCTGCTTGGTGAATATAAATCTAGATTAATACCCACCCCTCCCTCACTCATTCAGTTTTCTTTATGCTGATTCAGGTTAAGATTTTTTTATTTTATTTTCATGAACAGCTACAAAGAATGCTGTTAAAACTAGCCTGCTTTTTACTTTCTCCAGTCCAGCACTGCACAGGAAAATAAGCTGAACAAACATCTTGCCCTTTTTTACTTAAACTGTTGTCTGCCCAGCTGCCGAATGCACACAGAAAACAATCTAAAATTGTATAACCCATAATAGAGTATATTAAATTACAACATTGGTCAGTAATGGAAACTTATTCCCAGATATGAATTATTTACAGCCCATTTAAGTAATCCATATTCAGGTGTGGCAATGAAAAAAAAAAAAGTGCAACATAAATCTTTAATGTTGACCGGTTGAGAGAGCAGAGCTGAGGATTACAGACATTTTAAAGGAAAAAAAAAAAAACCCTAAACGAATTGATATAGCCTGCTCAGTGGCTTACTGCACCGGCGTGCTAATAAATTGACGGATGGCATGTCAGGGCTAGGAGCTGAAATCCCAGCATTTCTAACTAGGGTGGGAGCTAATATCAGAGCACCAAAATAAAGAGTTTTGGGACCTTGATGTCACAGGACATGCAGGCTGTGCCTCCTTTACTGTGTCCTGGAGGTGCCTGGTACACATTATGGCTACACACACACAAAAAAAAAGCACCACTTTTTCTTTAACCCCCTAACTGCATTGCTAATTTTTCCATGCCACTCACTACATATATTGATTTTGCTACAAGCTGTCATTGTACTTTTCTACAGTTTATATTTACACTATTTTATTTTTGTGCGTGTGCTGCCATCACAGCCTAATACAAACCCATAAAGCTACCGTGGAGAGTACTGCCCAAACGTGCACGTGAGAGACAGAGCCAGTGCATTCATCACCGAAGCAGGAATTAAAAATGCAGATCCCGGGAAATATTGCCAGGTACAGTTTTGTCGCTATTGTTGCTTCCTAAAAACGAGGCAGCGTGGGCGCTACTTCCAAATGATGCAGCAAAAGAGTGTGGTGGGGAAAGGCTCTCGCAACTGCAATTTCTTTTGTTTCCTGGAGCAGTACCTATATTAATTCATCTTACAAAGATCATTGCTCAAGAACTAAATTTTGCATACATTAGAAAGCAGAATTAGCATCGCGCTGTGTACAGCATTCCCGGCTAACTTCTCTCCAAGCAACCATTAAAGGTCATGTTTTGACGACTGAATGGCATGTCGGCACCTTGGTTCCCCAGAGAGGCATTCCCCAGGTACATGCAAAAGGTTATTAAATTACCTTCCAAGCAACACTATCTCCTCGGATGAAAATAATTACAGGCTTTTAGAGGCATCAGAATGCTTTCTATTTTTTTAAATAAGATGAAGATGCAGTACCTAATGACCATTTTTGTGTGTGAGTCATAGAGCCTGTCAGTGGTGACAGGACAAATGAGCATAATGGCATAGCTTAAAGGGGAAAGGTTCATTTTAAATAGTGACAAATAATATTTAAATGGCATTGTTGGAGACCCATCATGCTTGTAAAATGTAGTTTGTATCTCTTCTTCATCCTTTAATTTCATCACTGTCAAATGGTATTAGCTGTTAACATGCAACATCAGGTGCAGATATAATTTTTAACTATTAAATGTGCCTATAACTAAACAATGCATCTTGATTGTTCATGTATTTTGCGATAGAATAAATAACATATTTTATAATTCACAATTTGCTCTGCCAAAGTGTTTTGCAGTACAGTGGAGATCGGTGCTAAAAGAGAATGGGGTGGGGGGATGAGAAAGGTTTAAAATGTGATACCTCAAACAGATTTCTCCTTGCCAATATGCTGAAATGGAAATGACTTTCTTTGGAGACTAATGCAATTCACAGGTTCGAAGAGCCACAGGCAAGATCGTGAGATACACTAAATTGGTCAAAACAGACCTGGGCTAACCAGGACGGGCACACGGATGCCGTGTGCACTTCAATAGCAGCAGCTGACAAACTTAGTCATCCTTACGGTTTGGCCCTAATAGAAATGCTCGAATCTGAATTTTCCCCACGCTCGTGGAGTGGCTTAGGGCACAAACAGAAGATGTTTATTTTAACATATTGAGCAACCATTAGGCAATATACTGCACATATGAATTCTCCTGCACAAATGCAAACACATGACTTGGAAAAAAAGTTATTCAAAAGTCAGTCCTGCACTTGATAAAATGACTAGAGTGAACATAAGTCACAGCACTGCAGGTAATAAAATTACACTGGAGAGAGGATTTGGCTGTAAAATAGCAAGTTCTAGAAGTCAAACTTTCAGGAAAAAAAGGCTTCTAATTTTAATTTTTTTTTCATAGCTTCATCACATTTATTGTTTTATTATTTTCAGATCACTTATGCCAAAAATGTAGACAGTTTAGGTACCTTTGAGTTGTTAAAAGTTATAGCCAATTTTCTGAAAAATTATACCAGCTAAAAACACAACATTAAATATTTACCCTGTTGGATGTTAAAAAACGCTTACAATGAAAAATGTTCACATATTGACTATTCAAAATGGCCTTCACTTTGAAATTGTGAAATGGAAGGGATTGCAGATGTACAAGAATAAATATAAAAACAAATGAGTTGACTTGAAGTGTTGCCGGCTTTCATAAACATGCTACTGCAATAACATGTGACATTAATATTTAATTACAAAAGCACTGCTGCAAAATCTTTGAAATTAATGTTTTGCAAAATTAACATTCAGTGCACAGAAGCAAAGTCGTTCCAGGCGCGACTGTGATTAACAATGCCATTCACTTTACATATTATATTAATATATTATTCAAGCTAAGAATTAACACCTCCTAATTTAAATAAGGTGCTACATATCATGATGAGCTAAAATGCTTTTTCTTAAAATGGCCCATCTGATTTTAAGCAATCTGTGTTTATCATTTAATATTTTGTTATTGAATACTGTTCTCTGTAAAAAAACTCCTCGTACTTCAATTTCAAGATGAAGAGATCTCATTAAACTAGTGCCATAAGATTCCAGGATTACTGAACCAGTTGAGCCATGTTTTCTTGGCTGGTCTACCTGCTATTTCTGCTCTATCTTGGGGCATCAGGCTTCTCATTCCATACCTGGAGCGTCTCTTTGGCTGCCCGATGTCTACAAAAGAACTAAGCATTTTCTTTTGTGAATTCCTGGCTGGATCTTCCACTGCTACAGAGGATTATAAATTCTTTTGCAGCTACATTGATTTACGTCAGCTGATGATATAGCTCATATTGCCAACATTATCACTTTGCTCGTACATTTTGGGGATGGCAATTTCTTGCTGTTCTGCATTCTGTGGTGTCTCAGCTGTGTTGGAGGAGGGTAAAGACAAACCCAAGGCTCAGGGAGGTGGCTAGTCTAACACTCTGACTATTTAGTAAGGAGGTTTCTCAACCTCCAGCTCTACCTTTTAGCATAAAGAAATCCAGATTTGTATAGAATTTGCTATGTTTTGAGCTACTGAGAAGTAGGACTTCTGGCGGGACACTGCTAAGCAATCAGGCCTGGAGGACTTGAAGCAGGTTGACATATTCTCCAGCAGGTCAGGCAAACCAGTTATTTTTGTTTGAGGGAAATACTGACGAGACAGATGGGTACATCACTTCAGTTTAACCACACAGAACTTCATTTGCCATCTTTAATCTAACGTAATTGTTTGGTTTGCTTATTTTTAAAGCAGTGAAGAAGTACATTTCAATGCTATTACTCACAAAACCATCTTTCAAAACCTGGCAGACTTTTAGTAAGCAAAAGCCCATGATCCATTGCTTTATGTCAATAGTTATGAATTGATTGTCTATAATTTCACTTTGGTCCCTGCTTAATTATAGAGATTAGTTGTAAAACACCAAGAAGCCTTTGCCATCACACTGAGCCGGGTAAGAACCCATGAATGGCGATCTACACCCTGAGAATTACATCTGTGTATCTATAAATCTGCATTTAGCTACTGGGCCTCCAACCACCCTTACTGCTAGATAAACATCCAGATCTCCACACAGTTTTTCTTCAAAATTATCCCAAAAAGTACGGTGGACATTTGACCTTTTAGTTATACAGTCAGTGGTAAAGAGATCCTAATGACAAACCCAGCGTGTACTCTAGATGAGTCAGAAAACCGTTATCGAAAGACATCACTAGAGAGGGCAGTCACAGAGTAGGAATTCGGTCGCTGTCCTCTGCCTGCCAACGCACTCAATACTTGGAGTTTTGTCTTTGTGGTGAGCAGATCAGGGGCACAAGAGAGCGACCGCAGCCTGGCTCTTCAGGCCTTCCACTCTGCTCAGCAGGACCCCTACGAAAAGCTTTGGCAGGAAGGAACCACGTGACACAGGGAAATGGCTCCACTGTTTCTGTGTGTAGACCTGGGGCTAAACGGACACCCCTGCACAGACACGTACAGCCTGGGCAAGTCACCAGCCCTAGGAAGGACCGTTGGTGTCCCCCAAACCCAGGTGCATCTCGGCGGGGGAACGTGCGCGCGGAGGCCACGTTCTGCCCCGACGGCCGCTGCCAACCCGGGGTTGGGCCCGTTTTGTGACAGTGACATGAGAGCAGAATCCTGCATCATTGGTTTTAGCTAGAATTAAGCATTCTGAAGTAATGAGAGCAGAATCCTGCATCACTGGTTTTAGCGAGAATTAAGCATTCTGAAGTAATGACAAGATATTGTCTTCATTATAGTTTAGTTAAGAAATGTAAACTCCAGACTCTTCCTCTTCCCTTGTAACTGGGTATATATTTTTTAAAAGAGAAGAAACTCTGGACATTTAAATATGGAAACACTGTAGTACCTACCGTCAGTAAGTCTACCTTACTAAAGATCATCTTCTAAAATGCCCCATTACCTAATACAAACACTTATGTGCTAGCAAGATCTAAATAAATGCCACATATCATCCACTGATGGGCCAGTGTTTTAATATTTTCACTAAAAAAGCCACTCTGTTCACAACAGAAAATAATGATTCATTTAGTGTTTTCAAATATTTTTATGAAGTCATCTTATGCAGAGGCCTGGTAGAATTATTTTAATATTAGACCACAAAATCTGAAGAAAATAGAAACAGAAAAAAGTTTTCAACTCAGAAACAAGTGGTAAAGAATTTATCAGTCTTTTAAAATTCTCTCCCACCACATCTCCAAAAATTTTAATAGGATAAAATACTATAGAAATCAATTAGAAGCATAGAGCATTTTTAAAACTACACATGAAACTGTACATATGGTATCCAAGTGTATGTTAGAATCTCATTCTATTTGAATAAAACATGACATTTCAAAATAAATTAAGAGAAAACAAAGAAGATGAAAGTGAGAATATCTTATGACCTTCTTGGAAAATGTTATTATTTCTTCCATGCAGTGGGTAATTCCTGTGCCAAAGTAAGAAATCAAAATATAGATATATAATATTCAGTTAACTTCTGAAGAAGTGCACATGTACACGTACGTGTGCAAACACACACAAACTCCTTGAAAATGTTATGTTTTCATTTTAAAAGCTGTGGAATTACCAGGGTCTTAATAGAATGATCTTTCCATTACCAATATTTGCACTTTCTGAAAGTACTGGAAAAACTGCAGGAGCTGAGAACTGTGAAGGCAACAAGGGAACCACCAGCGTCCTGCATGATTTATGCTCACCAAACCCAACTCCACCAGTAGGACCTTCCTTGAGTTGCTTTCCTGGAAACTCAGATCTAAACTGGCTGTTTCTTGTATTTCTCACTGAAGATTGTTCCGGACATTCCTCTAAATTCTAGTTTTATCATCATGAACTACCCATAAACTCACAGGCTGTGTGTGGTCATGCTGATCATCATAACAATGTGCCCCTACAGGACACGGGTATTTAATGTGCATCACTTGCTTAGTCAAAACCCAAGTTCCTCTGTGTAACTGCAGATTCTGTAGAAAAAAATTCCACACAAATATTGGAAAATGAATGCTATGGGTCCCAAAGGTTTTTAAATGCAGACAGTCCATCACATTGCTTCATCTGTAGCAACATCTCCCAAGAGCTACACGAGAGAAGGTGTGCCGATGATCCCCAGCACATGCAATATTATGAAAAGACCTTACTGATTTCAGCCTCTGCACGAGTCTATTACATAGTTTGTTTCTCTGCGCCCTGTACCCATGCCATGGCGGCTAGGAGTTTGCTGCACTAAGTTCAACTTCACTGCAGCAACCATGATGAAGAAAATTATCTGTACAACGGATCTACACCATACAAACAGCTCTCCCTACTTTCTCCCTAAAAAGTAGAAAGTGTTTCATATCCTCTAGCTTGCCTGTATGAATTCTCCCTCACAAGAGGCCCCTGAGCTAAAGAGGTTACAGTTTCACCTGTCCACTTTCCAGATTTTCTGTCTTCATTGACTATAAAGAAACTTGTACTGCATGAAAAGATTTCATCTCAGGAACAAATTGTTTTCCATTTACTCTGGTGAAATCCCCACCTGCTGATATAAGGACCAAAACTGTCTTCCTGTATATAACACAATGTTATTTATAGAATGAGGTTTGCACAATTCATGGTTTCGTAAGTCAAAGGAGGAAATGGAAACTGTGGACAAACAGGCAAGCTGGACTAGATGATCTCTACAGGTCCCTTCCAACCGCAACCATTCTGTGATTCTGTGATTTCCCTTTCTGAATTCAGATTAGGTCTATCATCTTCTCTTCCCTTTGAATTCAGCATAGTTCAAAATGCTGTTTTTCTAAGCAAACTGCAGTGGGCAGAACTACGTCAGTGGGTGCTTGTATCCACTGAATACAACTGCATTTCTTTAGGTGACTTTTTGGAAGCGGAACCCAAAGCCATTCTCTCCAGCCATTCATCTTCATTCTGCTATAATTTATCCTACACTGCTGTACTCTTATTTCTAAAAGCAGGGAGCTGAGGCTGGATCATTCACTGGGGTATGACTGAAGCAGCAATACAACCTGCAACAACAAATTTCTACAAGGAACGAAAAGGTTTTTGACTAAATCCTTGCTACTACACAGCAAAATCATTGGAACCGAACGACAAAACTCCCATTGGTTTTGACGAGCTAGGGCTCGCCCTATGAATAATTTAACTGCCTGGGCAGTCTTTCTCCCTTATTATATTAGTGGATTTGCCTGGTGGATTGGCTCAAATGGACCTTCTCTGTTTTTGATCAGCGTAAACCTACAGAATTTGGCCCAGTGACGATTTTTTTAACCTCTAGGTTCATTTTAGACATCTAATTTTACTGAGTGCAGCGCCAAGTTACATCACCTTTCATAACTTTTGTAGGAACGAACAGTGATGCATGAAACAAAGAAACCCAATATTGCTCACGGAGAATATACACAGTGTAATGCAATAACCAATGCGTTATGCATACCAGAAGCAAAGAACCGTGTAAAAAAGCAAAGCCAGAAAAATCCATATACCTGGGGGCTTCTGAAGGCAGCAAAAGTAAAATGCAGAAAACTCTGTGCTATTGATAAATAAAATGCTGACCTCTCTGGTCTTGCATGGTTTGTGATGTAACCTGTGATTTCTGCCAAGCGCCTGTAACAGTTCTCATCACAGCATGAACTGATAGTGTGATATGTTAACATCACCGCTAATACACGCCAACATTACACTTTTCTTTCTTCAGTTAGACATCTTTCCTTCAGGCCATCAGGCTTGGGAGGTCTGTATGAAAATGTACTTCTTCAAACCAAGAAAATTCCTACAATATTTTGCACAATTAAACCAATTTGAATTTAAATGGCTTACCGATTCCTACTTTTTATTTGAAACTGGGCCTATACTGCACAGTTTAGATCCAGTTCCTGATTTTAAATGCAATGAAGAATCCAGTGAAGGCTGGACTTGCCGTCTCTTTCATACCTGTCTATAAATGAGGCTCAGTAAAAGAAAGGAGATAAAAACTAAGGATTTTAATATCCTGTTTTACCATTCTTCTTTATTCTTTTCTAATATCGGATAAGTTAATAATACAACATATAATAAATATTTGAGGGGAAATAGCAATGAATCTGCATTGTGTTTTGTAAAGCCTGTTCTTGAAAGGCTGATTACTCACAAATTGTAATGGGTCTATTATACAAAATTTATCGTTCTTTCACAATGTGATTCTTTAGCCTTAATATTCACTTGATTCCCACTGATTACAATAGAATATGTATAAGAGCTAGAAGAGATGGCACCAGATGGAGCTATAGAAATATTCTGCCTTTTCAGATACATGTATACAATTTGGGCCCAAAAAGCAAAAACACGACTTAAGATTTTTAGTCCTCATTACCAGCCTAATAAAAACAAACTTAATGAATGCATAGACTGCCAAATCTTTACACACTGGGCCAAAGAAACTTTTATTAAAAATACAATACAAACAAAACTTCCCCGTGTTTAACCTCCAGCCCTTCTCAAACCAGCCTGCCCAAACCAGTGAAGCTCTGCGTTTCCCTTCTTAAAACCTCTCCCCTGCTCTTTACAACGGTACCTCAATTCCTAGGAGCACAACTGAGTTCCAATACACAGCAAGCACATTTTAACATTTGCCAATTCCTCTGGAAAACAAAATGTAAACCTCCCAAATCAGATTTGCTAAGGTTTTGAAAAGTTGAGACGACCGCAATTTTCTTTTTACCTCACAGAGAAACACAGATGGTCAAGTGCCACCGCCGAGCTGAGAGGTCTGGTGGCACGCTACCTAAGAAAAGCTGCGTTCTTCTTTAAGAGCAGTCCCAAATACTCATATTATTCCTTGCATTCTTCCACAAGCATCCCCCTTGCCTTCCCAATCAGGCAATTCCCTTAACAGGGTTCCTTTAAATTCCCTTCAAAGGGCTTAGCTAGCCTTTTTATTGTCCTTTTTGATAGTCAGACCCTGGGACTTCCTCCCTCCTTTCTCCCTCTAGCCGGAGCCAAACCTTTATTTGTCCCTTAAATATAAGTTTCCGCGTTATATGGAGCAGGAAACTCATCCAAGAAGACACAAACACAAGAGAGCCCTGCAAATTGCAGAGGTAAGTGAACAAAACCACGCAGGAATTCCCGGGGGGATGGCGACGGGGGAACGGTGTCTTTCCTTATGTTACAGGCACGCACTGACACTGCTAATCTTGAATGTTTGCATCCACATGGACAACTATCACAGCATTAACACAGACAATGAAAATAGCAGCTTACTGTAGTCTCAAAGCACGGCTACACTAACGCAGTTAATAATATTTTACATATGTAAAAGCAAAAATACCATCGTGGTTTGCTATTGAAACAAACAGCAGAAACCCATTTGCAACATCCACCTCTACTCCCAAATCATATTCAGAAAGAGTTAAAAGATGAAATAAAATTATAAAAGGCACCAATGATATTTTTATAACAGAACTATCGCTAGTAAGCTGTATTTTAGAGAAACACTGCACATTTTGATGACTGTCAAAATTTACATAACTTACTCTACATGAATTAACTATGAGGTATAAAATGCAACTTTGGCTAAATAAACCCTCAGCAATTGTAAAGCAGTATTTCAAGCATCGCTAGAACAACACCAGGCTGAAACACTAAACAAAAAAGGACGAATACTGAGCAATCTCCCCGATATTTAGTTATTGTTGTGGAATAAATTAGACAATCGAAGAAGATAATCTTTAGAAACACAGATCATAATTCTAGATACTCTAATACTTTTTTATTTTTATTTTTAATGAGTGTTTGTCAATTCAGTGCCTAGAATCAAAACTCTGACATATTAGGGTAATGAACTGGGTCCGGGAATTAGCAGAAAACACATAAATACAAGAATTTCTTGAAAACACAAAGTGTTAAGAGAAACAAATTCCAGTCTTTAACATCTGTCCTACAGATTCTTACCATTTATCTGCTGATCAAAATTTCGAATGGTGCCAAAAAAAATCATGAAGTCAAAAGGACTTGGTGGGGGGATCTTTGTTTCTCTCTAAAAGCCTAAAAGTTATACTCAACTGCAGCACAAAGAGTAAAGAGGTTGTTATTCATATTAACTACATTTACATTCCTATCGCAACATCCAGAGAGCTAATAGTGGGGTTATTAACATAACAAACGTAAATGTTCTATATAAATAATACTGTTTCAGGCCAGCAACCGCTCATCTGACAGCATTTAGGCACAGGCTCAACATCTGTTTATGAACACTTTGCCTAATGATATCATCAGATATCATTAAGTGCGGCAGAATACAGCACAGAGGCAGGTGCAGCTGCCTTCAGTACCCATCACAGAGGAAGAAAAGAGCTGCATTCCCGATCCGAAAACCCATCATTAGGACAATTTTCTTCGACAAACCAGCCCTGTGATTTCAATCTGTATATCACCTGTAATTGTAGTTTTTAGCAAGAAGCTGATTCTATACATTTAGCGACGAATCACGTTGATGGCCTGAATACTGGAAACACATTTGTGCTACCAGCTGCGGCAGCTTTTTTTAGAGCCTGTGTTAACAAAATACTGCTAACAAGGCAATGCTTGGAGTGCAGCTTTGTTTCTCTTTCTTGTTCATAGTGTTTAGATGTGCATAATTATGGAGATTAGCAATTGATTGCTTCTCAATAATAATTGATTATTGGTCACTGAACCTTCTCCGAAGCACTTCACTGAAGGTGAGGACAGGTGATAAGTTCCCGTGGAGCGGATCTGGAAAACGGAAAGGAAAGGTCCACAAGAACCTTCGATTTGTACATCAGTTTCCATGATAAACAGACCAAAGGGATAATAGAATATCCCAAAGCCTCGTTTGCCCGGAGGCAAATTGTAGAGATCATAGCAAGCCTGCAGAATTCTCCCTGTGGACTATGTAAGAAACATACATCATTTTTATATATGTCAGTTGTTCTTTGATTTGAAAATATTTCTACCCATTTAATTTATCTTTTTTTTCAGTCAGTTTTCTTAAATTGTACAATTTAAGGGGTCTATCAAAGAATGCAGACCATTCCTGAACACCCCTAAAATGAAACACAGTGGCAAAATAACGCAAGGCTCTTTAGTGGAAATGTGCAAATATTGAAGCATCTATTGTCCCTGACTTCAAAATCACTATACCCTTTTGATCTGCTTTATATCCATCAAAATTTTGGTCTGCAGTGACTGCCTTGCTGCAATGTAACATAATGTTGGGAATATAACAGGATGCCACAGCTAAAATTTAAAGGTGAATGCTCTTATTTTTGGCTTAATCACCCACTGTCAATTTGGACAGCAAATATCCAATTTACATTTATGGGAGTGCATGGAAGCCACTCAGACAATAAAGTATCAGTAGTGTCTGTAAAATGGTAAACATCGTTTCTTGTTGGCTATTCAAAAGTATTTTGAACAGCTCAGACTAGTTTTTCTAACCCTGCTGTGTTTACAGAAAAATGCAATTTGTAAGCCTGACTTATCACACTCCTCACCTTTAGATATAGATAATCATTTTTTTTCATAATGCAGAATTTTACAAGGACCTGCCTCCTCTAGGGCAGTGAACTTTACAGTCTGATTCGTGAAAAATGCAGTTGTTTAAAGTCAGCCTGCTCTTTTTCTGCGACATTTTCAGGTTGAAATGGGAAGCAGACTGCACAAGCATGATTCAAAAGGAAAATACCCAAAATAGAGGAAGAGGTTTAAGCGAGATCAAACATCGGCCCGCAGTCAGCGATCTCTTTCTGCTCAAGAAAGGGTCTCCCATTACGAATAAGCTCAGTTTTAAGGGAGCCTAGATCAGCCTTTGTGCTGGTCTCCTCAAGAGCAGCCCCATGGCAGGGATGATCCCAGGAATGATCCGATCCAGCATCGCAATCCAAAAGATTCTGTGCTTCCAACCCACCACCTCGCACCAGCTCCTGCACGGGCAGCTCGAAGGAGACAGAAAGTGGCTCACACTGGAGTATTTTAAATAGCAGCAAATACTTTGAGTCTAGGAATTACTCCATCCAGGTAGAAATCGTCAAACCAGGGGTGCTGGGTATCCGTGTGCTCACTTTGCAGAATGGGTTTGGTTTTTAAAGCAGCTTTAACCCAACCTCTGTCTGTGCACACGATTAGACGAGGAGCTAATTTCCAAGCACAATGACTTGCAGATGCAAATAGGGATATAGATAACAAACTATGTGATCCGTGGGCACAGATAGATGGTTAGACGTCTAGAATCCTTATGTGCAGCCATAAATAATTGCATCCTCAATTATTTATACAAATAAAGAGAGAGGGCCAGCCTAGGGAAAAAAGAAAAAAAGAAAGAAAAGAGAAAGGAAAAAAAAAGGGGCGGGAGAAAGGCAAAACAAAAGAGAACTTGATTCAGTACCTACCATTTTTGGCAGTAAACCCCAAATTTTCAGATTACTGTGGCAATATTATGACTCTACGCTACTTACTCCTCCTCCTTTGCCCAATATAGATGTTTATCTTTTATCTTGTTTTAAATAAAAGGCCTTTTTAAATGAAGATGACTGTAGAATTTGCACCACAGCAGATGAGCTGATAGAGCTGCTCTTGTGCAGAATGAAGGTATGAACCAGCAATGTAAACAGGGAATTGCTTCAGTGCATTTTATGACTGTTCAAAAATAGTTCCTGCCACATTTTACATTAGTTTTTAATGTGTCTATGTTAAAAAACTGCATGGATGCAACTGTACAGATGCCTGGCAACTTCCTCCTCCAAAAATCTCCCCCAGAAAATAAAAAACTTTTAGATCAGACAAAGCCTAAACAAACCTTCCATAAAAATAGGAAAGATCCTTACAGAACACTCTGGCATATATGTGCGAGCAATGCTGACTATTACACAGCTGATACCAACATACACATTACAGATATATATATAAAACACAAACATTAGGAAGTTTATAAAGCTAAATAAGTTGAAGTTTGAATAATGACTGTAGGATTACTATCCATTTCCCAAATGCAAACCTATTCCTTTAATCACATGACCATATACACAGGTTTTCCATAGGCTCCTGACTCATTCAGAGCACAGAATGGTTGGGTTGTTTGATGCAAGGCTACTCAATATTTCATTTAATCCCTACTACTCGCTTGTTAATTATTGCACAGTATTTAGGTCCAATTCTGAATTCCAAATTTATTTGCATGTTGATTTTTTTTCTGCAATACTCACAGTGTTTTGATTCTTAATGAATTCATTTATAATACCTAAAATAAGAGGGTTCCATTCTTGCAGTTGAAAATCTCCACAATTGGGAATTTTAGGAATGAAGAGATTAATGTCAAAAGTATGAGCTAATTTGGCATATCAACTACAAAAATAAAATAAAACAAAACAAAACAAAACATTTTTTAGGTCAAAACAACCCTTGTTGCTTTGAGTTACAGCAGTGAGCCACCAGAAGTTCTGCAACATGTTCCTCTAGAAACTGAGGAACACATCGCTGTGAAAAACTGTGCAAGTAAAAGCAGAAATGCTGCACGTGGCCAGTCGGGTGGCTCCTGTTGGCCAAGCAGCTTTCAGCATCGCAGCAAACAAGTCAAATCCATGATTTACTCCAAAGATGCTTTTCCCTGTGTACAAAAAGATGTAGAAGCTTCCTGAAAAAAGGCAGAATGTGATCACCTAACTGAAGGCTATCACTAGATGGATAGATAGACAGACAGACAGATAGATAGATAAATAGATGCATTCATTGTGGCTTTTTTTTTTTTTAATTTCAGTTTGTGCCGTTTTGGTATTTCTTAACTTAGGAATGCCTTATTCAAACAAAGTAAAAATTCTAAAATCCTGCTGTTTTTGGTTTAGTTTCTACTTCTTTTCCTGCATCACAGGCCCAAACAAGGACTAATTGCATAGACACACCATACAGATCTCTGCTTTTTTAGATAATGAAGTCCATACAAGATTTTGCTGCCCTGTGTGTAGACCACTACCCCTNCATCAGCGTTGTAAAACAGAGAGCAGTGAAGTCCACATTGTTTCCTGAACTAAGAATGTACAATCTGTTTGTAAAGATATACCAGGGTAGGCTTACAATGCTGCCATTTTGATCACAGGCCCAAACAAGGACTAATCGCATAGACACACCATACAGATCTCTGCTTTTTTAGATAATGAAGTCCATACAAGATTTTGCTGCCCTGTGTGTAGACCACTACCCCTTACCAGTGGGTTTTAACGCCAGTGCAGGAATACTGATCCTCAGAAGCCACCAGCAGCTGGAATCTCCTCCCACGCCTGCTGCCCACATCAGCATCTCCCAGGCTGCCATAGCCTCCTGCCCATCCAGAGACCCAGGACCTGCTCTCACCTTTCCCAATT
Organism: Crypturellus undulatus; assembly: GCA_013389825.1. Taxonomy (NCBI): domain Eukaryota; kingdom Metazoa; phylum Chordata; class Aves; order Tinamiformes; family Tinamidae; genus Crypturellus; species Crypturellus undulatus. The sequence goes on along the minus strand of VWPW01008057.1, from coordinate 236,467 downwards.
CCTATACCTGCAAGCAGTCATTCCTGCTCAGTCATTCTGTCTTGATCCTGGACTATTACTCACACACTCTCATTTTTTATTTTCACACATAAATACCATGTACTCTTTTGCCTGTAATATTGCTTCTTACTACCATGACTACTTCTGAGCAGCCAGAAACCTCCTTCTTGCTCCCCCTTCTTTCCTTTCCAACCTTTTCCCTTTCTGTTCCCCCCCTCATCTTCTATGTCCCTTCTCTTTTCTTTGTTAACAATCTCCCCTATGTCATTTCCCTAAATCCTTCATATATGCCACGAATAAAGGATTTTAAAACAACCGAAGTATTCAGCTAAGACTGATGTCTTTAATTGTACAAGTTTTCCCTTTGCCTTCCTTTACATACAGAGCTTTCTGCAGACTGCAATTACTCAGGGTGAAGAGAGTCCCTGGGCACTAGATGTGTATCCTGGAAGTGCCTGGCGTGTTTTATCTATTAACACTGGATAAACAACACACAGTAATAACAGTCACTTTGCTTGGTTTTATTCCCTGTGTTATGCGGGCAGCTCTTGCTCTTATAAAAGCCTCTAGCCTGTGCAGCTGAATTCAGCTTTGAGGGCTATTAAAACTCTTGGAGGGGACCATTATTTGATCAGGTTACAGTTTTTAATTGCTAGTTCACAGAACACCGTTGTGAGAGAGTCCATTTAGAAACACTTCTTACTATGGAAAGCATTCACCACCTGTTCCTCATGGTTTACGCCACAGACGGAACATACCAAAAAATATACCTGCCTTTGGGATTATTGATGAGTTTTGGTTAAATATTCTGCTCTAATTCTATAAAGTTTTAAGGTCAGGTTGAATAAATATAGTCTGTTTGCTTGGCATTCCTGTTGTTTATCCTCTTTCTGCCTAAAATCAAGAGTTTTATTTCTTTGTCATCTGAAAGAAAGCTGGCCTCCAAGGCAAAATATAGGTTAATATGTCTAAAACACTGCAGCACAATATCTGATTTGTATGTTGTTCTTAAATGTTATATTGTTTAGCAGAAGATTAAAAAAAAAAGTTACTTGAAAACCTATTACAGCCTAACACAATAGTACAGCCTTGAGGAGGGTCTGATAATAGCGGTTGTAAAAGCAGCAAATTTTCCGTCAAGATAGCACTCAGGACCCAGATTCAGAAAGGACCATAATGTAAAACTGCATTTTTAGACTTTCTGACTTTTTTTTTCTTGCTCTAAAGGTGCTTTTTAAAGGCAAGTATTTGTGCTTGTGATACAAGTCTACAAAATACAAAACCAACCCTAGCAACCCGAAGCAATGCTTGCCTGACTGTAAAAAGGACCTGAGAGAAGAGTCCTAAAAGATGCCACTGATTTACCCCTCCCAGGGCTCAATCATAAGCGAGTTAGATTCCATCCTTACCTAATTGCAATGCCTTAATTGCAACATTATTAACCACGTCAGAACAATTCTGAAAGGAGATGGAGAATCTCAGATCACTCCTAGGGGTGACACATCCCTCCAGCCAAGCAGGATGATTTGGGGAAGAAAACTGCACTTTCTTCTGTTACAACCTGATGGGTTCCTCCACTTTTGGTTCTCCAAATATTGATCCTTGCCTTTTGGGAAGCAACTCATGTCATTGCCTCTCTTCATCTTAATTTGAGTCCTGATATTGTTAGAAACAACTTGAAGTGGGAATAGAAAAGGAAATGGGACAAAACAAAACATTAGCCTTAGATGTCTCAAACTTTAAGTTTAAATCCTTAGTTGATTCAAAATATGTATTTCCATAGGGAACGCTTAATTACTTATAATTATATACACAATGGAAGGGATTGTATTATGCTTTGGAGTTCTACAGTAGCAGATCTGACAAGATACACCACAGCTTTCCAGAACAAGAACTCATTTTCAGGGTTTTAAAGGAGTTTTAGCTTTTGAATCACTACACTTCCTTAGGTAGATGTGGGGAACACAAAACCAGTACATTGGGATTAAAATTATGGAAGATGGTGTCAATTAGAATATGAACAATAACATCTTATTTTTCTCATTACTTCCTAAAGTAATATTTCTTACAAGAAGCAATATATTGTCAATACAAATTCTCAATAGGAATGTGGCTTAATACCATACAATTGGCGTTTTATCAAATTCCGCTGGAGCAACTTCTGTGCCATCTGAGCAGGTTTTTTGCTAAATGCCACTGAAGTGGCGTCACTTCAAAATAACACTAGAGAGGGTTTTGTTTGCTTTTGTGTTTGGTTTTTACCAGACAAGTGACTTTAGCAGCAAGCACCGCTGCCTGAAAACCCTCACGCGGAGATGCAGTACCTAGGAATTACCCTGGTCAGATGGTGAGTGGTTCATGAAGTGCACTCTTTTTTCCCGGTACAAAAATGTATTGCATTTCAAACGGATATCCATGTAATATTGTGAAGTACTCAGTAAAAACAAACTGCCATATGTCATGCAATCCTGCCCACACTGTTTGGAAACCAGTTAATATATTTTTCTTCCTTCGCTGCTTTATAGATGAAGGGAAGAGGAGGAGTCTGCAAATGCTTAGTTCCTTTCTCTATTCTTTTGAAACTTTAAGTTCTTGTCATAAGCTCTATATTTACTTCTGAGCACATCTGAGAATAACCTATAGACTTCCAGTACCATATAGCATGTAGCAAAACAGTAAGTGCCTTCAGGTGGAGCTGCCCACCCAGTTTGCTTTGTGTACCAGGTCTATGCACCAGGTCTACGTGCACATAGATTAAATTTCCTATCATTTAGCTACAAAATTTAAAATATTTGACAGATCTACAAAGTTCAAATACATTATGATACCTTTGCAGTTTTAAATTATCCAGGTGGGAGGCACTCATTCTGAGAAGATCAGCTCAAAGATGGTATTTACATCTCTTAAAAATTTCTCATACTTTGTCATACTGTTAGTATTTTAGCAGTACCGTAAAACTGCTATGCTTGTTCTATTTAGGAGAAAAGACAGGTCTAAGAAGTGAACACAAAACCATGAAAACAATGGAAAATCCTCTCCAAGTGAGGGCTCAAAATAATTCATTGTCAAAAAGAAAGAAATACTAACATATGTAATCTTAATCTTTTATTGACTGTGTTCAGAAATAACGCTAATGTAATAGGCAAATTATACCACGGATTCTGTAAATTAATAAACAGAAATCATTGCAAAATTTGATGGGAAGATATGTTATCTATTGTTTCCACTTCTAATATACATGTGTAAAGCATTTACTAGTGTACTGCTTTATAAGCAGCACAAGATGGAAGTATCTGAACACTTAGGTTGTCACCTTAAAACAAACTGTCACACATTTTTCTTCACACATTTGAAACCCAACTTATCAACCTTAACAAGTGTTGTTATCAAAAGAATTTTGGTGCCTTTGTTCTTTCCCTTTTGCAAGTAAATTACACTTTTAGGATTTATTAAGACAAGAAACAATTTTTGAATAGCAGGTCAAAACTCTCTATGGAAAAATTCTCATTACTTTCTAGCCTGAAGCAGTATTTACCACTCCAACTTATCCATCTTTTTCCTGTTTTTTATATATCTATATTTCCAGAATCTTGTTTCTGTGCCTAATGCTATAACATTGCAGCAGTTTGTTCAAAGCAACACTCTTATTTTTGCTCTTAGCCGGTGCTATACAAACCCTGATCAATTATTGAAGTGTAAGCCCTGAAGTAACACAGCCATTACTGCAGCAGGCAGATAAAAATGGAACACTTTTAGCTACAGTATATTTACTTTAGAGTTTCAGCAAACAAACCAACAAGTTAAACTACCTTGTCTTTCACTTTGTTTGATGTACTAATATTTCCTGCATGTTCAAAAGTCTTTCTTTTAAAACAAAGTTACTGAAATGTTATGTCTGCTTGTTTGTGAGAATACCTAGCTTAAATATTTGCATGAAACAGCCTTGAGATATTGAAAAAGCAGCATTAAAGTGCTACAAATCTAATACTGAGGCTGCTATCTGTATTGCCATAAGAGCCACATCTTTTTTTTATGGGCTGTTTGGTATTTTCAGTTGGCCAAACTGAAGAGCCTGCATATTGTAATGACATTAAAAATGATGCTGGGAGGTATCTGAGACAACAAACAACATCACTGAGAAAAGTATTCATTAAAGGAAAAAATCAGATTAGAGGTGTTGGAAATTTCTCATGAAAATCAACTGCTAATCACTTCTGGACTTTTCTCTTTTTGCAGCTCACTCCTTAACTCACAAAGGAATGCCTAAAATATCATAATTCTTTGTTAAAATGCTTTCTTATTTAATTATACAGAGTCTATCTGATAGAGGCGCGAGTTCAGGACTACAACTATTCATCTTCTGATGGTGCTACTTGTGCATCTGCAGTAAGATAAAATGTTTTTCGGTTTAAATGTCTGTTCTGGGTTTTAAGGACTAAATGATAGTGAAGACAACTGGAAACGCTCCAGATTTCCCTATATAAACTGCTTAGCAAAACCAAAAATTAATACTTATGCTGCAGAACTAATAATGTTTGACATTTGCATTTTATCACTTATGAGATGAAGAGCGGGAAGACTTGTCCCAGGAAGTTTGGGAGAAACCATAAAAACTCCGTTTTAGAAACGGATGTTTAAAAAAAGATCTCCCAGTTTGGATCCGTCCTCAGCTGTTCTCTTCCAGCTCGCCGAGAACAGCAGGCTGCAGAGCTCATAAGCACCGTACGTGAACAAATCATGAAAAATGATCTCATGGACCTCATGGAGAATGTCACCACTGCCCTCCAGAACGCATTCCACATCCGAATGAAGTAGCCCTGAATACAAAAGCCGTAAGTGTTTGGATGTTTTTGTAGTTTTGGACAGTTCGTGTGGCCATAAAATAGCACTATGAAGAGGTGTTAAACTTCATACACACGATTGGCCAACATGAGCCTTTGCTGGGTTCTTCACAGATATTTTCGCCAACCTTTGTGGGACTTCGTGTTCACTCCTGTGGTAGGTAATGAGGGTCATGTAAGCAGAGATTAGAGAGTTTAGTCTTACGAGCTCTCACATATTTGAATTTATCCTAAATATATTTACAAAGGACAGAGTTGTCAAGTCACCTTCCTCACTGGAGGACTGCACCGCCTGTTCAGTCATAGAATCTAAATCTAACCTCCTTATCCCCTGCGGCAAAGGCAAATAATCCTCCCCTCTACCACCCTCTCCTTCTTTCCAACCGTAGAAAAGGCAACAAGAAAGGACTCACCCACAGTCACCGAGAAAAGACAGCAAGTGCTGTCTGCACATCGCACACCCCTGCTCCTACTCTGAGCCCCTTGGCTGAAGCAAGGCCGATAGGAAGGAGCCGGTATGAACTCAGCTCTTGCGCAGATATGCAGACCCAAGCGCTGCTCTTGCTACACCACTCTTGCTCCCTTCTGCATGGGAACGAACCTGAACCCTTCAAATCAGAGAGATAACCTATATCCATACAATGACATCCATACAGATGATGCAGAAACTACAGTCTCCGGATAAAAACAACCACAGACATTTTAAAGCCATATCCACGGAAAATTACTAACCGTTTCAAACTATTCCTTTTTGTCCTTCACTTCAGTATATCTTATAAAAGAAGCAGAGTAATCACAAGTGAATGTAAACAAGTTCTTTATCTTCCTTTTTATTTTATTTTTATAACCAGTGCATCTGAGCCTGGTAACATATTCAAGGTATGCCTCGAATACTTGGAAGCAAAAACCTTTTCATTTGAACATTCGATTCCCTGAAAGTGAGGTAGCCAATTTGTTGTTGCAAGCGTCTGTGCTATTATTTTTAGAGCTTTCTGGCAGACAGCTCATGAAAGGTGGTTTGTATAAAGCAGCAACATAATTTGAAAAAGTGCAAAAAGGGAATCTACAGTGATGCATGTCTTTGTGAAACCGCTTTCTTTTTAAATATTGCACTGGACAGTAGAAATAGGCTGCCTGGATTTACGAGGTGTGAAACTATGTCTCATAATGATTAACATTAGAATCACAGTTTAGACCTGAGGTCAGATTCCAGACACTACATTAACCTTTTCATTTTTTTTAGAAAATCTGGAGCTCTCACTATTATTCTGGTCTTTATTAAAACAAAAAATGGTGTTGAATTCACTGCCAGCTTCAAGGGAGTCAGGAAGGTGGGATCAGGCCTTTGAAATCCTGCTTCACCGCTGGGCTCATCTGCACTTACCTTTCCTCAGCAGAGCCCTGAGTGCGTGGGGGGCACATGCAAAGCTGCTGCCTTCCTCAGCCTGACAATTATCAGATAAAATGTTACGCAAAGACTCATCTCTCCAATATCTCTTTTCTTTACCTTGAAAAGACAAAAGTAAAGCCACTGCAGAGAAGGTGCTACTAAATTAGAATGGATTTTGGAAAAAAAAGCTTACAAATAGCAGTCCTAATCATGTCTCATGTGGTGCCAACGTTTAGTGGCAGGTTACATATTTCTAGATGTGGAAAGTAGTGTGCTATTGATGACTAGACTCAGAGGTACCCAAAGATTTGGGACTGAACAAACATAAATCAGTAGGTGGTAGGCTCAAAGGAAATATTTGGGAAGAGAGGATTAATGTCTGTAAATCTCTATGAATGCAAAGAATCCTTAAGCACAATTAAAATATCTGCATTTTAACCATTTGTCCATTCAAAAGAAATCTGACATGAATTAATACACGTTTTTCATCTACAGAAGTTCCATGAGAAAAATTCAATTCAGAAACATGGGTAAAACCTCTAGGTTGCGTACTAAGTATTCTCTTGATCTTATGACACTTGACCTACAGTGGGTACAACGCAGAATAACTCTAATTTTGAATATTCATTATCATCTTAAAAAAAAACACACAACATTTTAATGTCATACAGCAACAAAAGCTATTCACGGGCCAAAGCCCAGTCACTTAGGCTTACCCTAGATTGATGATAATACATCAAAATGTCAGAAGATATGTATTTACCAAGTTTGATGAAGAAAATCTGACAAATACTATTTAAGATAAGTGGCATTTTCTCCTAATTGTTTTCAGATGAATGAATGAAAATCTAATGCCCTGCTACTTTGGTGGAGCACTAAATGGCTTAAAAAACTCATGTTTATACAATGTACTGGTACACTCTCTGCAAGGAGAATTGAAACAGCCATGCTCATTTACAAATCTATCTATCTTAGGCATACATCGCTGGAATTGCAAAACAAAATGGGAGAAAAATACCCCAGATTAACCAATCGTTATTTATGTTCATTTGTTGTCTTTTATGAGTTTGATATGACATCTCAATCATCCTCATTTTTTGGTGCTGTTGTGGTTTTGAAAACATATGTTTCATGTAACATGGAACGTACTTAAATGCATCGCTTACTATAGCTAGCTCACGCAGCCAAGAAAAACTCTTTAGACTTCCAGGGTACTGTAATGTATGCAGGTATTCAAAATAAAATAGAATAAAATAAACTGGAGGGTAGTCATCTAATTCTGGAAGTTGATGTGCATAAGGGAACTTGTGCACTAAATACTAAACCTTATGTCCTTGCATGCTTTCTTAGATATTGAGTGGGATGAATCAAGGGTAGAGTTTGGCATTAGGTAGAAAGTTGCACAAAGAGGGCACCGTGTGAGGAGCTCTTGCACGGTCGCTGGAAGAGGCTGGCTGCTGTGCCACCTCCCTTGCCATGGCTCTGGTTATATACATATATACATATATATGCATAAAGAAATACCTGAGCAAGCTCAGACACTTGATGAAACCCAGACGGAGCAGCACGGACTTGTCGCTGCTTCCAGCGCCCGAGCTGAAGCATTAAAGGTAGTTTAATATCTCTGCATCGTTACGGAGTTCCCTGCTTAGCGCTGGAAGAAAGTAATCTGCAGTGCCCATGTAACTCAGTGACGTTCCCTACAGACCAGCTTAGCTGCTTGGTTCATAACATCTCAGAGATAAGGCAGTCCCGGGCACACTCAGTACCGCAACTGTTGATTATAAATCCAGTTTCTGATATCTTGATTCATAGGTTTAGGGCTGAAAAATATGGATTCAACAAAAAGCTTAACTAAATCCAGAACAGATTTTTCAATAGGGCTGAGAATTTTCAGTTAGCTCTGAACAAATCAGTCATTCCATTTTGCACAGCTCTTGATAGCGCTTCCTGGGATAGTGAGAACAAGCAGCAGGAAAAGTAGCTTTCTATGAGATGGACTGCCCTGCAGTCACCTGACTTGAGAAGAAAGTATCAGAGGGCACGACAGACTTTTCTTACGAGATGTCCAGCTGAATTTTTCATGTCAAAGAGATGAGGCGAATCTTTTCTTCTATTATTTTTCCTCTGCATCAGGGCCCTACTCCAGAGATCTGTGGTTGGCACTTTCAGCTTCAGGCCCTAGGACAGAGCTCACTTGTTCAATGAGCTAGAAGACCAAGTAGCACAGGGCGGCAGGAGCGACAGCGGGAGGCTGCAAGATCAGAGTTAAATTGTACTGGCAAAGATATATAAGGATGCCTGCATTCTGCTAAACCCCTAGTTGTAAATATTTGCAGGCCATTTTATTAATTAAGGAGTACTAATGTCTGCTGTCATTGAAAACCAGAATGCTTTTGTTGCAGTAGTTCACTGTGGAAATTGCAGCATGTCACCTGGCTCCAAGCAGGGCAGAAATGAGGTCAGGGAGCAGCACGTTGCTCCATAACCACCCAGGGCACCGTCACTGGTGACGGGGTGCGAAGGCCCCGGCAAACCTTTGCTCACAGCCGGCCGTGGGTCAGAGGGGAAACTCCAAGGGTTCCACCCACTGCAGTGCATTACGAGCTAGGAAGACACCCAGGCTAGGGGCATTACAGAAACTGAGGAGAGAACTGAAGCCTACCAGAAAAGCCAAAGCCCCATTCATTTAAATGGGACTTGGAGCGGGCTCCTGGCAGTTGGTGTGTCAGACACAGCTGGCATTAGCCATGTTCACAGCAAAACTTCTCTCAGGTAGCTTAGAGAGAAACCAGCTTCCTGCCCAGCCCATTCCATGGCATCAGACACGGCAGTGTGAATCGGAACATCAAATGGCAAAGTTTGCTGCTTCACCAAATGCCGAGGAAGAGCTGCAGCAGCAGCAACACTGGCACTTTGCTTCGGAGATAGAGTAAGTTTGTCTGTGTAATCAGGGACGAACCAATTTGTGGTCCCTTCCTCCCTGTTGGAAGACGGCAGACGGCCCTTCCATGGAAGCTCTGCTAGATTCCCCCGCTCCACTCGCAGTAATGAACGACATGCTCAGTTGAGAATGCAAAATCACTTCATTAATATCTGGACTGAGTATAATCTGTGGGAAGCAATTCTGAGAGATGCTTTTTATTCTCTTTGCAAACCCCAGTGCTTTCAGCTGTCTTTCACAGTTCATACCTTACTAGGCACAAAATCATTGAGATTTTGTCCAATTAGTCCTTGTTGGCTCTTTTAAAATATTTGGTATGACTCAAAACCATATACATGTATCTCCCACACATGAAATGATTCACAAGCGTTGACAAAAAGTCCTCTGCAAATGCAAACATTTGTGTTCTACCAGTATATTTTGTTTCTACACAATGAAAGGAAAATTGAAAATATCGCAGAGCATGCCATTATAAAGTGCTCAGTTGTGTGATCATTTGGCAAAATGGACAAATGTCTCCTAAAGAGTATGTTGAGGTTCCCCAAACAAATTTTACTGGTAACATAAGGCATGTTGGAGTAAATTCCAGCCATGAAACTCTAGTTCATTAATTTTCTACACCAACTGTCTCTTGCTAATTCCACTCACATAATAAACAGCCTAATAAAAATATACTTTCCTTCTCAGGCTACATCTGAGAATATTTATAGATGCTGCGTAATGTTGACAGGGATTTTTTTTTTATTTTAGCAGAAACTGGAGAGAAGGGGTGTACTCCCACCAAAATACAGGAGAGAGACTGTGCTTTGTGGCTCGAAGGTGATGCAATTTCTCTACTGCTGTTCCTGCCAACTGGTGACCAGACACGAGAGCAGACTGAACCAGTAAGCAGAGTCTACCATCTGCTGGCTGGAGATGCTGCGTGTCCGTCCCACACGCTACTGCGTCGGGAGTCTAACGGGACCCTGGCAATTGGTAGACAGCAGGTTTCTCTGAAGAAGCTTGTGTTTTTGCTAATCTTGTGTCTCTTGAAGGTCTTTTTAATAATTTACATCTCATTCTACTGTAGCTTTTCCTAAAATCTGGATAAATTTGACCTTTATTTGGCCTGTCTTCTCCGTGGACTCCGATTAATACTTTTGTACCACAAAGTAGTGATACCATAATATTTGATGTTGACAGATCAACAAAACTAAATTTTGTGAAGCTTTAATATGAGCCTAATTTGACAACTTATAGGCTTCCTTCCTTCCTGTTCACTGTCATATAAGAAATCATTCCCAGATTCATCACGATAGCAATTGCCACTGAAATCAGCAAGCATTTCCTGCATGCCTCACCATTGATTTTCTACAGTAAATACAGCAAAATTGTATTTTAAACACATACAGATCCAGATGACCTGAGGTGCACAAGTACAGCACAAGTGCTAAAGGATAACCAAAATAAAAACAGCTAAAGCAAATATTGTTCTTAGTAATGAATCAATGTGCAGTTGTAGCCACATTTCTCAATCATAAAGTGATTGGCAGGGACTGTATGGTATGAGTCAGCATAAGAAATACGATTTCAGTTATCTTTTCAGATACATTTTAATAGAGAAATGGCAAAAAGCTGGAAGTACCTTTGCTTTAAGGTAGAGGATTGAAATGTCTGCAAATAATTTAAACCCTATTAGTGTATGATAATGCTGACGCTCCCAGGATAGGAATGACTTCAACTACTGAACAGCAAGGCAGCAAAGAAGCTTTTAAGTACCTAAACTAAAGATCACTGCCAACCAAAAGACATTCAAAAGCATCAAAGTTTATGATGTTCAAAAATAAACAAGTGACAACTTCATCACAGGTTTATACTGTATCTCTCAAGGTATGGGTTGACATTTTACATACTGGCTCTTCTACATAGCTACACTTTGGTAACCTCTTCAACATACGTGCTAATAATAGGAAATGCTATCCCCAAATGAGCTATTTCACATAATATAAGAAAATCTTGCTGAATATCTTCTGAAAATGATGCATAAAAGGCTATCAAACAACATACATCTGGCCAGTCAAATTGTTCAGATGGCCTACAAATAAATCCATATTCAACTGGTGATTTCCAACTAATAAGACATATGCTGAAAATCTTCCAGCATACTATAGAGACAAAATAAGTTCTTCCAGGCTTGACAATTTTCTATATCAATCATGTAACTGTCGAAGGAAAGGAGATCAAACACAGTATGTAATAATCAGCTTGGTAGCTCTTTCCCAGCCACGGTGGGTAAAAGTACCGTTATGTGCTGCAGTTCTTTGAGACTTTACCCTAGTTTGTGCCCTGTCATTTACCAGGGTGAGGCAGGTAAGAATGCACAAAATACACTGCTTGTGCCTCATAGGAAACTCACGGTTAATTGAAGAGACAAATTCTCTTATGTGGCTTTAACTAGATGGAGTTCTGCTCAGGTCCAGCATAAATAACGGAAAGAAAAAAAAGCAAGAACATGTGAGTACACCAGTGGAAGTGCAGAAATCTCTAAGCATCAATGCCAGATCCTACTGCTTTAAGATGCATATCATCTTCCCATGGTTAATGCCTTATTATGACATTTTAACAAGGAGAGGATCTAGACACCGAGGTGTAATGAAACTGATTAAAGCAATAACAAAGTCTTACAAAGCAGAATGCAGCAACTACAACTGAAAACTACTGTCAAACACGAAGAGTCATTTAAGGACACAGACATCAGCAATAAAATAACATTCATCTTGATACAGTAAAAAACAGAAAGGCCCTCAGGTGCAGGTGCAAGTCCCAACTCTACCTGTCTTCCTCAAATCCTGTTATTGGTGCTACAAAGGACTGTCTTATGCTTCACTTTTAAAATTTATTGCAGTATTAGTTCAGAGAGGGATACAGCAAGTATTGTTCTACAGAAAACAGAATGGAAACTGCCACAGATATTCTACCTGCTCTTTCTGATGAGCTGCAAAACTTTAATACAGACAGATAATTTAATATTCCAACTTGCTTTTTATAAATCCATACCAAGTACGGGATTGAGTCAGTAGACTCCATCTACTTAAAAGAATTGTTAAGCTCCTACAGTTGTCACCAAAGGCACATTTTCATGCTACGAGGCATTCAAACTGTGGGTTATGTCAGTAACACTATTTAAATATAAAATTAATCTCTCTAATCAGAGGAGCTACATGATCACAGAAATTGTGCTCCTATCAGGTAGCAGGTAGTCAGCAGCTTAATTTTAATCAACTTTTTGAGAACTAGAACTGGTGCAGCAAGAGTAAATGAATTTAATTTGAATTGAATTTAATCAGCAGATGGAGTCGCCATGGACTTTTTTTTTTTTTTTTTTTTTTTTACTAAAAATACTTCTATAGTTTTATTAGAATCAGTGGTAACTCTGCATAGTGTTTTTCCAGGATTTTTCAGCCTTCTCTGGCTTACCAACCATCAGACCACCTGTTCCTGGTGGAACCTACAGAGCAGGTATGGGGCACAAACAAAGACCAACCCTGGTGGAGGTAAAATCCTGGTGTTCCACATATTCTCCTGAGGAAACAGGAAAACTGAGATGACTCTAGTCAGCCTGAGCTGGCAGTAACATGCAGTGCCACTCCTGAGGCTCCAGATGTTCTGCAGTGGCAACGCCAAGCACAGAGAGGCTGCGACTGCCTTGCTCACTAGAAACCCTTGATCGCTGGAGGAAGCCCATCTCATCAAAGGGAATCTAAAATGGCAGGTTGATCATTGTTATTTTGTCTCATGAGTGGTGTTATTTTATATGTTATATATTTTATATTAGTAGTAGAAAACAAGTAGAGAAAACAAAAGAAATTCAGTAAGTCGTTTATATCTTACAGCTAAATAATAAAACGTAATTATCATCAGCGAGCTCTTGAGACTGGAGGTGAGTTTAGGAAGAATCAAAGCAAGAGGAGCAAAGGGCTTCAGATTTTGGGAGAGTTTTAAGACATAAAGGGAAAAAGGCAGAAGGCAGAAGCAGAGATCATGGTAGCACCAGAGAGGCTTTGTTAGCTGCTCTAGTTTTGCAGCAAGACCCTCTGCTGCTCTGTTTTGTCTTTTTTCTGCCTTATCACTCACCTCTCACTCTTTGTCATCCTGTTCCACTAAGCAACCTTGCTCATCCCCTAATTTCCACTGCAGATTGAGTTCTTTCACTGCTGTAATAAAGTTGTTACAGGTACAGGCTCTTGGCCTTGTTTGGCCTCTGCATAGATGCACAGCTGTGCCCGGAGACAGGGACTTTGTCATCTCTCCGGTGTGAAAAGCAAAAGAGCAAAGGAGCAGCGTGTGGAATGGAATAGCTTCCCTTCTCCCCCATTCCCCCTTTTTCATATATGAACATGACAACTCATTATGACAGAAGTGTAATAAACTTCTAAAAAGGCAAGCACAACACGTATTTTTTTTTTCCTAACAGGCACATAAAAAAAAAAGGGGGGGGGAAGAAAGAAAGAAAAAAAACCCCACACTTTCAATTACCTAGGATTAAATTATTGCACTGCCAGTTTTTGGGGTAATATTTAAACAGTGTTCTACAAGTCTTCTAAAATGCCACATCTGATGTGCTGAAGTAAGCAGCAAAAGCTCAAAGTTCTACAGCACCGCAGAGCCTTTAGGCTGCTGTACAGTCATCCCTTGAGAACAAGACCTTTTTGTTCCTCTGTTTCTCAGCTGCACCAACCCCAATCCTTTGGGAATGCCTCCGTTTCCTCCTTCGGAGCAGACCCCTCGCACGACGCCGTGGTGTCCGCGCACATCCCTGGCCTTGCAGCCCACGCAGTCACTCCGCGCGAAGGGCCGGACTCAAACCCAGAGCCAGGCGACATGAGCAGCGCTCGAGCGGGCTGGGGCTCCACGCCGTGCTGGGCAGCAACGCTGCTCCAATGCCACCTCCCTGCTCCCAGCTCCTTGGGCAAGGTTAAGTGCATGTGAATGAAAACCGCAAGCTATTTTTGTATAAAGTTGGTATTACTAATTTGTTAACTATGACAATTTCACACAGAAACCCTTTTGTTGGAAACTGAGTTTCTCATGTAATAATTAGCTGTGGAATATTACCCCAAACAGGTGTCTGTAGCCTGTCAAAGTCAGAACAGGTGATTTAGAATTAGCGTATTAAAAGAACTGTGAATTAGCGAAGCAAAAACGTGTTAATTTCTTGTTCCATCTGTTAATATGAATTCACTGCCAAATATTTTACTTTGTAGAACTGTGCTGGGATTGGCAAGAACATACACTAAAAAAAAAAAAGAAAAGAAAAAAAAGTTTAAAGGCCTGAATGTTTAAAAATCATGACATACGTTACTGCAAAAATAACTTCTACATTTAAACAAGGTTTTTTCTTTTGTATCTTTTAAAACTTCATAGCGAAGAATACCACCAAATCCATAAAATCATAAAATTAAGCTAAGAGTTCTCCCAAATAAACCTGAGTGCTTTCGTAGCCAACGTCAGCATAGTGTCACGAGAAAACATGAGGAAGTGGCTTAAATCAAAACTATAGCCAGCATCTTTTTCTGGCTTTTATATCTGAGCCGCAAATATTCGAATTCTCAAGGTATTTGAAATGAGAATGTTTAAAATATAGTACTGGTGGCCACCTGGAAAGCTGGATCCAGGCTGTCCAGTCACCTATATCCTACAGATATATTTTCCCTGAAGGTCTTTTTAATAATGGGCATGTTATGAGCTGCTTCTGTGAGTGACAGCGAAGCCCCCACGTACTACCTATCTTACATGTCTGATTCTTCACAATAGTATTTATAGCAGGATGAATGGCATGTCTTTTTATAATAATCCCCACTTTCATGTTCTCTCATCTTCTAATTAGAAGCTGGCATACTCCTTAGCTAATAGGCAGTCTGGAATATGGCAGGATGGTCAGTATTATAAAACCACTGCACAAAAAGTAGGATCAGATATTCATTTTAAAGCACATATAGCTTACACTTGCTAATAGCAAAGCCAATATTTTTATGCCACTACTGTCTTTCAGAAAGAGAGAACATTTTAATGCATTTTAAATATAATTATCCAGCAATGTATTATATATATCCATCAACTATTAATGAACACCAGGTATAAACGTCCAGCTTCTAATATCTGTGACTAATGACTGCAATATATTTTCTGAGGCAAGTATTTCCCTACTTTTCTGAGCTCTGCAGTGAACTGTGTGGCTGTGTGTATCCCACAGGTGCTCACAGGGCACTGCTCATCACGTCTCTCCTCACTGTCTGCCCACAGGGCTCTCTACCCCTGCCTTTCCCTTTGCCTCTGCAGAGCTGCTTGAGGTCAAGTTGTGTTTTCCGCTCCCTCCGACTTTCCCTGGGGGCTGTGAATACAGCACAGAGCCTACGGGATGGTCTCTGTCATCCAAGAGACGGAGAACCCCGGGCAGGAGGGTCGTCAGAGCCAAGAGCGGCAAAGCTGGGGCTCCAACCCACGTTCACCCCAAATCCAACATTTGAATCCCCCAAATCCACCTTTATCCTTTTCTTCTCATAGCAGGTAAGACAGTGCAGAGGCTCCAGGGAAGACCGGGCGCATGAGGAACTCAAAGCTGGGGGAATGCATGGAAGCCTTTCCTACATCATGGTGCATCTTTCAGCAGGAATACAGCATTCCAGAGCTAATCCTTAGAGTATCTGAGCATCCGTTGTGCCACAGCTTGCCAAGGTAAGAAATTCAAAGAAATTAAGCAGTTTCACACCTGGCCTTCAGAGAGATAAAAGCAATTTACAGCAAAATTTTCTCAGGAGACAAATATTTAAGCCTGATGAACCTGTCCCCTCATCAGACAACAGCGATGGAACAAACAGAGAGATGTGAAGATGTTTCCAATGGCACAACATTCCCCGAGGCCCGCGTTGCTCCTGCCGTACAGCGGGACAGCGTGCTGGCCCCAGGCAGTTTGCAACTTTAGGATATTTCCACCAATTTGATTTTCTAGCAGCAGAAAATCACAGAGAAGTCCATATTGCTCCTTGGATTGCAAGAGAGTTCCAAGATGCAATTACCACAAGCATTTCAAGTAAAGCTTAGAGACATGCAGCAGGTTCTTAACTGCAAATGATGTGATAGGTAGTTTCTCCTCCCTAGTTTTCTGCCACATCCAAGAGATTAATACTCACATGAATCATCTGTAATGACTAGCATAATTTAGGGAAGAGAATGAGATTTTCTGCATTATTTATATTATGAACTCACAAGAATATGAATGGTGGCTTATGTAAATTCAAAGCATGTTTACAGTAGCAAAGTGCACAGAAAGGCAGGCAAGGGTTAAGTTGATATTTCCAGAGTTTGAGCTCTTTGTATCAACACTCGATTGCTTATTGCTTTAGTGCTGAGTGATGTGAGTTACAGCCTATGAACTACATATGGGAAACTTTTATTGTTTTCCACATTTGAATGGAAAAATAATTATGTTGCTCACATCTTTCACATACTTAAAAGTAAATGCATCAAATTCTTTCCCAGGGTGTGGGCTTGAATTCTTATATTTAACAAACGAAGGCTGCCAAAGTTTTAGCCTCCGAGTAATGGAGATTCTTTTTTTTTTTCTTTTTTTAATGCTTGATAATTCAACCTAAATGTCAACTTAGACTTTAAACTAGAACACATCTATTTGCTCATAATATTTAAGAAATACAATGTCATTATGCTGTTATCAGTGGTAAAACATGTCTAATCTTGATATAGCATCACCTTTAACAAATGCTGGTGGGAAAAAACTAGCGAATGCATAAAACATTTTATGTAGTTTTAAAATATACAATACATTAAAGTTTTAGTTGACTTATCTGAAAAGACATATTTTTGGCACATAAATAAAAAAAGGCAAGGGAAGAACTTGTCAGAAGGCAAATAAAGTATGTAAATTAAATCAAAGGTAAGGCAGCTACACTTTTTGTATAAATAACTGTGTTAACAGATTTTTATGCATATTACAATATATTCAGATGTATTACTACTGCAAAACAAATTCATTGCTTCTCTCCAAAAAAATGGATTAAAACAATTTATTTTTAAAAAATTTGGATAGATAGGATAAGAAATGTAATAGCTATCTATGCGAAATAAATATAAAAATTATTCAAGCTCCATCTACTTTATGTTAGTAATGAGATACACTTCATTCAAATTCCTTTCAATTGAAACAGTGCTGAGAAAGCAAGAACATGATTCTGTAGGAAATGATTTCTAATCTTCGTGATAACATACCAATATAATACAATTATTTACAATTGACTAAGAGTTAATTCCAATAGTATAACATCTTTCTTGCAAAAATGTCAGCTTTTATTGATGAAACAAACTAAGAATAAAACATTTTTACTCGTAGTCTAACTGTGCTGTTTTTCATTCTGTTAACCAAAACAACACAGCAATACTGTAAACAAAAAAATAGCATCAAACTGGCTGTGTTTGCATGATTTTATCAAGAATCATAAGCAGAAGAGTGGGGCACTTTGGGATTTTTAAAACATTAAAAATGGTATGACAGAATTAATACAGCTTTTTTGAAAAGAAGATAATAAAACTGACTTCACTCAGAAGTCGTCACCAACGTCAACAGGCAGAGATCAGGTATCACTATAAAAATAAATACGATCATGTTGCAACTTTCACATTTTTAAATGCTCGATTGTCAAGATTTTATTATTCTTGGTAAATTAAGGGAAATGACACTTAAACAAATATAGCTGACATTTAATCCTCCTTATTTAGACTGAAATCATGGTGTACATAGCAGGACTGTTTTCACTGGAGTCCGAAGGCTATTTTATTCCTAGAAATTCTCTTGCCTTACAGCATTTCACCAGAATGTATCCTAATATCCCTACCAAGAAGGAAATATGGTTCAGCTACCCCTCTGACTCATAATCTAAGGATATTACTCAAAATCTGGCATCTGTGAGCATGTTTTACTTATCAAAAACACAAGAACCCTGTTCTCGGCCACGCAGGTTCCCGTGCAGCGCTGTGAACCCCTGTCCCCTTCCGCTCGGCACCGCTGCAGTTCGGGAGGCGGGAGCGCGAGCACCAACCAGCCCAAGCCCTATGGATCCATGGATCCCAGCACTCACTCTGCTCTTCCCACAGGACTTACACAGGGATTCACAAAGCAGACTGGATGGAAAATTGTATCAAATCAACAGTCTGATACTCAGACAGTTCCAGAGTAACAGACTACACAAACCACGGCAGTGCCTCAAACACCACTGATGAATACTTCTCTCTTGTACAGTCTGATTTTTTTTTTCTACTTCTCTGGATCTGCAGCTGTTTGAAAAGATAAAATTAGTTTAACTCTTTTCTTCTGGCAAGGCAAGTTAAAAAATATATATAACAAAAACCCTAACGGTGTGTGCCAAGGCATAAAACCCCAAGTAACTGCAGTTCACAATAAAAGCAGCTGCTTCATCCAATTTGCATGGGGCTACCCAGTTGAAGTCCTTCAACTAATATTTAAGAGCATGAACAAGTGCCCTTATAAACCAAATACAGCAACGCTGCCTTATCTGTTCACAGGGGCTGGCCCAACAACCCCGAACGTGAGACAATGAAAGGAAACAGGTGGTTGAGACAAATATCTTATATCCTCTACAGCAGCTGCCCTACAAGAAACTCAATCTAGGTATCCTGAACAAAATGCCTTTTCATCAGAGAACGTATACACGAGAGATGCACAGCATACCTATTTAGAACATATATTGTATTGTGTATTGTTCCACCAACTGGGTCCACGTGATTGGCATGACACTGGCACAGAATGATATTTGTGTTTTTAAAAGCAGTATTTAATTTGTTTACAACAGGTGCTTACGTTCCATTTCTTACACAAAGGCACCCTTGTTCCCGACGGCCCAGGGATACGACTATATGGCTCACATTACTCTTAATGGGAGCAACCATTAAAATGCCAGCAGGAACCAGCAGTGCGAATGAATTGACCTCCCAGGTTTCTGCAACCTGAGCTACTTGAAGCTGGGGACTCAGAACCACAGCAGCAGGTCAGAGCGTGTGAGAAGGGACACGTACAGGTGACGAGTGACCAGCAATAGCTCTCGGACAAGGAGAAGAATGTTTTATGGTGAAACTATATATTGTCACTTCAGTGTGTCATGATAATGTTTGGGGTCCTTGAGGGCACGACAAGAACCATTAAACAGGTAGCAAGTCAAACAATTCGGTTTCACGGTTGAAATTTTCATTATGAAAAAGAAAACAATCACTTCTCTGGAAAGTCATTAAAAATCCCTAAGGTTGCGATCTCACTGCAATAGTTACTTGTAATATTAACTGTAAAACAACATAGATGTCAAAACAACCACTCTGCAGCACCCCAGCCTGGAGCTTAAAGTATTAAATATTTCTAGTCTTTTAGGCTGGTCATGAAACATGCATATTAATCTAAATCTGCCTTGCAAAGCATGGAGAATTACGGTTCATATACATTGAGGACATGCATCTTTGCATGAAGAACCAAACTTTCTTTTCAATATATCAATAGCACATTTTCATTTTCTATTGAATTCTATTAAATAGAATACATATACAATACATAAACATAAATGTAAATATGCTTCCTTACCATTGTGTAGAGAACTAGATCTTTAATATGCAAGAAAAATATGGTGAGAGCTACAAATCCTGAATGCATTATTAAATATATTAGTATTTAAGAAAAGTTGTGATATGTAATGCTAGCTGCTTAGCACTTTCAAGGAAAATGTGAGCTCCAAGTAACACAGCAGCACTATGGGAGAGCTGAGCGACTGGTGCCACACAGGTAGCCAAGGCTGTCAAGGCTCACAGCCTGTCCCCAGCACCATCCCCATCTTCTCACCTTCGCCAAGGCTGCTGTGATTGACTAATATCTTTCCCTACCTCCACTCTGGCAGAGAGGAAGAGGGACAGCGCAGGTTAAATCGAGATTCTTGACTACAGAGGCTTCACTCAAGTTCACAACCGGCACTCCGTAAAATACAGCATAATAGCCACTCCATCCTGGCTTTATATAGATGAGTAAAATGACTGCAGAGAGAACTGAAATGGGGAGGATTTTGTGGCACAGCTCATACAGTCCTTTATCATAGGGTTTTGCTGTTTGGTGGTTTGTTTTTATAGTGTGCCTAAAAAACAACAAAACAGGCTTCTTCATTATATTACATATGTGTCTAAAGAGAAAATATAATTGTTGCAATAGCAAAATATGTGATTTTTTTTAAATAACTACTGATCGTAGACTGCAGCTCTTAGCTGCAGCTGTTTCCATCATGACACTAATTCCCCATTCATTTGAATGGGGCTTAATGGTGCTGTCATAATAATCTTATTGTGACACCAATGGAAGTTCATGGAGACAATGCAACAATGTTAAGATTAAATAAATTGATGTCCGTACTGTGATATGTTTAGTGTCGTATTCTGAAATTTCTATATTTGGGGAGCTTAATTATATAGAATTTATTAGTCTGACATATTAACCTCATTTTTATGGCTTCCTCGAAAGCTTCCAGATTTAATTAAATAATTCTCCATAGCTGCACATGCTATTGACTTCTCTTGAATGTATTCATGAGTCTCCTCTGTTCTACAGAAAATGTAGTGTCAGGTTATAATGGCCAAGTATTTTTGGTGTGTCATTGGCCTGCTAGAAATCTGTAAGTCCAGCTGGCTGGAGACTTTGTGTATATTACATTGGTAACACCCTGCATTACATAGATGATTAATGAACCACTGTATAGAGACGATCGTACAAATACAAAACTCAGTTCTGTGCAGACCTGAGTTTAACGATAGGTGGAAGAGAACTTCTTGCAATTTAAAAAATCATGTCAAATAGAAGAGAAACATTTCGACAGATTTTTGGAAGGGACCACAGTACTTATTAAGAACAGATACAGATCAACCGCTTGAAACTTTCGACAACAGAATTAATGAGCATTGTCCCTTACATCAACATTTGGTCCTGTTCAGATTTTATTGCACAACTCTGTGCAAGTCCTGTACTGAACGGAATATTGGGTAACATTGCCTCTACCTGTGGAAATACTCTGTAATCTTGGTACAGGTGAACAGTGCAATTTATTTCTAAAATTAATAAGTTTTTAAAAATGCAAGGGGAGCAGCGACGTGTTCCCGAGTGCTGATCCTCACCACTAACCCCAGGTGGCTGCTCCCCAGGGCAGAGGAAGTCGCAGCGCCTGCCGAGCCCTGCAACATTCCCTGGCAATGGAAACTCCGCTTGGCACCGTCGGGAACCTGATAGGCACCAGCCCCATGGCTGGCACTGCCGTGACGGATAACGCGGATTGAAGCAGCCTGCACTGGCACCACTATAACCCTCCAGAGTCCAGGATTCACTGACAGCCTCACAGGTGATCTGATGATACACGCTGGAAGGTGGGGGATTTTACATTCCTTAACAACTCCTGCTGCAGTACTCCTATATTTCCTATTACACATGTAAGGAGAAGCCTGCCCATTTTGGTTGCTTCAACTGCGTGACGTTACCTGCGTGTCTGAGCACACACAAAGGCCCTTCTCTCACAGGTCACCTAAAGCCAGGGCCTGCACGTGAATCCTCTTCCCACATGGATATCTGTGAGTAAGCAGCTCACATTCATAGTTAGATCAGAAAAACAAGAGTCTTGTACACATTCACCATCACCTTGCACCATTTCCTACGTCCGCATAGGACAAGCTCTTCCCTTCTCCCTAATCCTACGCACTTCTCACTGGATCTCTACGCAGGCTCAGTCACACACACGCTATTAAGCACCTACATGATCACGAGAGCTTCGCCTGAGGGTCACTCATGACCCTCTCCCTCAAAATCCTGAAAGATTTCCAGCTATAATGCCCAGGAACTCAAGTGCCCAGGAATTACAATAAACATTTCATATATGACAGCAGAAAGAAGGATGGAGGAGGACACAGGAGCAAATTTGTTTTGAACAAATCCAGGTTTGCAGAAAGGCTGGGGCTGTTCTTCCCTCCTCCATCCTCACGATCTCATTCACAGCAATTCGGGTGCCTCTTTCTCCTCCCAATTCTTTTGTAGCTGTACTTGACACACCTATGAAACACTCACCCCAAAACAGCCATTAAAGCACAGATAATACATTGCATTTAAATTTTGTAACATGACTATTACCTCATTTCCTAGGATTTTAAAGTCCATGAACATTTTGCACAAGTGTTGAAAACACTGCTAGGGAGAGATTTTGTTCATTAGAAGGCAGAACTAAGCCTTCCTTAGCTTTCTTTGTAAATATTTCCCTGATTTTTCATATTGCTCTGAAATCAAAACAAGATAAAAGTCCCTCTGCATTTAATGCTACCAGCAGTAGCTGGTTCCCAGAGGAAGTTTACACAATTTTTGCTGGTGGTCCTTATTTAATTCTCTGTGCAACGGATTAGGTGTGTTTTGCAACACCTAGGTGCAACAGAACGGACGAAGAACAGTCTGGTTTGGAACCTGAACACTGCACATCCTTTACACTTTTCTTCTGCCAAGGTTTATGCCCCCCTAAACCACTGTGGTGCAGGTTGCAATCCACAAAGATTTAAAATTCATCAAACAGACAAAGTGTACATTTAATACTCACATGAGGGAATACAGAATGCCTTTCAATACATCAAACTCCTAAACCTTTTACATCTTTCATTTTTAAGCTACATGGATTTTGATTTGTACAATTTTAAAAATATTCTGAAGCCCAGTCAATCTAACACTAAAAAGCACTGTTGCACAGTAAGAAATCAAGAAATACAATTCAGCAAACCTGGTATAGTTGGTCCCCAGGGAAGTTTTTTTCCAATTCTGTTTGTCATAGCCCAGATCCATCATGTCATGCTAGCCTAACTTACTACTACTGTCTTTTTCCCTTTTTTTTTCTTCTCCCCCATTTTTGGCACACTCCAACTATTTTCTGTTAAAGTAGTGCTGTCACAAGAAAACATATAAAAATGCTCTTTTGCAAACACACTGTTTGGTCTCTACTGAACTCTCCAGAGCCCCGGATTTCTCTCACCGTCTTTATCGGGGCGAATGTTGACAGATCACTGAACCTTACTGTCAGCGGTGACAGGCTTAAAGCTGTTCTGTGCAAGGTGGAGAGAAAAACAAAAAAGGTTTCTGTGCTTTGCATCTGGAAGGTCCCTGATTTAACAACAAAGGCTTATGTTCAAAGATGATTAGCTTAAAGGCATTTCAGAGAGTTTTGATTGTAGCGGCAGTTGGGTGTCTCGCTACTAGGTGAAATATGTATTCCCCTGAGAACAAAGGCAGCAGCAATCCTATTCTGCTGAGATGGCAACTTTAATAATTCCATGTATTTATCAGTATTGTGTCAAGATCTTAAGGATTTTGCCCTTCAGGTGAAGTTGGAGGTAGATGGAATGGATACGGTGCTGAACAATCCCACTAAGATATACATGGAAAATGTCCCACAATGTCTTGGGGGAGAGACAGAAAAGAATCCTAAGGGTTTGAATACACCTAACACTGATAAATGTCTGCAAGGTTTGTGCAAAGGCGGCTGAGGTTTTCACAGTGAGCTTTAGCCTCTGCATAAAGCCATAAGCCCAAGTGTTTTTCTCCTTGCACTACAATATTAGAAGAGACATTAATAGCGCAAATTATCCAGGAGTGGTTTTTGTGCTTCACCCAGAAGTTAAAACAGAAAACAAGCAAATAGAAATAACCCAAAACAGGAATATGGATTCATCTTTTTACAATACATTGAAAATATTAACATCATATTTGCTGTTGGAACTCAAAGAAAAAACAAACTTGAAATACAAATAATGGAATTGGCTGAAAAATTAATTGGAGGAGCTGTTGCAAAGAGTAGTGGTATGGGTAGGACTTGACTGAGCACAGCTATTACACATAGCTAAACTCACAGAAATAAGCACCCTTTTGCCTGTGGCTGCATAACATTTTCTGTGAGCTGTCTGCATTTTACTATGTTCAGCGACACCAAGAGAGACTTCACCCTCCTCCAATGAAGATGATCAATAGGACTAAACTACTAATTTGAGGAGTGAGGAGTATATATATGCATGAAGATACATCTTCAGAACACCTGAAGGAACATCTGGAGGGGCACACAGAGCGGCCACAGGTCTGAGGGGCCTCGTATGACAGCAGCAGAGAGCAGTAAAAATGTAGGACTAGGATGCCAAACAGAAGGCTAGGTAGCTGGAGGAAATAGAAGATTTTAAAATATTTTGATGCCCTAAAGATATAAATTTGAATAATTAAAGGGTCATGGAAGACCTTCCTCTTTCAAAGGTCAATACATAGAAAGCTTCATATTTTAAGAGAGACAACATGCTTTCTGCAGTATGTTTATGCTGTTAAAGTTGGCAAGTCGGGACGGGATGGGACGAGACAAAGTTGGCATCCAGGGACTGGGACGGGATGGGGAAGCCAGGGAGGTGCCGAGTCCCATCCTTCTGCCTCCCAGCACCTGCGCCAGCCTCTTGTGACAAACAGGCACTGCTCCTTTTCCATCACGGAGCTACCGCAGGGTAAACAAGGCTGGTGGGATCCACCGTGGTCTGGCCAGAGACAAGTGGGCTGCACAGAGCAGAAGGCAGGATCCTTGGGGTGGGCTGGCGGGTTTCACCACGGTCTTCCTGTCCAAAAAGATGCTGCCTCCCGAACGACTCTATCTTGCGCTGCGCAGGAGGGAGCTGTTCAGCCCCGGAGCTGCACAGTAGGGAAACGGGGCACGCGGGCAGGCTCACAAGAGTGGGGAAGTTCTCTGAGTGCTCCCGGTAAGCGCTGTCGCCCTGCGAGCAGCACCAGGACCGGCCCTCGGAGCCTCGGGAGTCTGCAGGGGAGCACACCACTTCGTGATGCTCGGGAACTGCGCTAAGTGCACAGGTGGGAGCCAGATGCTGCAGAAGAGCCCCACGCAGAATACATATATACATATATATATATATATGTATATATAGAAAGGCCCTGCTGCCCCTGTGCTCTGCCTGGGCCTGCCTGCAGGCATTAAAAATATTCAAACACTAAAAAAAACCTCACACTGCATCCTGAGAACGTGCTAGTGAGTAGCTGAGTATTCTTTGCGCTGGTTACCATATTGGCTTGCCTAGAGCATTTGGATACAGTGTGTATATTTGTGTAGTTTTATGTTGGATTATCATTTCTTACCCTGCTTCCACATGTTTTTTTCATAGGGAATATAATGTACGATCAAATGGTAAGTCCTATTCTTAAACTGCCTTTATGCAATTGAACTGAAAGTATTAGTTTATCTCGTGCTATTCTGTCAAGCAATATTATACTGATTAGCTTTTTAAAATATTATTGATGTAGATGGAGTATACATAACCTGTGTTTATACTCCACTTCATGTGCTTACATCTTGAATCTTGATAAACTTCTAGTTTTTGACCATACCCTTGTGAAGGCTCAGAATGTCATAACCCCTTTAGTAAATATTTTAAAAGGCTAATTTGGGTGAGTAATTGCATTCCAGTTCAGAAGGATATTAAAATAACTACTTTATGTGAATGCGTCCATCCTAATGGAAATACACATTCCAAAAGAGTTGGAAGAATTAGCTTAATATCACTGCTGTATAAAATTCAATGACTTGAGCTTTCAGACAGGCAGACTGAAAACACTTTGGCTCGCTTGGATCTGCATCCACTGTATCTGCTTCCAATCGCAAATTCCAATAAACGAACAACAAAGAAATCAAAAGGAAACCGAGTGGCTCGCCAGCTTGAACCTTGCTTGCAGAGAAACCAGACAAAACCACACAGTGTGAGGAAACAAACAGAAAAACACAGCGTAATATGTTTTCTATTGTTTCTGCCAAAAAACATCAATTGGTCCAGATCCACACAAAATCTGCCTTCTGCTTAAACTTACCCCACTCTCCCTGAAGAACTGGTGAGATTTAGTGACCTTTAAAGGGAGCAAGGCCATGTTTTGGTTTAACCTTCATTTTCATTTCATTGTCAGTGTCACACACAAGCATCCCTCAAGATCAGAAAGGAAAATTCACAGACAATTAAAACAAGCCCTTATGCTCATGTTCTGCTTAATTTTTCTCTATATAATGCCTGACAGCTCTGTGCATCGTTGGAAAATTAGCAGATCCTATGCAGACTAGCAGCTTAAGCAGTATTAATAACACCAGGGCAGCACAAGCATGCACAGAGCAATTAAATCTTGAAGAGCTTACATTTTAAGACTGCTTTTAAGATATCACCATCCGCAGTGCAGAATTAGACCTGATGGTGATGGAAATGTTGGGGTTAGATACTTGCTGCTCATAATTGTATGGGCAGTATTGAACACTCTCCTTCCTGAATCCTGAACTCCCAATCTGATCTCCCAGAAAAGCATCTCCTGGGTAAGAGGCAAGCTGAGGCCTAACCTGAGCACATTATGTGTATGCACAAAAAAATGTGTGTTTCTTTAGTTGGTGAGTCTTCATACTTCCGGATTAAGCAGGATGACAAAAGAAAGGAGAAATTGTTAGTAAAGAAAACTGTCTGCTCAAAGTTAAATGTTGCTACAGATGGGAACAGAAGGACTTATTGCTGCAGGACAGGGATCTTGCAGTGCACATCTGGAGCATGCTGTCTGCCCCAGACTGGCAGAGGAGACCGAACGCATCAGATGCCATTAGTCAGAAAACGTGTCAGCAGAAAAATTATGGTAAGCGCACAAAATGGTCAGACGTATGGAAAGGCACCATTTGTAGATTTGTTAGTCAATTAGGCTTTATTTGAAGTGATTCCCCCAAGGTCTCTTGGGGTAAGAGCATTTGTTTTCCTTCAATTCACCTCAACTTGCTGCAATTCAGTTCCTGTAGACCTCTACACAGGGTCAGGATTATATTTTTAGAATGTTACTTATTCTCACTGTCACTAAAGTCACCACCTAGGCTTTGCACTCTCATGATTTCTTACCAGCCAACTGCATGGAATCCCCATATGGGTGTAAGAGCAGATAAATAGTGCTGTGCCAAACTATCAACCTTTGTGCTGTCAGTGTTCACAATCTCTCTTTAGGATTACAGATTAAGTTAAGACCAGAATGTAATCACTTTTGCTATCAAATAGCAAAAGAAAGAAAGATTTCACAAGAGAAACACAAGTTCCACCTTTGGGAGGTATGCAACCTTTTTAATTTCCTGCTTGCAAGTTGACTTTTGGGGTTGCTAATACTTGAAGAAATCTTGCTCAGAAGTCAATTCCAGTTCATAAACAAAAGGTATTTGTGCAAAAAAAAGAGACCATTTCTATTCTATAGTTTTTATTTGCCATAAAAATATAACCTCCTCCAGTCAGGGAGTATGTTGAATGCAACAATGTCATATTGTGTCTCATAACATAGGTGGCTAATTAGGAAAGGTCGTAGGCTGAAACTGGTTGGCCTCACCTGATTAAATAGTTAGCAAAATAGGAAATAAATTCATAGAAATTTAAATCAATTTCTTAAGTGAAATAAAAGCCTGAGGAAGCTGAATAGCTTACTTGTACTTGTACTGAATAATCCAAGTAACTTATGCTCTGCAGTTTCAGTAGGAATACTGTAGATATTTGAAAGTTACATATTTACTAGAAAGATCTTCAGAAATCTTTTTAAAAAGTAAAATGTGCACTGAACTTTTCTGACATTTACAAAAGTAATTAATTAATATGATTAAGCAAATTAGACTGAGCCAAAGTCTGACTGATTGTAAAGCATGCTGCAAGAGCCACCTGTTTGCTAGAAGGATTAGATACTATAGTGCTGGCAGCTAGAAAAAAACAGAGAATTCTGAAAGATTAGATAGAGAAACATCTACAGACACTGACTTTTCAAATCTGTTTTGTATAATGTGCACCACCAGATGATCGGAGATTCACCTCAATACAACAATGTCCATAGGATGTTTTTGCTTGGAAGAAAACCATGCACATTAAAGTCACTGATTGTCCATAAGGTTTTTACGAATCCAATTCCTAAATATGTACCTAATTGCCTATATGGATCTAGTTAGGCAATTCCTAAAGTCCAGAAAACACTAATCACCAGTCACATCTCTAGGCCCAGCCTTCTTGACCTTGAGAGTGTCAGTGTCTCAACCTAGGAGGTACATACAACATTTCTGTTTGAAATAACACTTACCATTGAAGAACAGGATTTGACAGTTTATGGTATCAGAGCTAGTCAGCAGTCTGAGAGCTGAGGACGAGCGTCATTGCTAAGTGTCCTGCAACTTATTACTGGAAGCGACACCCTTGCGCTCACTCCGCACTGCTGCGGTTTAGCAGTGCCTCATGTATTAGATTGCCATGGCTAAAGCAACACACTGGAACCTGAGATAACAACTAGTTTTGTAAGGTGAAATTGAAAATACTGGATATAAAAATTAACAAAGAGGCGACCACAAGGTATAATTACCAGCATATATCTGGACTTCTCCAGAAACAGTTCCAGCCACATTCAACAGGGCTCAGCCCTGCCGCCTGCAACATACTGCTGCTGCACAGATTGACTAAACATAATATTAAAGATGAAAAAAAAATGTTATTTGAAAGTTCTGACTGAAAAACAAGCAAAGAGAACCCACACTGTACATGCTATCTGCGAGCCAGTGGATCTAATGGTTCACTTACTTTACAACCTGCTTTGGAATAATTTGGCACATCTCTAAATTTAACAAGCTTCAGTGGGATTAGATAAAATGCAGACTTTGTTTATATCAATTAACACTCAAAGAAGTACAAAACAACTTGTTAACTGCATTTATGAACAAAAGTAACAAAGTCCAAACAAAGTGACTGGGTGTCTCTTTGTATTGGTACAGTTGCTCTGTAAGAAATTAAAAACCAAACCGAACCAACTCCCCAATTATTAAACAGCATTTTTGGAAGCTGAGGTGTCTCTGAAATTTTTAGTTACATTGTTAGATATAATCTGCATTTAAAATAATTGTATTATCAGTTTTGCATACACCAAATTCACAAAAAGGACTGTGTCAGGTGCGCGGTCAGTGGGTTAAACAGAAAACCAAAAACACTGCAGCTGAACTGACAAATACATTAGCCATTGCTATATTATTATTTCCATTTCCGATTATTTTACCTTGACTGATTATAAACACATTCTTCTCTACATGTTAGAGAGCTGGAAAGAAAATGTGGATCACTTCAAGCCCAGCCTAGTGCACTAATCATCCTTAAGGACAATAAATGGACACATTACATACTCGTCCTAAAAGGTCTGTGGATATTAAGCGAATGAAGAAAGACACAGAGTGTGAAGGAAAATTTAGGTAGAACTACAAGTTAAAAAAAAATCAAAAATAAAAAGTAGCACATCATATGATACACCTCCAAAAGATTCAGTCATTGCCATGATAAATGCTTTGCCCTCCATGTCACATATTTTCCACAGATCTGCACGTGCTCAAATCCCTAAGTTACAAGAGCAATCTGTAGAAGTACTTCCTATTTATTTATTTATTATTCCTCTGGGATCACGCACATTTAAGGAAAGATTTTGCTCCCTTCTTAGGTGGTAAGCAATATATTATAATCTTTCTCTTTATTATTTCCCATTATTAGCTCTGGGACCTATGAAACAATTCTGTGGCCAGAACTGCTATGTTTGTAGTTGCATTGTGTGGGCAGCTGAGCAGTCTGGACATATATAAATACATTTTTACTATTCTAATAGTATGCCATTTTAATTAGAAGTGATGCTCCAAGTTAACAGGATTAGGCAGCTCACGTGAGCCCCCGCCAGCGACGCCGGTTACGTGGGGCAGTCGATACTGTGTTTCCTGCTCCTGTGATACTGCCACTTCTCCCTCCTAATATGAGGAAATTAATTCCCACCAGCTGATAACGAGGCTATTACTACACTAATAACAGCGAAAGGTGCCTCAAGTGGAACAGCCCGGCACAGCGGAGCGTTTCAGATCAAAGGGCTATTGAGCTGAAGCAACAAGATAGAAGCAATTTCCCCAACTCTTTCTGCATTTCTAAACTTACGAAGTGACACCCCAGAGTGGCCCCTAGTGCAGATGAGTGTTGGACATGGGAATTCATGGGATCCCCTATGCAGGGGGATGCAACGGTCCTGGATGGCAGCTTTGCGTGGGTGCTGGGGGCTCGCGAGGCCACTGCGACCCAAGAGCGAGGGTTGGGTTTGTTTTCTATTAGCAAACACGTTAAATCACTCGGAGCTGGTGGGGAGTTCCCTGCATGGAAACGTTGCACGTTTATTATGTCTCCTCACTCGCCGCTCCTCAAAAAAAGTCTGTTAATTAAATACTTTGGAAACGATTAAAGCTCTTATTTGGAACTCATCTTATTGGCACCTGTTAATTCAGCGACCCCGCAAAGCCTCGCAGTAAACGTCTCGTTTGATCGCTTCTGTTGCCGTAAGTCAGCATCTTAGAGACAAAGACGACACGATGCAACTTCACGTACCACAGCACTGCCTTTAAATACAAAAGCCAGTATCTAGAGGCATAGAAACAGAGCATTTATGTAGACAGGGCAGCACAAATAATCTATTTAACCTAATCTTTTAATTACAGGAAACATCTCATAGCAAGACATACAAGAGCAATGAAATGACCCAGAGCTAGAAATCAAGATGATATATTTGTGCATGTGAAAGTAACACCAGCAGAATTCATAAAAGAAAACCTCCTTGGGCATTATTATCTTTCCGTCAGGATACACTGTCATCACATTGAGAGCAGGAGGGAAAAAAAAAATGATTAGAATATGTTTTTAAACCAGAAAAATGTAAAAGCGAGGGTAAAAGGGAAAGAAAACAAGAGAAAGGTAAAATTAAAGGTGAATGCGCAGGTAAAAAGAAATTCGAATTAGAATTTGAATTAAAAATAAATAATAAAAATAAAATAAAAATAAATAAAACGAGCATTGCGTAGGGGGGAATAAAACTAATAGTGAGCCCCAGGAGCAGCCATAGCTGGACCCAGCAGCAGCTCTGCGCAAGCTGCGAGGACGCGAGCGAGGACTCGTTTCAGCGCGGCGTTTCGCTGCGGGAGGCTCCGCGAGGCGGCCCCGGGGCGGCTGCGGATCCCGCCCCGCTCCCGGGCCCGCGGCTCCCGCCGGGGCGGCNGCTCCCGCCAGGGCGGCCTCCCCGGCGCCGGGATGGGAGCCCCTGGCGGGGAGGCGCCGCCGCGGCCGCCCCTCCAGCCTGCGCGGGCAGGGGGAGGCAGCGCCCGCAGGAGTGACCGAGGGGACTGCAGGAGGGTCCTGAAACGGCAGGAGGGGGAGGCCGTAATAAAAATTAAAAGATAGTACGTGCCGTGATGTGCATTTTTTTTACATTTGTGATATTCTCACCCTTTGTCAGATCCTTTACCTTCCTATATCTAAGTTATACATGAATATTTTGGGAAAAAAAAAAGTGTGTATATATATACATATAGGCTTCCCTTCCTTTGATCTCCTACTATTGGATTACGTTCTTCCTACTCCCTGGACACAGTTCTCCACTCCCACATTTATTTTCCCCCATTTCCTTGTTTACATTCAATTTTACTGTATTTCTTCACACTTTTCTACACTGGTAAATTCTGTGTTATGTTCCAGCAGGCGTTTTTCTCTCTCATTCCTTACTTTGCACTTTTTCCTGATTATGTAGAGTACTGGTTTCCACAACATGGATGAAAAACAAAAGGAGAAAATGTACCCAATGCTGAAAACCCGGTCCTTTTCCCTGCAGCAACACCCTCGGCCACGTCGCCCTGCCATTGTTTCCCAGCCCAACTTGTATTTCCAAACTCGGGAATTCCCATCAGGCCGCCTGACAGGGTTTTTCCTGCCTTTCCTCGCAAGGTGTGCATTTTTCAAATGCCACTCACATACCACTACAGCATTTCCCAGGACTAACAGCTTGGCTTGAGGGACTCTTATTCAAGAGACTTAGCTGAAAAAAACATGAAATAACAACAAAAAGAAAACAACAGAAACAAAAAAGCAGGAGAATCAAAAGTGATGATTTACATTCTATAAGTCAAAACTATAACCAATGTATTTCAAAATATTGCTATAATTATTTTCTACAGGCTGATAAATTGCTGGACTTCCCTTCTTGAATGCTGGTTGGTGAGTCTGTTAGCACTAAACAAAATGCTTATTTAATTTCAGATTGTGAATATAATTATTAAAAGTGTGATTCCAAGCCACTACCAAAAAAGCAGCTAACAACAACAGAAACCCAAACAAAATCAGGAAGGGGCCATGATTCAGCTGCTTTGTTGTTTTCGCGCAGTCCTCTCCAAGGAAATTGGGATACAGGTGGCTTAGCCGGGCTGAACCCTGCGCGAGGACCGAGCACGGCCTCAGAGGGGACAACGCAGGTGCCAGGGCCCGAGGGCAGGGCAGTTTCACCAATTTGGGGCCGAGCAGCATCAAAGCGCAGAAAAACCTGTCTCAACAGCAAGGACAGCAGCCTACAAAACACACTGAAGAGTCAGAGACGCAGAAATGTATCCCCCCACCTCCCACTCTCCTCAGGATGCTTAAAACAGACCCTGTGTTTTACTCGGTAAGGTGGGCAGCATTTTCTGAGTAAATTGTGCTTCTTCCTTATACTGCGACACTTCTTCCTGCAGTCACTCCCACGAGAGGAGCCCGAGGATATAATAAACTGCAAAGAGTCACAACATAGCACTCAGCTTACCAGGAAGGAGCCACCTCTGCACCCGAGGAGACACCCGGGTGCGAACGGGCAGCCCTGCCACGGTGCAAAGGGAAGAGAGAAGAGCTTGAACCCGCTCGGCGCTCTCTGAAACACTCCGGGATGTGCTGTGGGAACGGGCAGATACTGGCTGCTCCCATTCTCGCTCCATGACACTCGGCTGGTGTCTGCTTTTAACTTCACCACACACGAGGTACAGGCTTGTTCTTGATTTAATATGAGGGCTGTAAGTACAGCCCAGGGCTAAAATAAACGTCCATTTTTCATAGTTTCTCAGGGGCTGCCGCGCAGGGTTGCTGGCTCTGGATGAGTTCGGTGTTTGGTGGTCACAGGTTATTTCAAACAGTTCCGAGGAAAAAGCTCAAACCATTCCCTGAACTGTGCAGTATCGATGCCATTCATCTGGGCCCGTACCCGATGACACATTGAACAGAATATGTAAAGTATGCCTCCACCTAGTGATGGCAGGAAATAATAGAAAATAATAATAATGCTCTTACTTCACAAAATCATGGCAATAGGCTCCCTGTTTTGCAAATTTAAACATGTACATTGTACAAATGCGCCCTTTCCATCCGGAAAAGTTATTCTGAACTGCAATCTGTAAAATTTTACCTACAGACTCTAATCACATCCCAAATATTAACTGTGTCAACATTTTAAACCGGAACAGATTCCTAATAATCATGATCAAAAGAAAAAAATATAGTATAGGGATACTGAGTAATGTTCGATTTGGGGTGCTAAAAAAATGTAGTAATGGAAGCTAGATACTCTATTTTTGAAGGAGTGAGATAAGCTAGCCATATCTCCTCCTGGCAACTTGCTAGGCCAAAGAAAATATTTGCTCAGAATAGTTTAAAAAAAAAAAAAAAAAAAGGTTACTGATTGATGTCCACATTTTATTTCCACACCCCCTGTGATGAATCAATCAGATGAACGTTTCCTATTTTGAGAAAAACTATAGCTCAAAACACTCTTATTCCAGATTATATGTTTTTAGTCTGCAATTATAAATGTGTCTATGTAAAATAAATACCTTTTTTCACTCATTGCAAGAGGCAATGACCATTTTTTTTCTTAATTTAATGAAATTTACAGCATAATTCCATCATTCCAGCCTCCACACCAAAACTCAAATCTTTAACAATGCCACAAAAGACTCTCTCATCCTTAGAAAACAAAACCCCAATGAACTTTGAGGTCCAGCTTTCAAAAGCGAGGGTCCATGTGGAAAACACTCTCCTAGGTCTTTCCTCCATTTGTACCACCTGACAACTACCTCAAATGTCTCCTCGGGCTGACTAGGACCGCGCTGCCCTGTCTGAACGGCTCCTCCTGCCAGCAGGTGAATCGCGGTCTGAGAATTGCTGCTCGGCTGCAAACACAGACCTACTTCACTATTTGCACTTCTCCCCTGGCATACGAACCAGCTGGTTNGAATTGCTGGTTATTGTCCTTTTAACACCTCGACACCGCCAAGCCCATCCTTTCCCTAAAGAAAGCTGGCAGCATAAATCGCTCCCCCGCAAATCCGTGGACCCCGAGGCATCTGGGACCCGCTATGCACCTGGCATCCACACACCCGTGAGGTCCCCACGTCCAGGCAACTTCAAATATCCGTCTCCCTCATTAAAGAGGAGCATGGAAATGGAGTCAAGTGGCTTAGCCAAGATTTCAAAGAATGTAGTGGCTGAATGCAGAAACACCAGCACCAAACATGCAAACGATTCAGATTTGATGATCATTCAGGATTTGTTTTTCTCTTTGGTTTTCAAGAGTTTGATAAATTAAGGGAGAATGTGCAACATTTGGGCA
The DNA here is from genome assembly GCA_013389825.1 of Crypturellus undulatus. Classification (NCBI taxonomy): domain Eukaryota; kingdom Metazoa; phylum Chordata; class Aves; order Tinamiformes; family Tinamidae; genus Crypturellus; species Crypturellus undulatus. The sequence goes on along the minus strand of VWPW01008057.1, from coordinate 201,704 downwards.
TGTACCAGGATTTTATTTTTTTTCTTTTTTTAATATTAACTTAGACTAAGAGGCCTGCAAAAATCATAATGCTTTTAAAGTAATTTAGCTGTTTTCTTGCAGGAGAATTGCAAAAACCTAAACCCTCAAAATCCAAGAAGAGGAGGAGGAATATCCGCATCCCCTTCCCATTCCTGCTCGCTGAGGTCTGTGCAAATACCATTTTCCCCATTTTAGGGGTTACATCGAGGCCCCACTGCAGAGTGACCCAGACTGTCCCAAGGCCACAAAACAGGGGCCCGTAGCAGTAGTTCTCAGAAGGTGCTTTGGCTTCCAGAGCCTTGTCCCGACAGACCCGTCTGCCATGCCACTCCCGGTGCTGCTGATGGGGAGCTAATCGCCATTTCCAAACATCAAACCGGCACCGCATGCATAATTCAGTGGTTACAGGTTGACAACAGCTGCATTCCTCTCCAGATCAGACATTACCTCACCCAGCGGCCGGCTAAGACGAGCGCTAGCAGCATGCGCTGCTCGGCCAGGCCCGCGAGGAGCCGCTCGCCGCGGAGCAGCGCTTACAACCCGCCCCCGACTCCAGCCGTGAAGGGGAAGCCGAGCGGGAAGCCGAGCTCCCGCGACGGGCAGCGCTCCCGCAGGAGCCTTGTCCGGCGGGGATAACGGCAGGGATATCGGCGGGGCCGGCGGCGCCCACGAGATGGCAGCAATATGTTTATGAATAACGTGGCGCCGCGACACGCGCCGCGAAACCCTGGTGCCGGCCCCGGCCAGGCCCTTCGCCGCCTCTGTGCCCGGGAACGCGACTCCGTGGCAGCACCAAGCGCCGCTGCACTCAATTTTGGTAACGCGGCAAGGCCGGGGCTTGGAATAAATATTTTCTTCCCTCGTGGACACATAACACCTGCAGATATGAAAGGTGCAGCGGCGCTGCGGGAGGCAAGGTGATTCCCACCGTTTCCTAAGCAGCACAGGCGGGAGCAGAGCCAGGCACTTGCCCGTCTCAAAGCCACGCACAGGGCTCACGTCCCCCAAAGTCACTCTCCTTATTGCTCCTATCGGGGTCATTTTGGGCACCGATGTATGCACAGCACCGAGCAACGTTTATAACAACTCCTCGGTGCATTCTGTATTTTCTACAGGCCTTTCCCTCATAGGCAAGAATGCTCCTGTTCTTGTGCTAACTGCATCTCTCGTACTATTTTAAAAATCCACAATCGAAAAAAAAAGGCACACAGGAATGCATTGAAAACATAGCTCTAATGCCATTCCTTGCAAGAGATTCTGAGTGATGTTTCCTGGCACAAACACACTACTACCATGGCATAAACCAAAAGCAATCATTGTAATCTGAAGCATTTGATACCTCGGAAAATTTGAGTCCTCAAAATAGTAAGGCAGTGAACTTGTAACGTATCGTTTCATAGTGATCATTTGATTCATTCATTTAAAGAAATTAAAAGCTAATAGAGCAATTAATAAATAAAAGGTTTGTTTTTCAACAGATATAAATCTGAAGTTACTCCAAAAACGTCCACAAAGTTACAACATTTTAAAAGCAGAATAAGAATCAGCTTCCAGAATACAGAAATCAATATAAATTTGTATATATATAAAGTATTCACAGCTGTGATTCTGCTTTTTGGATGTGATTTTATCACACAGGGCATGTAAATTGGCTCTTAAAAGTGTAACAAACTAAGAGCAATTGGAGTAAGTCCAATAAAATTATTGTGTTCACATTTCTTTTTGTACTTTGGTATAAAAGACAAGAGTGGATATATGGAGAAGTCAGGAGTTTGCATGCGTCTGTCCCTTAGGTTTCCCTGAAATTTTTGGTCATGATTTACATGGCAAAGTCAGTAAAAGACAGTGAGAAAACTTGAAACCCACCACAGAGACCAGGCCACAGGGCCCTGCTCAGCAGCTCTCCCTCATGCCAGTAGGAGAGTTCATTAGCAGGAAATCACACCTGAACAACGCTAAGATGGTGATTAAGACTATTTCTTGTACCCATTTCCAACTAATCACAATTTATTATTTAGAGTATCTCTTGCTGACACCATCTAAAAATTGTATGATGCGGCTATGTCTTTTAATTAAGCAACAGTAAATTCAGGTCCCTGAGAAAGGAATTAAACCAGAAACCCAGCGGTTACTCCAGAAGTGGACAAAACACTGCAGATTTTGGAGCAGGAGCAGGCCATTCCATTGCAGAGCTAATCCAAAGCTCTCAAAGGTTACGGCCCAAACTCCGCCTGCCCACAAAGCCTTCCAGAAGATCCTTCTGCAGCCCAGCACAAGCTCTTCCTTGGATTTGTCTGCCTGGTGCAGGCTTTCCACGTAACAACATGAGAAGAAACCCAGATACCTCAGACATTTCCAAAACACTCCACATGGCACCCTCAGCAATTCCTCTACAGAGATCACAAAAATCTCTAAAGAGATCACGATGGCAAAAAGTGGAGGCTTAAAACATATTTTGGGAGGATCAAGATCCTTTAGTGATCCCGCAGTAGATGGAACAAAAGGATTTGTCATTCGGATCATGTTTTTAAAGCATGAGAAACTTCAGGGATAAGGGCAGCAGCATTGTGAATGTTTTGAAATACACAGAGAATGCATGAAATTCCTGCAAAATAAATTGTTACGTTAGGTATAGCTACAGTTGTACTTTCCAGTGTCACACTGTTGGAACACCGAGTATCTCATTAGGGGACACAGGAATATATTTACCATTCTTATTTGTGCATGAATCAGTAACCCCAAACGGCTGCGGTTTGCTGAGGGGAAAAAGCAGCATCACACTGCTTCTGTGGGAAGAGACAGGGCATCAGGCTCCAAAAATCTCACACTGGAAACCCACTGAACTTGGCAAAGGGAGAAAAATATCACTTAAGAAATAGTAATAATAGTGTGATAATTAAATGAATACCGCTACGAAGAGAACCAACCTGCTTCGCTGATTCACGAGCATGCTGCGGGTGTCTCTGGGATTTTTTTTTCCCCTCCCTTTTCTTTCTGGAATCATGCAAAAGAATTTTTCCTCCATCTTCCCAAAAGGAAGCACTCCCCGGCCACAAGCTTTTGTGCTAGTGAAGCCCTGAACAGGGCAGCTGCAGGTCAGAAAAACGACTTCCCCGCTGCTTTGCCAGAACTGGATATTTAAAAAGGGCTTCTTGACTTACAAGTGAGAAAAACGGGAAAGAATCATCTTGAGATGAAAAAATCAATATCTTGTGCTTCTAGTAAAGTTATCTAGAAAATATGTAAACTAATCTAATTACCAATATCTTAGCCACCAGATTAGTCCTGCCACAAAGCAGGCATCACGTTATTATTTTTCTCATTTCTAACTCACACCAAAACCCACCTACTCCATATAGAACTGAACTAAATAGAGGGAAGAGGAGAGTGACATAGGCACCGTTTCTGTTCCAGTTGCTGACTGACAACACTGCCATCCCTCAACATGGTTTTATTTAGTTATTACAACCATCTCTCTGTAAATGACACTTAGGATTATTTAAGATTATGTTGTAATCCTTTTAATCCTCAGTGCTTTAAATTTCAGGCTAAACACCAAAGAGCAAACTAGCACTTAGCAGAAATATTTAAAGCATGTGATTTGAACATAAATCTTCTTTTATTCACCAGTCCTCCGACGAAGACCTAGTGCATCATATCACTTAGCCAGAGAGAGCAAACAGGGCGGGAGTAAACGCAGCAAACGGCTCCATTTCCCCACGTTGTGTGAAGCTGTTACAAACTTGTTCTCTTCCTCAGTGCTAGCAATATCATAAATAAAGGAAATGGAGGAAAACCAAACAGTTGTGTTTGGTAAAATGTATATATTTTAAGCTGGTGTTAAAGAAAATCTGGAAAAAATAAAGTGTTCAGAAAGGGTTGAAATAGGTTGCACACACAAATTGGATATTATGTGAGACAGATCAGACTTATCCTGTTAAACAGAGAGTAGCTCAATTAAAATGAATGGAGTAACACTGCTGAAAACCTCATGATCAAGCCCAGAAACCCAAATCTTCCTGCCTGAATATCACTCACTTGCAGTTTCCTCTCTTTATTCCCTGCATCGATCATGTTTCCAATTAATTTACTTCGTGATACTCCTATACTCCATCTTCTTGTTACGATCCGTTAACTGTCACAGGCTTAGATTTTTAACTCAAGATTTCCTGCTTTTTCTTCAAACCAAAATCTCAATAGCCATTTTCTATTTCTAATCTATAATTCATGAACTCGAATTGAGCACCCAGGCTACATCAAACTCAAAATTCTGCATCTAGTTCTGGCACCACACATTAGCAGAAAGGAAGTGTTCCTCCATTTAAATCAGAAATAATGCTTTACTATTTAGAAACTAGTGAAACAAACCTCCATCAACCATGCCTTGTTGTCATGCTTTGAAGATATAAACAGAATCCCAGAATGGGTGAGGCTGGAAGGGACCTCCAGAGAGGCTGGAAGGGACCTCCAGAGATCCCCTAGTCCAAGCCCCTGCTCCACCAGGGACACCCAGGGCACGGGCACAGGGCCGCATCCAGACGGGTTGGGAAGATCTCCAAACATCCTTATTTTTGGTAATTCCAGAGTCCAGCAGCTAACATATTTAATCAATAGCAGTGCGAAACATCTATATTTAGGCTTCAAAGGAAAAAAAAGAACCACCCACATTCTGTGAACAAGATAATATACATCAGTATCATTCCCATCCATATACGTAAATGAGTAGCGTATCAGAAACGTTTCCTGAAATCCTGCGGATCCAGGTACAAACTGACCTCCTAGCCTTAGAGCTCGTCTTGGAGCCTCTCCAAACTATCTCATAAATCTGTGCTCTCTCCGCCTCTCTACTCCCCTTCCCACTCTATCTCCTCCTGTAGCACCAGTCATCTTCAGTCCCTTCCTTTCCCAAAATGTCACCACTATTGATGCCAAAGTCTTCGCCTCTTTCGCTCTTGCCATCTGGCGTCATCTTCGCGTAGCTCTCTGTCTAAACAATGCTCCATCCCTTCTCAAAATGTGTCTTAACATATGTCCTTCCTCCCATGCTTTACTTCTTAATGTCTCTCCCACTCACTTATTGGCTTGATGAAGACACATTTTAATGGGTTCAAACAGTAGTGCATGAGTTTCCTTTCTCACATTATTCTGATTCAGTGGAGTTACACCTCACACTAATAGAAGTGAGAAGAAAATATATTGCAAAGTCTTCATACAACCAGTTTTGGCAAATCAATAGCATACGGTTTCATTTTCTTTACATTGGAAATATAATAGCTTCAATGAATCATCATTCTAATATGCAAATAGAAATTTTACCTAATGTAAGATGAGAAATAAACCGTAAAAGCTCAGAAGATCTTGTCAGTGTGCGCAAGAGGTTGGAGGACTGAAGGCTAAGGTTATATTTAATCACTTTCCAAGTGAAAAAGCTGAAGATTGACAGCAAAACCAAAATATTTATTCTAAAAATACCTAGGAAATGACAAAGCTCCAAGTGTTGTTTCAAGACAACCTAAAGGATGTGGAGGGGGGGGATAGAAGCATAAGTCTCACTGACTTGAAGCCAGGGAATACTTCTAAATATTGCATGTGCTTTAAAAACATATCTAGAAAAATAAACCTTGAAAAAGTCTTGGTAAATACCCAGTTGGTCCCCACAGATAGACTCCTTGGTTTGGGGATTTTTTTTGTTTATTTGTATTTTTACAGCCTCAGACTCAGACACTCTTAAGGACAAAATGATGGTTCTTCCAGGGTGTTCCAGTTGGGGATAAAGCAAAAGGACTAACTGATAAAGACACTTTGTACTTGGCACCTTCCCTCCTGTGTCTCTCTGGCCTTCACCAGCACAGGGAGGCTTTTACTATTAAATGTTCCTTATGCTAGAACTCTGTGTAGCAACTCAAATAACTCATTGGAAATATTACTTTCATGTGGCTTGACGCAACTTCTACTGAAACAACCAATCGAAAAAAAAATCGCATTTCCACTGATATTCGTGGGGGCTGGGTTATGTCCAAAGATTAAAAATGCTGCAATAAAAATTTTTAGCCCCTAGATGCTGGAATGTTAACCCTGCAATAATACTTTCTTCATCCTTTCATCATTTAAGGCCGTGATCCTCCCATTCGATACAATGGAATTTAGATGAAATAATTAAATAACATTAGTATCTATCAACAAAGGATAGACATATGAGAAACACATCCCTCTATTTCGGTCCTGACAGAGGTGGACGCTTCAAGTCTTCCCCTCCCCTTCCAGAAATGAACCCAGGTCATCACCATCTGAGCACCCTTAACAGCAATGAAAATAAACACAGTAACCACACTACGTTGGAGCAATGCTTGGATAAGCATTTTGCAGAATTTGTGTTTATGGAAGTTCCTTAGGTCAAGATTCTAGGCCTGAACCCAAAGCAATTACCTACTAAGTTTTAAAAACAAATTGAATATAGAACATTAATCAATAAATCAACAGGTTCTCAAGTGTTTAAGGAGATTCAGTCATCAGAAATCCGTCTCTTGGAAAAACAGTAAACTGATGCTTGATAAAATGTTACACTCCTATATTGGTAAGGAAAATGCTGTATTAAATCAGCCTGTAGTTATTAAAATATCCTATGAAGGAAATAAAACCTACCTCTTAGCTTAAGAGACTATATCCTCAAATGAGCAGTGGAATGCATGCACGGGCTCTTACCTGAAAGACATTCTTTCTGCTGGATTTCTCTGGGGTCCACTCAATGCGAGCACCACACAAATCCACACATTCAGGCTTATATCCTGGTTTCTGGAAAGAAAAAAAAATAACCATGGATATAACCATGTTCAGAAATGGTGACAGTTCTCAGATAAAGATCAAAACAGCTCAAATGACACATTATTGTAGTGCTGCTGCTGGGATTTCTCTAGAAGAGTTCATTACTCACTGTCATTGTTACTGAGGTGTGTTAATTTGAGAGTAAAGTTTGTATATTAGATACATAATTTTAAATACAATAAGATTGTTTAAAAACAGCCAGATATATCACACTTACACAATAGATCAGAACAAATGCACACATGTCAGGTGGGTTTCTAAACTGCTTGCTTTGCAAAACATCTTGAAAAGCCATTGTGTTTAAAAGGTAAATTTTTGTGGCTGATCCACCTACAATTTTAAACTGATACAGATGGAAAGGACAAAAAAAAAAAAAAAAAAAAGCAGAGAAGAGCTCTATCACCCCTCTATCACCCCTCTATCACCTGGAGCGCCTAAAGCAGCTTTGAGGGCAGGTGCGATGCCCTGGCAGAGCTCCTGCCTTCAGGGTTGCCCTGTGTTTCCAGGGCTGCTCCTTCAGTGCAGGACAGCCCAAATCACATCCCAAATGCAGCTCTGCCTGCCCAGCCACTCCCTATGGACGCAAGTAATACGGAGAGGAGATTGCTGGCCAGGATCCTTCATGATGCTGGGAGCTGGGTTAAAGCAAAACATTTGCCATCTAAACTGTCTCTCCAGGGGCTCTGCCTGTGCAGCAGGTCTGGCAAAGCCTTTCCAGTTTAGACTGCCCCTTACAGATCAAGCTACTCTACATCCCAGGCAACAAGGAAGCTACTGCTGCTCACAATATATAGCACTAAGAAGTCCCTTTTGGGTAAGATATGGAGTAATATCCACATAATGTTGTTAATCAAGCTGGGTGCATCTTTTTTTGCTCTCTTGTTGAGCCATTTTACCTTAAAAAATGACATTGGTGATAAAGAAAGCAGACTTAATAGCAGAAGTTACAGTGGCCAGTCCAGCATCAACCACATAATCAGCTTTCCGAAGACTGCTCACTGAATTTCTCTGATGTTGTTAAAAAAAAATAAAAAAAAAAAAAAAAAAAGTCTGTTCTCCAGGGTGCTTTTGTGCTTTTGAGCTTTTGAGATGGGCAGAAAAGGATCTATTTAGGTTAAAAGAAGCGGAGCAAAAAATCTTGGTCAAGTCATTTGCAGCCATAGTTTCTGGCATTTTTGAGTCCCAGAGTTGTAATTATGATCTTTATTTGCCAAACCATAAAACCACCATGGCTCAGCTCCTCTAAAACTGACAGCCCTGTGTGCCTTTGTTCTCTTTATTTTTTTTAAATAGCAAAAAATAAGTTATCCCAAACAGAAGGATGTTCTTGTGGCTGAACCACTAGAAGAGACGGTTTTAGGATTCTTTCTTTTCCCGGTTCTGCCTTAGACTTCCTGTCTGGCCTCCGACAAGAAATACAACCTTTTGAAACTTGAATAACAAAGCAAAACTGCAGTATTCATAGTCAGCTTCCCAAAGCTGTTGCCAAGTGGAATCAGTTAATATTTGTAAAGCCAAAGTGATCAAGTAAAAAAGAGTCATGATTAGAAAAAACAAATACGGAACTAGGAAAAAAAAAAAAAAAAAAACAGCTCTCAATACTCCAGATCATGACTTTTAATAAATAGGGATATTGATTAGCCTTTGACTAGATCACTCTCCCTGGCTAGGAAAAAAATGCAAAGAACTTTTGCAAGATCAGGTAACTTTTTTGACATTTTTATCACCTTTAATTCTAGTGGTCTATAAAGATGCAGTAACAAAGGAGCTGGGCGGCTCTGACACGCGGCATCCACCCAGCTGCTTTGGTCTCCTGTTGCTGCAAGCTGGAGTTTGTTCAACCACTCCAGGTTCTCCACCACAGAGAGCCAGGAGCAACGGGGATGAAGGGGCTCTGTGCAAACCTGTGCAAACCCCTCGCAAGATCCACAGAATTTCATCCTAGCCCAAACATTTGGGCCTGAGGGCACTGCAGAGCAGTAAGTTAAGGCCACCACAACAGCCTGCGTTCGTCACCGTGTCCTTGCTGTGTGTTTTCCAGTCAGAGCAATTATGTTATATCAGCATTGTGGAGGGGGCTATGCTGTAAATTGGTACAAGTGTCTGTTACAATGAAATCTTCCTAAACATGAATATGGATTTCAGAGGCATTTTCACTCACTAAATTACTTTGCAGATGGGCTAATAACCTGAGGTTAAAATAACCTCTGTTGAATAAACAGGCTGTTTTTTTGTGCTCACAAAGACCAGTGATAATAGAATTTAATTCTGGAAGGTAATAACGGAGTTGTGATCACTCTAGATCACAGTGTCCTTAATTAAAAAAGGTGGGGGTTTTTTGCCCTCATAAAAGGTACTAAAAACATGGCTATAACTGATCAAACAGCAGCAAAAAAATACCAGTATAGTTACACAAGCTGCAGACCTGGATTTTCAGGAATATTTGTAAAGAAGTGCGTTTTCTTAATCTCACCTATTGGTGATTCCAATGGTCATGGTCTTTATTTACCTCTAATTATTGTTACTAATAATTCTACTCACTACCTTTATCAGAAAAGGTACAGATCACTGACTGCCCCATCTAAACCCATAGGAAAGTTGTTATTACAGTGAGTCTTATATCTGGAATTGTACAAAGAAGAAACAAAAACTTATTTTAGATATTGCCAATCCTAAAAGCTAGAATATTACTAAGAATTTGGGGGAATATAATTGTAAATCACCCCTAAATGTTATCCTATCATCAGAAAGAAGAGGGATGATTAGAATATGCTCTCGTCTCCCTTTCCCCCGTTGCCTTTGTTGTGAACTATCATTCCTCTTACAATGATGCTTTTTTATTTTAAATTTTCACTTCATGTACACTATTTAATAGCTAATTAATGAATTACTATTTAAATAAAGGTACATTAATCTTTCGGTTAAGTCACAACATTTTCCTGCTATAAATAAAAATGCTTTGTTATAATTCATATTATAGTGAATGAACATTGACTTTATTGAATTATTTAATTAATGGTTGAGTTCCTCTTCTTCTGAAGTAAAAGTATAGTTGAATAAGATCAGTAAACAAATGATTTTTAATGAAGTCTTTTATATTATTTCTTTTCCACTGTCAAAATTATATCTGGGTAAATGGTTTACAGAGGACACTAACATTGTTTTTGCTTTATCAGATGAGATCAACATGCCAGTTAGCTTTTTCTGATGTGTGAAATTTGGGGTTAGGAAATTGGGTTATGACATTATTAGTGCTGATATTCCCATTTCTTCAACTTTTTCCTTATTTATTTATTCATCATGCTATAATTTGACCACAATAGACAGAAATTTAACCTCAACTATTTTTCTTGCCTACTGAACTTTAAGTTCATGATGCCAATATTCAGACCTAGTGGAGAACAAAACAAAGCAAAACAAAACCCACAGTCCTTTATTTTAGAAAACAAAAGGCAGATTAATTTATGGCCTTATTCTTGCTAAGCTCTACACAGAGCCAGAAGATGGGAACTTCATGTCTGGTCAGATAGAGAAAAGTCACACTAATATATGCAGGTGCCAGGGACAGGACAATGAAAAAAGGCAGCATGGCAGGAGGAGGAGGCCAGCAAGATGCCAGGATGTGGAACTGCACTTCCAGCAAGCTGCTGTACTATCTGCCCTACTAAATCTGCTTTTTTGAAAATCAAAAGGAAAAATACATCCATAAGGCAATGGATCATCTCATCAGTGTGAATCCTCATGACGAAGTGAGTTGTAAGGGAGGACGACTGACTTATTAGAAGATCATTTCCGATAACACTCCCAGCTTTTGAGTTAAATTGATTCAGTTCTGCAACAGAACCCTATTTTCTAGGCAGGTCTACTCTAACCATCCACTGAAAAGACTGAAATACTTAATCTGCTACCAGGGGTTTTAACCATGTGAAGAAGTGTCAGAGCAGAATCGAGCACTATGTTGGATTCATGCTGGTGGATAACTCCTGGGATTTGGGTCATGCTTTGCAAGGAGAGAGAAGACACAGTAGCCAAAGGAAGATGTGCAGTGCACATGGATACCTCTCAATTAGCACAGAAATCTACCACCCAAACTCCAGTTACAGCAGCAAATACATTACATTTTTCCAAAGCCAGTCAAGACCAGTGAGTGACTATGACGGAAGTTTTCCTGAATCCAATCCTTTAAGCAGAGTATGCTGTAAGGATGGTATGGCCATAAGAGAAGAAAAAGGAAGAGAAGAGCAAGGGACAGTGTTGTCTTCTATGTCTAGTTCATCAGTTGATGATAATTTTCCATGCATACACCTTTATCTTAGCTTCTTCATCTTTATAAGATTTTTTAAAAGAAGATAACAGAGTTATTTTAAAAATATATCCTTGACAGCTTGGAACTTGTGCATCCCCGAGGAAGAACAATTTCCTGTGTTTGCTACTTTGATGTGACTCTCAGACATGGTAAGAACTGGTTTCCAAAACATACGGATTTTGCTACAGCAACATCCATTCGGCAGGTAGTATAGGACAGACGCAAATTACAAAAACAGGATGTGTGTCCGTCCTTTATTTACTTTTACTGTTTCATCCTTTTTATTTTTCTTTTTACAAGCCTCACCTGATTACCAAAAAGAAACAGATGAGAAGGTACTCTTTAAAAAAACGCTAAGTTTATGGTCAACTATATTGGCAGATCAACAACACAGAACCAAAAAGGATTCTTATCACCTGCTACGCACAAATTAGCTTATTGCTTGCGACTCCTGCCAAAGAGAGCACCTTCGTGGCCACCCATCATGGCAATGTGGTATGGCAGGTCTGATCAGGCCTTGAGAACCTTTCACAACAGGGTTTTGTCAAACCTGTCCCTTCACTGCCCACAGTGTCACACATTTACTGAATCCCCCTTTTGCTGCCCACACAAAGGTTTCGAGGCTCAAACTCTACAGTAACTAGCACTGAAGGGATCCGTGCAGTTATTGCTTGTGCAATGGAGCTGTCACATCTCTGAAGACGAAGATCAGTGGCCTTTCCTTGGGGCACAATAAAAAGGTACTGCAAATTTCACTTTGTAGTAACTACAGGCTACAGAAATTGCATTAGCTGCATTAGATGGAGTCATGGAAATATTCAGGAAGGTTAGCTGGATATGGTAGATGTCACGTTTATACGATGATAAAAAATCACTTTACTAACTTATACTGTTTGCTGCTTTGGTAGCACCCTATATTAAGGTGCCATTTATAAATAGTTTATTATTATTTATTAATGTATAAGCCACTTTATAGGATGGTGGATAACAACTTAAATTCATGTATTAGAGATGCACATACATGGTTTAATACAATTTACGTCTCACAATATCCTTTGCAACAGATTCTCATCGCATCATCTGTTAAGCATTTATTACTAATGCATTTTATAACATACTTTATAATACATTATTTGAGGAAGTGGCTGCATTTAGTGATCATTTTCATAAATAAGAGTAAAGCATTTATAAATGGCACCTTAATTTAAAGTGTTACCTTCACATTACTGGATAGTCACTCACCATTTGTCTCACTTTGCAATTATCCTCCAAATGCACCTCTTAATAAAGGACATGCTAAGTCCCATTTCTTCTCACACTCTACATCTGATTAAAAGTTTATCAAGGCATTTTCCTACAACTGCACTCAAATCTTGGAAGGTTGTCAGCTCAGTCTAAATTCTTTGCATATAAGCTCCCAGCTTATTATATTACAATAATAATTCTGAAATGGCTGAGATTAAAAGATGGTTAATTGCCTACCAGATTAGCCAGCGCGGGCTGTTTGGATTCTTTGTAGAATTCCATTTTCCGAGCAGTAAGGACAATCCAAGATGTGGACCAGTTTTTCCTAAAAATAATAAAACAAACAGAAAAAGATTAACAAGGCAAGCAACCAGGAAGTGAAAAAGGCTCCATGTGTAGAAGTGTTTTCAACTCCTTCATGTCAGAAATGAAAACGCTCCAAACTCAAACTCAGTGTCAGCAATGCATTGCAACAGAGCAGCTATAAATAGACTGGTGTCGTTTTAGTAACTAGTTTTAAAGCACCAACATGGAAAATACCAAAATGATAGAACTTCAGTTTGACTACACAGAGCTCCATAAAGGGTCTATAATGAAAGTGCCCAAATGCTTTCTCCCTGTCCCTAAATCACACACATGTAGGAGACAAATAAAGATAAGAATGCTGTTTCAGAGAGATTTCAATAAACACAAAACATCACGATCTCAGGATAAAGAGCTGACAAACTGCAGAGGATAGAGTGAAGAACTCAAAATACACATGAATATGTGCGACATATTCATACATACTATACAAATTATATATATTAATCTTTCTATGATGCAGTGTTTGAAACCACCACATAATCACAAACAAGTGGAGCTCATCAGACAAAATTCATATACATATATATACACACACACATATTTTTGGATAAAAGTCTCAAGTTTGACTCTCTGATTCTGGGGTCATAACGTGATATTTATAGGAGTGTGGATAACCCCACTGTTTATTTCCTTTATGCAAACACAAATTGCAAACCTAAACATTTCAGATGAAACCTGAACATGTGTGACAAACAGACTTGGTTTCACATGTGTGTTTAGCTCCTTAAGCAGAGACTCCTGCCCGCAAGGACACAGTGGGTCCCAGGTAAGCTGTTATATACCCTTTTCTCTATCTGCCATTTTCCTTATTCTCTCCAAGTTCTCCCTATATAAATGTTCTCAAGAAAACTTGTTTCTTTATCATTGTTTTTGTTTTGTTTTCTCTAGTTTAAAAGCCTGGTTTTGGGACTATCACTTCCAGATCCACCTCAAAACTCTGCTGCTCTCAATATCCCATCATCTGGCATAATAACAGGCAGCATTCCTATTAATGACCTTCCTATTCAAGTGATGATTATCCTTAAAATATGGTCAACACATGATAAAACCAAGCAACTCTATGGATGAGATTAATATATTTGAAGAAAACAGAAAACATGTTATGGAGAAAAAGAGACAAGAAAAGTGAGAAAAACAGTAGAATTTTAGAAAAATATATGATCATCGCTGGCAAATAATCCCCCTAGAAAGCGAGTGATGGTAAGTCAGTGAAAATTTCAGCTGAATCTATTACAACTGTAAAGCTACATTCTTAGTTACCATAAATGATGGCCATAACCACAGACTGTGCGTGTTGGCATGAAAAACAGTCCAGGTTATATGCAGGGTTCTTTAAAGCTTCAAACGTCACCTCAACCAACAAAGAAGTTTGTCTTAAGGTGAAAACTTTGGAAATGAAATCAGACTCCGTTCAAGAAAATTCAGTTATATTCATGATTTTCAACTTGAGATTCAACAAGAACTCAGTAATCTAAGAGTATATTTTTAATATCAGGAAAGATTATGTGTTTTTTGAGTTTTATGGTTCATCTTTGCCAAAAATTAAAGGGAACAGTTTGTCTGAGCTCAACTTTTAAACAACCATGCAGTGACATTCTAATCTATAAACCAGAAACACTCAGGAATTTCTATCAGGAGATATTTTTAATTTTTTTTTTTTTCAAATATTTCTCAGTGAGAGATCCAAAAAGAGATCCAAAAAGTTGTCAATCAGACTTTAAATAACTAAAAATAATTTAAAAATGTTTCAAGGTGTATTAGTCTCTGTGCAGATAGGCATTCATCATATTTCAGGGGACACATACCACATACAAAGAGTTTAAATTTTCAGTTTCTTCAGAAAAGCCTGCTTAGCTTTTTTTTGCTATTTGCTGTTTTTTTAACATTTTTTGCCATATGGCTACCAACATTATTCAAAAATAAATAAATAAATCACTTCCAATCAATGAATAGCACATTTAGGCAAGTAAAGTGATAAGTCATACAGTGCATGCAGAGCGGGTAAGTCACCACTGCCCATCTTTTGTACGTATAATGACAATTAAATATCAGTATGCAGCAAATACCCAACTAGAATTAGCCGGGTTATTGCATGAACCCTTCTAGGGAAGAAATTTTGAAATTATTGTTAAAACATCATATTGTTAAAACCCCCAGAAAGCCACTGAAATCTGACATTTGCAGACTGTAACAAGAAGCAATACAGCCAACACTTCAACCCTAGTTACCAATGTATTTGCATTCTTCCAAATGAACACCTGATGGCAGCACACTATAACATCAATGGTGCTCACAATTTCTGAGGCGGTTTGAAAATTTACTATTTTGTCCTATTTAAAAATATAAATGAAAGATATCTCCTTTTTATGCCAGTACTATTCTGGACTTGTGTTTGTAACCTTATGATTGGGAGGTAAATATTTTAGGCATTTCTATTATGAAAATTGCAAATTAATGTCATTCAAGAGGCTAGTGCCTACCCTAAGACAACCTCTGTTTAGACAATGCTAAAACTAGGAAGCTAAAATACAGCTGTAATATGCTCTTTTACTGTTTTAGAGACACCTAAATGCAGCAGACTTTAGGGAGCCCTTCCATAAAAGTCAGAGTAAAGACTCAGATTGGTTTTAACAGAAACCGAGCCGAGTGAGTGCTGACTGCTTGGGATAGCCTTGCCTACCTGTACATGTGGCATTCCCATATGGCAGCCTATCTCTTATCCTTGAACCCTCACAGACACTCACCACTTAAAATTTTCCCCATTTAAAATGCATATTTTTGGTTTGGTTCAGGTCTTTAGACAAGGTCACTTGCTTTTTGGGCCTGGCAGGCCATAATGCTCCAAAAGCTAAGTCGTGTTGGCTTTATACTGAAACAAATGCAGTTTGTCTGTAAGCAGTAATAGATACATGGTTAGACACACATAAATTCTTAATTTTATAACTAGTAAGGAAACACCGAAATATAATACCTTAATTTCTTGCCACCATCTGCTATTTTAGCTTTCAGAAGATACCCTTCTTTCTCCACTACCTAAAAGATAGACAAAAACACGTCATTATCATATCATTTATGTATTTGAATGAATCTATTCAGTTAGTACATGCTAGAAGAGTCTGCATGTAGCTAATGTAATTTCAGGACATTTAATCACTAATTCTTAGTTTAGTCATCTATTCTTTCCGTTCCAGTCAGTTCTGAAAATATCTGGACTACTTAACTACTTAAAGTCAGCTAGTAAACAGAATTAACTTTAGAAAAAAAAGTATAATGGTCTATTTGTTGCCTTAGCAGAAACATATTTTAATGCAAACATTAAAAGTAAAAAAAAAAAAAAAAAAAAAAGGAAATATGAAAATGTAAAAAAACCAATAAATTCTAAATTAATAATTTCAAGGTATCATTTCATAAGTTAATCCACTGAGGCATGGGACTGTGCTTACTTATTAGCTATGAAGGATACACCACACTTCTGTCCAAACCTCTTAATTCTTACATTCTAAAACCATAATTTTTAGGGACCACAGTTGTCAAAGAAACACCAAGTACTGGTGCAGCAGAAGTTCAAGTGACTCATTTTGCATGGAGTGCACACTAAATAGAGGTTGCTGCCAGATGCTAGGAGGCATCACGCTTTCCAGTGGCATCCGGCTGGGATATATTGGGTGTTTATGTCAATTCTTGCTGCCAATCTTAAACAGGAATTATGAACAAAGCAAAATACAGCATCTCAAAATCCCCAAGTCTTTATCTATTGCCTATACCAACCCAGATGTGTCTATATTGGCAATATTACAGCAGCTTCGTCCATCACCTACTCTGCTATTTTTATTTTATTTTGTTTTTTTAATTAAAACCTAGTGGTTTGTCCTGACACAACAGGAAAGGGAAGGTCTTCTGACACACCCTGCAACCGGATGTTGCAGTCGAACATACCAACGTTTGCACTGTAGTTTCAGCATGGGAGAAGTAAATCCTTAGCTTGCACTGCACATTCCTAGATACACTTTCCTTAAACTAGCAGGAAAATAATACTCCCTACACTGGACATTGTGTACTACACAGGCTACCGGAATAGCCCTTACGTACCTGCAGAAACCAAAGCAAAAATAGTATAATAGAATTTTGGATTAAATGCTTAGCTATGATAATATATATTAAAGGTCTTAAAAAAAAAAAAAAATCCCACTGGATTTCAGCCAAAGCAGCTGATCCACTCTCCCATCAGAACTGTGTCAGGATACTCAGGTGCTTCAAGAAGCAACACCAAGATTCAGAGAGGGTTGGTTTTCCCTTTCAAATCAGTACCAAGACCTGACCAGGATATTAGCCCAACCGGTCTTCTTAGTTGTGTCACAGGTGATTTCATAATAATTACAATAAAATGTTGCCATTTGCAAAGTTATTTTACACATTGCACATCTACCTGTGCCTATGGAAAAGCCTATGGATTTGTGGACAACAAGGTAGGTGAAACTCTCAAAGGGGAGCGTGAGAATTTAGGTGTGCATATTCCATAATCTGCACTTATCTCATTCCATAATCTGTACTTACCTCATGCAAACTCCTGTCACATATATCACTGTATAGAAAACCCAGAGAGAAAGTACGGAGGGATTACTGGGCACAGAATGTCACTGTTTATCTAGTGATACATGAGTGAATTATTAGAGCTAAAATAAGATGAAAACCTGATCTCCATCTACAGAGGTGACGATCAAAAAAACCCCTTAATTAAAAAACTTCATTTATTTCTTTGAGTAATTTTGTCCCCCTTCTAAACCTTCATTTTTGTGGAAAAAAAAAGCTTCGCTTTTGATGCTTGGCCAGGGCCAGAGTTGCCAAATAACATAGGAAAAAAGGTTATTCTTTTACTATTTCCATCCATCTGGAAACAGAAATCAGGAGGAGCATTGGCTGACCATTCAGGCCGTTGATTGCCTCTCTGAATCAGACCCAAAATCTGATCCTCTCTAAGTTTACCAATCACTCTTCCCAGACTGTTATTATAACCAATCCAAAGCTAAAGGCAAATGTGATTTTCAATATTAGATCTGAATCACCTCTAAGCTAACATTTTGGGAAGTTAAAAGTTGGATGTATTTCCAGATGAAAATGTTGTTCTGAAGTCAGATTTTCCTTATAATGGTCTTGAGCTGGAACATCAAATTCACTACCAAATGTTGGATATATAATGTATCCGAGTTTAAATTGCATATCCCAAGTGGCTAAAACATTTGCTTTAAATTAAACAGCTAAAAACTGCAAGATCTTTAGATAATATGAACGCTTTCCTAGTGCTAAATAAAGTAACTTTATATACATCACATACACTAATTTAATATAAGCCCTGCCTTTGGTAAAGGCTTTTCTTAAAAAAAAAAATAATAATAAGTGGTAGTTAGTATAAAAATATTCAGGGAATAATAATCATAATAATAATTTTAAAAACCTTTATCAAAAGACAAAAGAAAAGGATTTTAAGGCTCATATAAATATTTACTTATTCTCTGTATGGAGAGCTAAATATGCCCTTATTTCACATCTGTTGGTATTTGCCTTTCTATTGAATGTGTTTTCAAGAAAATACTTCCAAAACAGGTCAGAATCTACTTTCAGTCATTCTGCAAATGGATGATATTAAAAAGAATACCAAATATATCCTAACAATATGTTCTCTTACTTCTGTCTCAATAAATATCATCATTTCTTGCTGTGCTGCTGCGCTTACTGAACCTTTTCAACAGAAGGAAGGTTAAGAAAATGACCCAAAATACCCTGAAAGAATTAGCATAGAAAAACAAGAATGGAGCTATTGCATTTTTTTATTTGTAATATATAAAAGTATGAAAACATATATTTGCATTTTAATCTGACTTTAGTAAACAAAAGACTTACATGAGCTAACTATTGAAATAGTATAAGGAAAGTAATTATTACTATATTTCCAATAATTAACTTATAATTACCTACCTTTATTAGTGCTATAATTTTCTTTATCAAAGGTTTTCAAAGCTTCAAAATCTATCTAATCCTGATTTTTTTTGTAGGTAAAAGTACCACTTACTTTGATGAATCTGTACTGGCACATTCCTTTTATTCTAACAGAGAAAATACCCTCTTCTCTCTCTCCACTAATTTCTCAGGGAAGCAAGAAAATTGTAATAAATTTAATGATCATTTTTACTTACAAAAATAAATATTAAAACCACAATACTGTGGCAGGACAAAGACATGGTTTACATTTCTTTACATCAACTATTAATACTGATGAAATGTCAGTCCTGTATCACAGCAAAGTCAAGCTATATAAATTGCTTTGTATGTTCCAAAATTATTCTTTGTGTTAATAAAACTCCCTCAAATCCCTTAATGTCTTCAGGCATCCAAAGCCTAGCATATTTATTTTTAAGAAAGCATGTGTAACATATACATTAAAAACATTTAAAACGCCAAGAATTATTTATCAGATCTATAGAGCAATTGCTTACCGTGTGGTCCTGTGTACTAATGATGTCTGCAAATGTTAAGTTATGTTGGGAATGATTTCTTCTGTGACGATTTACCTAAAAAATACAAGGATTTAAATTTAGAGGATTCAAGTGCATTGCAGATAATGAGGGATCACTGGACACATACAGCAGGCACGAGGCAGGTAGGTTTGAAAACCCATCTTGTTTTAGCACCAAATTTCTATGAGAGCCGGCTCTCTCTGAGCCCTATATATTTGAGGTATTCGGCTCCACAGACCTCTAGCATCTATGTGTTTTTTTATGATGTCAACTTGGCAAATTAAACTGCAAATTAAACAACTGATAACAATCATTTGAAATTACTTTGTCTGCAGCAAGAACCTCAAAGTCTTTGGTCAGGTAGGAGCTGCCGTGCCCATTTTACAGAAGAGGGATGAGGGGAATGATGAGATGTTCATTAGAACCCCAAATCACTGACAGAACAAGTAGCTCCAAAACAAGTGGGAATGGAACTGAATGTACCTGGTGTACTTAAAAGGCTTTAAAGATATGTCAAGCTCCCCATGACTGAAAGACTCTCATTCCACCATGGTTCCCAAGGACCTGGTCCTTGATTTCCCCAACTCTCCCTCTCCTGGGAAGAAGCCTGGATAACTATCTGCAACTGAACTCCAGCAAATTGTTAGAATGTACCAAAACTATTTGGGTTAAAAAGGTACAGCAGCCTTACAAGCCTGCAACTAAAAACAGGTCACCCCAAAATATGTATACTTTTTTTTTTTTTTGTAGAATTTTTACATCATCCGGAATCAGAAATTATTTAGTTAGGAGTTGAGGTCCTTTAATATGCAGTGATAGTCTCTTAACTGAAGCAAACAAACAAACAAAATAATAAAAAATAAAAATATGATTTCATCTAGTTTTCACTGTATTCATCATAATGCATTCCCTTTTTCCTATTAAAACAGAGCTAACAAAGTCATAATGTATTCTGTTTATATTTAAGTGTCTGAATATATAAAATGTTCTTAATTAATCCAGAGGGCTACGCTCAAAAAACAGTTAAACATATTATGATCCCATATTTTTTTTCCTCCACACATTGCTTTCATGTTTATTTGTAAGCAGTAACATTTGTAAGCCTTGAAATCTATATCCTAGATACTTTGCTCTACTCTCCTAGTCAGAGCTAATGAGCTTAATGAATTACCCGTTCTAAATTTAATACAAACATTTCAAAGAACGAGATAAAACATTCTTCACAATTCAAAAGTTTCTCTGACCTATTTATGAAGAATATCACTTAACAATTTCATTAAGGGTGAGTAACAGCTGGTGACATGGCTGTGTCCTAAAGTGTTTTTCTCTCTTAATATTCTGCATCTTAAGCAATCGAGCTTTCATAAGAAATACTTTAGTTAGTGGCAGTCCCTCCTTTGGGGAGAAAAAAAATGTCAGACCACATTTTCTGTATTTTGCAATCTTGTTTTCAGGAGTGTCATGTTCCTGTTTTATTAGCATGTAGGGTAAACAAGAATGATTTGCTGATGCTATTGAGAGAACTTCTAAGATTACAATCTCTCTGTTTAGATTTTGGATGGAACTTAATATTAATGCAAGCAGAGGCATGTATATAAATTCAAAATAAATTAATTCAATTTATCTTTTTTACTTTATCTTTGCTACTCAACAACTCTGAAAGTCCTATAGCACATAAGGCATAAAACTAAACTATTCAGGTCTAGTTCATAGAAAGTCTTTCTTACCCATATCTCCCATTCTAATTATTCTTTAACACCCAGCAAAGCATTTCACCCATGGATGCTTTTTAAAATGTATCATTCACTCATCCAAGTTAAATAACAAGACACACAATATCTACTTTAACTTTCAGCCAGCATCTTTTGGAACCATGTGTGTCTGTTGGGGGCCCCACGAGCAACTTTGTGAAGCGCGGAGCCCCGAACGGAGCTTTCAGTCTGGTCTTAGGTTCAGCGATCAGAGCGTCACAAAAAGAAACACTCTCAATTTTACACACTCTAAAAAGAGTATCCCAGAGGCACTAAATCCATCCACTACCAAATGCAGGAAGGAGACAGTAAAAAGATACTGTTTTAGCAATACTAGCAAATTACTAGTAGTCGTATAATAAAAGAGACTATCGTAAGATTTCCAGGAAGCATGAAGAGAGAATTAAATTCCAGTCAAAGATACTTTCAAATCTCTTCCTTCTGTGCAAAGGAGAATTTAAATGAAAACTGCATGGGCACAAGAATAGGCCTCTTACCTGGTGATTCAATGTGATTCTTTTACAATTTTGCTAAAATTCTAACTGCTTCTGTTACAGGACAAGGTAAAAGAAATGGCATCAAATGTCACTGCTCACACAAGAAAGTCCTGAAGCTCACAGATGTGAATCTGGTTACAGAATTATAACCAAAATCCACAGTCAAAAATCAAGCTTTCCTGGAAAAACATTCCAAGCCATGTTTGGTTTACAAGTAGTATTAATGGAAACTTCAACAAAATTCATACTCACTTCTGGCAATCTTTTAGTTTAGAAATTAAACTTTCAAAAATGGAATCAAAATAGTTTGAAGAAAGCCTTGCAACAACAATGCAGACTATATTTTTTAGGCCTTATACAAATTTGCTAAAAACTATATTTTGCAACTATCCAAACCACTGAACAAGTTTCTCATGGCACTTCCTTTGTGAAATATTCAGTTCAGATGCTTAACAAGAGAACCTGGATGATTGTAGGTCAATATACTCATATTTATAAATAAATCCTTATTATTCCCTTAGTGCAGCAAAATTGCATATTTAAAAGAAAGCTATTTTCAAGGGTATATTTTTGAGTTACCAAACATTTAAAGGAAAATTCATGCTTGAGTATTTCCATTCTTTCATGCAGATTTAATAGATAGACCATAAAGAGATGTTTCCAGATTCAAGCTCCCCATTCGATTAGCCTAATAAACTAAAGCAAAACCTAAATAGTATCTGTCACAAGTCCTCTACCTCACCTCGCAGCGTGGCATGAAAGGCAGAGATTTACAAGAGAAGTTTGTGAGATTCCTTTTTAGGAAAGTCGGCTCATCAGCAGTTTTCTGATTTGATGAACATTCTTCAGTCAGCAACAATGTCACCTGCAGCACTAAAAATCCACTCTGCGAGCGCCTGCGAGGCTGGGGGCAAGTCTGGTCCTGTTAAACTCAGCCTCAGCTGCTCCCCCCTTCCCTTAGCTGAGGGGTATCTATCTCCTACCAGAGTTTTTCTTGCATCCGAGCACAAACAGCCACCCCACATTCTACAAGGCAAAGCCCCCGTTACGTGTGCCCGGCACCCCAAAGTGAGGGAGCAACCACTTCACCACTGCTATTTTAACACTCACAGAGTAAAATACAATAGCCTGATTTCTAACTTCATTTGTTTCATGCTCCCATTTATTCTTTAAATCATCCCTGTTTTGAAGGGGAGATTCATCACATTGCTACAAACTCACTGCTATTCTCTTCACATAGGAAGACGTTGATTTAAAAAGAGACTTGAAGGACTGATTCAGATTTTATTGCGCATAAAAACATGTTTCTGACCTACTTCACCAAAAGAAGCGTATTTCTTCTTTGATTTCAACAAAACCAACTGCCACTCCTCAAAAAGACCAGAGAGGCTGTTCAAGTATGATCTGCAGTGTCCTGCCTAAAATGTTCTCCTGAATTCAATTTTGTCACTCAACAACTATGATAATTCTTAAGACCTTTCTAGGTGACACCCAAAAGGGAAAATATTAAATAATCTTCTCACCACAGATTGTTTCTAATCCTCTAATTCACCACTGAATTTTAAACATTTAATTCACTGTAGATTATTTACTCCCCAAAACCACCAGTAGCTTGAGAAAAGCACCATTTGATCCAACCAACAGCACCTTGTGAAACAGAACTTTTCACAGGGAACTTGAATTACCACCAAGACAAATTCTACCTGCTGGTTCCCCAGTAAATCACTGTCCTGCTCCACCAAAGAGGAGGTTCTCACAGGAGCTTTCATTAGATTTCTACAAAGTTGTTTTCACTCTGTTCATGTTTTGTCTGTTCTTTTTAGGGGTCTCATCTATTGTTTCATTTCACTGTACACAGCCTGTAATAAAGTATCATGGGGATTCCTTCATAAATACCCAAAGAACAGAGAAGGCCCCTACTGTGTGAGCTTGCTCCTGAGCACTGCTCAGCCCTGGACCTCATCCAGCAAAGCACTTTGGAATGTCCTTAAGTGGTTTTCTGGATCAGGGCCAGAACACTCAATTCTTTATAGGATCGAACTTTCTGGTGGCAGCTTGAAGGTTTGCAATAAAAGTACAAACTAGTCACATAAACTTCTGTGAAAAGCCTTCTCTTGACGATGGAGGGGTGATACCTGATGTAATGATGCCCGTGTTCGTTTCATTCGCAGTCACTCCGATACCGCCGTGACAGTCTGTAACTGCTTAGAGCAGCTTAACAAAAACATATCACAGCATTTCTTATAGCACCATCTCTTGAATGACACCTAGTCTACGTCAAGAGAAGAGAAAATCCTGTAACATTTCATTCACTGCTGTACTTTAAGTGATTTGCTCTGTTTTAGAGATCCAAGTCCCTCATTATCTATAGGTATTATTTGGAAACAACTCTGATGTGATATGGTGTCTTTCCTGCTGCGAAAAACTGAGCAAATTCCTTGGGCTGCCTCCTTGGATTGCTCCTTGGCCATTTCAGCAGATGAGCAGGATTCTGTCGATCTTCAAAAATGAAGGTGTCACCAGGTGGCCAGTGTGCTCCCACACTGCCAGCCCAGCCCCTGCGGCAGGTTGGATCAGCAAAACAGCGAAGCAGAAAGACCCCAGAGCCCCAGAGAAGGCTCCTCTGGGCAGGAGTGGGCTCCTTGCCGGCAGCCACAAGCATCCTCCTCCAAACGGCCCCTCTGCGCCTGCCTTGCTCTGCTAACCCCGTCCTCAAGAGGGTTACGTTGGATCCACACCATGGGGTGCCTCCCTCCTGGCTTGCGCAAAGAGATTTCTTTGGAGGAAGAGGAGTAATGGAGATTACAAGGCAGCATAACATGACATTAACTCTGTTTCTCTTTGAGACTTCCAGAGTCTAAGGCAGCATGAAGCACAATTTCATGTGGCCCTCCCCATCCCAGGTTCCTGAAAAGCCTGCGCTGCACAGGTGACAGCACTCTGCGCTCGGAAGCAGGAATGGGATGGATGGATGGATGGATGGAGCTTTTGTGCACTGGCTGCAGACCAGATAATCTCTCCATGGATCATTTAATAAGAAAACCACTTCACACTCCTTACAGGCTTGAGTACATTACATATTACACACTCTCAGCAGAGCCTGCAGTCTGAAGTCAAGAAAAAAAATAACAGAAAGAAAACCCGCAGGCCCATGTTGTATTGCCTCTACATGTCTCTATATGAGGACATTGGCTTCTATATTCGGTTCAGATGACGGTTCTGCTTCCCTTGACCTCTTGCTCCCTTATAAATCAGAATCCCCGAGACCTTTCCCACGGTATGAGGGTCCCCCTTCATATTCGAGTCTATGAAGGCAGGTATTTTTCAGGAAAGGCATTCAATTGCACGGGCGTCCTCTCCAGCTTCAGAACTTACTGCTGACAAGTGTCACGATTGTTTTAATGAGAAAATAACTAGATTTATTCAGCTGTTTCATGCAGGAGATATAAGAGCAAAGTAATTATTCAGATTCTGGGTTAAATTTCAGCCAGTAATTAAGACAGACTGGGATCAGAGAAGAAGTGATTAGGAGTTTGATTACAAAGCATGGTCTGTTTGAAGCTATGTCGTCTTCTTTCACAAAATGTTTGGAGAGATTCATGGTCACGGATATTTTAACTCCAGGGATAAGGCTAAGAACTCTTACAGACGCCAGTATCAGGCAGGAGGTATTTTCCTACATTAATGGCGTGCTGAGGAGCAGATTTTCCCTAGAGTGGGAGGTCTTTTGTTCCTCTCTAGCTACTCAAATGGACTTTGATACTTGTCCAACTGATCCTTGCTTTGAGGGAGTCCCAGCTGATATCACTGGCTTCATTTTTAGCCTTTTTAGCAGCAGGAGATCTGCCAAAACCGTATCTAGAACAGGAGACACAGCTACAAAGGTTCTTACCACCCATGTAAGTTAGAGAAATCCTACGGCTGCTCTAAATTTTGAGTGTGGATCCCTAAGATTCCAGCACCTGGGGGCTGAGAGATCACAAAGGCCCCAACAGCTGTTTTGCCTCTAATCCTCAGCTTTTCCATTCCAGCTGGAATTCAAACTGGAACCTGGTATCAAAGCTTCAATATGCTTTAATTGTATCAAGTACAATACCCATTGATTCCAGAAAAAATACATTTCAATTGGGGGGATTGAAGGGGAGTGAGGGTTATGCATTTGTACTTGAATTTTCTAGGCTATAGCCTGTAATACCTAACAAATACAGCAACATGCACACTGTGACAGTACTCAACTAGCCACAAATATCTATATATATTATTAAGGAAAATACATTGATAAGTTTCTTATTCAGATTTTTCTATTTTAATGTAGTTGGTGCTTCTAGTTAACCACCGTACTACTATATGTTAATCTTAACTACTGCAGGCGTTTGGCATTGCAGATGTCAGGGGAAATAAGGAGTTTTTAAAGAAAGAGCAAAAATACAACAGACATCAGTATTTCAATATTCTTTGCTGCTGTCATGTAAGTGTGCAAAAATGTATTCCTTGAGTTATGTCTATAAAAGGTAGAAATCAAAGTTAATGAAGACAGAGAGCAATGATACACGCTCTTTGTTTCCCCTTTGGATCTTAGAAAAATAAAGAAAACGTATGAGGAAACTTGGTTGTGACAGCTACTGCGTCAACAACTCTGACCTGAAACTGTACCCCAAAAGAGTATCCCCAGGGCAGAGGGGCAGACAAAATCATTAAAACTTAATAAATGTGCAAAAACAACAGAAAAAAAAAAGCCTTTTCAAAATTACACTCAGCACACACACTACAATCAGAACGCAGTCAAAAACTCAGTCTTTTCTGAAAGGACCATCATACCAGAAACAGCCTAATTAACATTGATGTCACACTCCTGTAAGTCACCAGTTACTATATACTATATAAATACCTTTGAATAAAATGTTGTTGAGACTGCTGGGCGACTGCACAATCCTCTCTAGCGGACGCTACGTTAACGTATCCCTGTCTTGCCCGCCTAATTCTTTCTCCCGTATTTAAACAAGCCAAAAAACTCACCTTATGCTACTGCAGAAGCAATTTTTATTTTTGAAGGTTAATCCAACTCAGCAGGATTTAGGGATGGCACTTTTGCTTGGTCGTAGGCATGTTGGCTCAGGCCAGACAGCTGTTTGGACACTCTCCACTGGGAATCTTGCCCTCAACACCCACAGTTGATGCACATACATGGTCTACTGGCTGCCTACTTCCATGCCCATCTGTTCAGATGGCATGGTGCCCACTCACAAGTTCGCTGGATCCTTGCCCTTAGTGTGGGGATGCCAGGCAATGATGGGCTTAGATGGGCAGCCTGCAAAATCCTGAAAGTGATCATTTGTTTCCTGTAGGAAGTCCTTCCTCTGCGGTAGCACTGGAGCAGGGACACCACATGCTACCCTACACTTAATAACACCTGTGGACATGTGTGTGCCAGGAACACAAAGGGGAAAAACACTAAAAAAAGAAGGAAAAAAAAGGCAAATATACAAATAAATCACAAAGATTCCTACTTAAGATTCCACATGCAAAGTGCAGTAGAAAGCTATCCAAGCTCACTTCAGAGGAACTGACTGCATGAAGGAGAGCACAGAGTAGCTGACGCTCTTTCCCAGCGCTAGATGCCTTCGAAACCCAACCTGGTTTGGTTAAATCGAGTTTGGACAGGGGGTATGAAGGGACTAAGGAAGGTAATACTGAAAGAAGAGTGAAGCAAACCAAATCTTTCTGAAGTTTTACACCACCAGGGCAACACGCTCCACATATAAATCACTGCATAAAATATTCCAGGGAAATCAGTCTCACCAATAAATAAAGGTGGAGGGTAAACAAAAGTTGTTTAAACAAAGAACTACCTGAAGTTGTGCCACTGTCCTGACAAATAATATCTCAGCCGCATCTAATTAGGTAATTATTATAATTATTATAATTAACTAATTATAGTAATAAGCTATATATCCTCTTTTTATAAAAAGTAGCAGAGAATAAAAGCTTCTGTATGTGCATTTTTAAGTGAAAAAAGACAACCACAATGTAAGTATCTTAGGAACAAGGAGCAATACTAAAATTAAAATATTATTTTATTCCCAAAGAAAGTTTGCTTAGCAGTTAATCAATACAAAATTATAATGTTAAATACAGAAATATTTGACAATTTAGTGTTTTTTATTTATTAATTATCCTGAAGACTATATTTATTAAATTTTTAATTGAAATTATTTGAACATTTTATTTGTTTATAAATGTATTTTTTACAGATTATGGATAGCTCTCTTAGGTATCGATCATACAGTGCATGAGATTCAAAAGAAAAGGTTTATACTTTAGTTTCTTGTCTTTGACTAGTTGCCTGAACTTTTTCAAAGGAAGGAAAAAAAAATCTGAGAGCTATCAATAGAGAATACTTCCAAAGGAGCAGTCCAGGATCCCCCTAGTTTCTGCCAGCTTTCTGGTGAAGAAGCTAGCACAATTAGAAACTCTCACAGAAAATTAATGAGTTAAAATATCAAACAAAATATATTTGCTAAATTATTACAGTAAGTGGATTTTTTTTTTTAAATCCCTGCCATCCCTTTCAGGGGGCACCCAAATGCCATTCGGATGGTCACTAATGCTTGTTAGCAGGCTGGAAAAAGCTACAGTCGGGCTGGATGTGCAGCCTGGCTCAGGGCTCTGCTCTAGCGAGCAGTGGCCGCGTGTGCTTGCAGGCACATTTAAGCTGGGTGTAACTTAGTGTTTACTCTGGGGTGACTGGCTTTGAGAGCTGGTTTCTGGGCAGCAGCCTCATCCTTGGGCGTGCTCAGTGGAGTCATCGCGTGCGGCTGCCTGACCCGCTTCGGTCTGGACTCGCTGTCCGATGGCTGTGGCCAAGCAGCACAGCAGCACTGCCCAAAACTTCCTGGCTCCCCAGTGACATTAGATTCAGCTGGAACATCAGCCAAACAAGTCTCTATGAATGTCCAGCATCAAAAAAGAAACTGAATAATAACTGCTTTGTGCTCGGTTCCAAGACTAGCTAGTATAGGAATAATAAATAAATGTAAAAAATAATAAAAAAAAAGAGAATACCTTGGTTGGTCTTTCCATTTCTAACCATTATGTTGATGACTCCGTGTAACACAGAAGTAAAACAATGGGCTTGCAATGGAAAATACCTCGTTTAGTAAGTATAGATATTTTCACTGACAAAATATGTTCTTAATGTGATTGGAAAGAATATCTTCTAACACAGGTCACGACTGAAAACCCCACAGCTAAATATAGATCTTATTAAAAACTACTTAGAGACGATAATTAGAGACTGTATAATATAATACAGAATCACTTGGATACCTGTCAACTTGATAATATCTAGATGGCCATCTAGCTTGCCACCTGCTCCCCTTCCCTTTGCACTAATAACCTGAGGAAGCTTCTGTACCAGCGATTTTGTTGTTGTTTTGCAGTTGCTTCATCTTGGTCCTGTAATAGCTCAGAAAGTCAGTGTCAGGCATTAGCCTTGTTCAGAGACTCAGAGAACACACGCAGGAGAAGAAACTCTCCAACAGATTTTCCCAGGTGCCATTATAACCACTAATGCAAAAATGACCGGCAGAAAAATGACTATGCTATTTAAAATAACCTTTTAAGCAAATCTTCCTCTCACACACCTCAAAAAATGGATATTCTGGCATCTCTACTAAAATCTACTGACAGATTAAAGTCCCATAATACAAAGATGAAACTTTTTTTAATACCAAGCTTATTTCCTCAAACCTGATTGCTCTTTTAGGGCTCTTGATTTGGTTCTTTGCTGCACTGACCAAAAAAAAAAAAAAACAAGCGTCACCCACTTGTGTTTTGGCAGACAGAGAACTAGGATTGCAAGGGATTACTATTGTTCATATCGTCTGAGCACTATTTTATTATTTGTCCTATCATATGCAAAGAAACACTTCAAGTGCTACACTTTTCTTCTGCTTGTTGTACTAATCCAGAAATTAGTTCATATATTTAAGACAGCATATGAGAAAGTGCATATTTCAGATCTGAGCCCACTGAATCTCCTGGCTTTATTCTTTTGTCATGACATTGATAACAAATCACATAACGCTAATACAGTAGATAAAGAAAAGAAGAAATGGAATTATCCTGTTTGAAACCTCTGAAGTGTCTAGACAGACTGGAAATTGCAACTGATTTGATTTTCCTAATTTTGTTCTGGTAGGGAAGTCACCTACCTTACATATAATAGAAAATCCTCCGCAAAACAAGCATCATCCGTGGTCAGGAATGCTCACAGTTTACAAACGCAATGAGCTGAATGTGCTGTCAGAGGAGTCACCTACCCGACTCGAAAAGGAAGAGCAAAATCCTCTAGAAAATGGATAAGCACAAAAAGGACATAAATAAATATTTCTATAGTGAAGGGAAAAGGACCTTCTCCTTGAGATCTTGCTTCTTTACACCTAGCATGTGCCAACTTTGTTCCTCTTTCATCTTCCGTTACAGAACTGGGCCAGGCCAAGCAGCCCGTAACGCGGACACGACAAGCAAGCCTCAGCAAGATCCTTCTTAATAATTTCATAACTTTACCTATCATTTCATCTTCAATCTTTCCAAACTCACTGAACATCACTTGTGGCAGCTTTTGAAAGACATTTAGCTGATTACAGATGATGGTAGCTGGGAAAGCCACGGTGAGGCTGCGTCTCCAAAAAGTCTGTTCTGTGCTAATATCTTAGGTGTATCTGGCTGCATCCCACCAAACATGCTCAACACTGGGCTCTCGATCCCAGTTATCCTTGAAATCACTCTCTCTCTAACCCATCAGGAAAATTATGAGTGCTGGCTAAAACTTCTCAATATTTTGGAGTATGAAAGAGTTTAAAGTCAGAAGTAATCAACCACCCTGATCTCCTGTCAACAATAGGCCTTAAAATTTCATCAAAATTGCCCTGGAGTTAGGAAATTTCTGCTTGTAGAAGATGCATTCTCTTATTTAGAGTCCAAAGAAATGGTAAATTCACTAACTCTCTTGAAAACTTATCTCTAGTCTTTATAAAATGTGCTTTAGTTCTCATTTAATTTTTTCTGTTCCAAGTTTTAGAGTCTTCATCTTATTAGCCTTTTCCTGCTACATTAAAAAATCCTTTGATGCCCCATAGAGTCCCCATATGTAAGTAGGGTGCCCATATGTAGGTAAGTGTGCAACCAAATTTCCTTTCAAAATCTTTCAGAAATTTCATTTCTTAAATACCGTGAAGTCTGGAGGTCTTACACTGGTGAAATATTATTTCCAACCTTCAACAATATTCTTGCTCTTGTTAATCTCCATTATTTTAGAAAATGGAGTATTACCTTCTAAGGTATTAAAAAGTGGAGACCACAAGTGTGGCCTCATAGTTATATTAGAACTGTCTTTATCATCAGTAAAAAGAGTGATTAGTGTCAAGCTCACTACTAGTCCCTGGAGAACAGCTTTAAAAATCCACCCAGTTGATGATGATTCTCCAGAGACTACACTCCGAGATGTGTAAATTAATCAGTTCTTAATCCATTTAACGTGTGCTTTACTGATACAGCACACAGCTAATATTTAATCAGAATGTCACAAACTATTAAGTCGAGTGACTTGCCAAGTTTGGGTATACATCATGAATAAGTAAGTTTCAACGAAACTTTCATCAACAAATAATGTTTTTTTTTTTTTGAAATTTTCTTTTTCATTAAATCATGTTATTTATATATAAAAGGAAATTTATATATACCCACATTTCTGTCTTTTTAATTAAAATAACCTTTCTGCTAGTTGATCCAGTACTTTTTGAGGCTAAACTGTCTATATAACTACCTGAGTCATTCCATTTTCCCTTTAAAAATACGGGCACAAAGATCCCTTTCTAAGATTTTCACAAGTTCCATGGCAATCCAAATTTTATTTAAAATTGAAATCAAGCTGCAAGGATCACCACGGAGAACTCTAAGGCCCTACCATTACAGTTACCTAAATTTGCTTCAATTTTGCTGTTTTTTTCTAAGATACTAATCAATGGAAGGCACAATTCACATTTTTTCCCCAATCTCTTTCTACAGTAAGTGTCTTTACAAAAAATAAACCAATATATCTCAGTTTGTAATACCTAGATTGAGTGATTATAGATATATAAAATGATGAATGCATTCTCATGATGTCTTATAAAACAGAACTAACTAGAATCTACAATTTCCACATGCTAAAATGATAAAAAGGATTTTGCAGGACACTGCATTTTCTACAATCATTTCTTTATCTGCAAGGAAAGTTGCTAAACCAAAAATGAAGTAATTTGTATCTCATTTATACAGGTGTATATAACTGCAGAAAGACAGAAGCAATTTGGGACTGTCAGGCCTATTTTTAATATATCTGCTTATATCTTATTTATTTTTAAGCATGCACATGCTAATAGGGAGTACAGCAGAAGAAAAATTTCCGTAGATTATAATTCTTCAGTAATGTATTATGCATTGACATAGAAACTAATTTGCAAACTATTTTCTATGTGGATCTAGAAGTATCAAAATTAAAACATTTTAGGATATTTATTGAGAGCACTGTTTAAATGGTAGTATATAAAAGAGCATTCCTTTCACAGCTGAAATATTCAAAATACTCCAAAAGGAGCCTGATGTAAAAAAATTCTAGTCCAACTATGTAGATTGTCAGACTTATTACACAAACCTGGTCATACACATACATAGAGACTGATGTAAATATTCAGAGAAAATAGCATAAAGATACATGTAATTCTAGGAGGTTTGTTATGGCCAGTGGGGAGTGTAAATGGTTGTTTGTATATCTAGCACTGTGCGAATTCATGCATTTATCACAGAGATACAGACAGGAGTGCATGACATTATGAGGGGCTGTTCTAGGGGGGACTTATTTCTTTTAATAACTACTAAAAGATTAATAGGTAGTTGAAGAGCTCTCTCATATATAGACTTTTCTAGTCTTCAAATTGCTTGCATATGCTTTGTAAGTGATATTTTTCCAAGCCTAACACCCTCTGTTTTGTAGGTCATACAAATATCTGCAGACTGTGAGGACACTGAAGGCGCTTGTCCTTTAGCCTTCTGCCTCACAACATGATTGAGCATCCATATACCTTACAACCATACACCCTGTCGAGTGTTATTCTCTTACATATCACAATTTACCTCGCTTTCTCCACTCAAACATGCAACCAAGCTGAGCAACAAGCTGCTTCAGCTGCCATGTCATTTCAGTTTTTACACATCTTCTCTTTTTATGTGTGCTCTACATCTCAGTGATGTCTCATCTCCCCATTCCACCGCCATAGGCTACAAGTCAGGAACAAAGCTAAGACTCAATGTCAAACAGAGTGAAAATGGGAAAATATCATAGAAGGGAAAATTAATGGGCACAAACACAACTCTAAGACTTCCATCCTTATGGGCTTTGCAACCTTCCATTCTTTAGTAAAACCTGAAGTGTAAAAAACATCTTAAAAATATTCAGCTCAGGAAAATAAAATTCAAAATAAACAAATAAATAAAGCTTGCATATTAAGGAATAAATAATCCTGAGAAGTGTACAAACAGTTCTTTTATCTGCCAAATTAATTCTTCCTTCATTCCACAAACGATTTCTTGTCCCCCCTCTTTATAAGTACAACAACAAAAGCAGAGGCTCACGTACCCAAAAAGCCTCAGTGATTTCTAATGCCACATCTAGGATGGGAAGTGATGAAGTTCCAGGCTGAAATCATGCTTCCCTGCTCAAACTGGGACCCTCCTTTTATTTCAATGGAGAAACAATTTCAGAATTAAATGCATGTATCTCTCAACAACGGCCATCTGGTTAGCTCAAAATGTTACTTTTTTTCTTTTTTTTTTCTTTGGCCTATTGTCTTTAAATGTTTTCTGTTACAAACATTTTTTTTTTCATTTTTATTTTTCAAGAAATTTGCAATAATTACAACCTATATTTAGAAAAACAAAACCCCAAAACACTTTTCTAAGGGGTGTTACTACATTCATTGATTACACAGGATCATGGCCCTCGACTTCAGATTAACTGCATTGCTAATAATATCTAATTCAAGACATCTTTTTTTTTTTTTTTTTTTTTTTTTTAAAAAGAGGAATGTATGTACACGCGATGAAAGCAGAGGTCTCAGAGCATACCAACACACAGGGAAAAGTGGATCTTTCTTATTGTTACTCTCACACTACAAAGGTACTTTATCTAGAAAAACATATAGTTTTATTCAGAACCCCCTCTAGCAGTCCTCCTCTTCTTGTAGCGCCCCAAAAATCAGCTTCTGACTAAGCAGAAGAGTAAATACTAATATGACAATTATTAATGTATCGGGTTTTTCAGCTCCAGATGCTTGATCAGTAAATGAGTTAGCTGGGTCAGCTAAATCATCTTCCCTTCATACGGGAGGTAACACCAAACCCCTTCATCCTCCCCAGCAGGCATTACCTCAACAGCAGGAATATAAGCTTAAAAAAACTTCTACATTTCATTAATTGATTTTCTTATCTTTTTACTGTTTGAAATGTGACCATTCATACTTGGAAACTATCATGTTTTAACCATAAGCTTAAAACAAAGCTTTTCATGTCCTTTAGATGGCCAAATCGGAGTGGATAAATAAAATGCTGCGTTTTGGGGGGTGCTTGAATTCAAGCTGCATCTTCACTCTGTTTATTAAGTAATCATTTCTGGGTACAAGTGTCAACACAATTTACGTTTTGAATAATGTGGAGCAGATAACCTCAATTAACAAGTAATTAGAGTCATTTTCCTATTAAGCAGTTTCCCTAATTGTTTTTGAAACCTGGAACTAAAATTGTAATAAATAATAAGTGGCCAATACATGTCCCTGCATTAGCTTAATCCAGGCTCTTCCATTGGTGCCCGTGAAAAATACAGCAGACATAAGGGCTAAATATTCAGTGTGCACGTGAGAGAAAAGGATGTTTTGCGGCTAAAGACCTCAGCATAACCCAGTGTTTTCCTGTGTTTCTTCATGTTTTACCCCCTTAATACGAATTTGTTTCCTTCCTCTTCCTTCTCTCTTTTCACCTTCATCACCTCTTACACGAACACCTTACACGGAAAGCAATGGACTTAAGCATTACTGTAGATTGACTAGAGCTTATCAGGAAAAAGCCACTGCACAGTAAATACACAGGGTATCTTTCCTGCCAAACTATAGTCTCTAGCACAAATTAATTTGATATCTCATATTCTGACTTGCCAGCATACTATACACCTGCTTACATAAAAGAATAAACGAATTGTGCTTTCTGTTCTATTGTACAGGCAATTTGTTGTTTTGCCACTAATGATTGGAAAAGCCTCCTTCCCTTTGATATCTGTCTTTAAATGGATGTCACATACCAATTACAGTAGATGACCTCAGAGAACATAAAAATTTCAGATGTATTTCTCTGCTTGTGCTGCATGAACTCATGAAAAATACCTATCTCGCATTCTAGCTGTCGTTGCCAAAAAAGAAGAAAAAAAGAAAAATCTAGTTAAATCCTAAAAGAAATCCAGCAGCTGCTCTTCACCCTAAGCCAAAACAAACAAGCAAACTAAAAACTAACAGAAAACCTACCCAGAAATCCCAGCACTACAGAAAAAAGCAAGTGCAATAATATTCCCTTCTCCTACAAACCTCAACCTTTGTCAAAGCCTCGGGTCTTGCAGATATATTTATCACAATTGCAGATAGAGAGCTGTACTGATAGGATATACCACTTTCCCCTGACAACAGGCAAAGAGAATAATTTCTAACAGTCCAGGAAGAAAAAACAGTGTCTGTGACAGCCCTGAAAACACACTTAATTAGTATATTTCTAACTAGACCACCCCAATACAGTAGATACTTTGTTATCCTCTCTAAGAATACAGGTAATTATGTCAGCCAGGGAAGAGTAAAGGAGTATTTTCCTCCTTTGGTAAAATTCTTAATACAGTAATAAACCAAAAATAAGCCTTTAAAATAAAAAAAGAAAGTCGTAAGAAGATATGCCGAGAAATTTCAGGAAAAAAAAATCTGGCAGCTACAGGAGGACATGCGCTGCTCCAAAGGAATACAAACATTTAAATAAAATATCTTGCTGGAAATTAGGCTTTGTGAGAAATCCCATTGACTTCTTTTAAGTCATCTTATTAAAAGGTCTATTAATGCTTGGCACTTTGTGGCTATGAGAGATGTTGGAATGAAGAGCTATCAAAGGTGACTATCGAAGTTTTTTTTTTTTTTTTTTCTCCTCTTTTTTCCATTTAACTTTTTCTAACTATTAAGCCACTCATTTCGTGGAGACAATCATTAGTGTCTTTAATGTGAAACAAAGCTTCTGGATAAGAGCTGCGAGCTGAAGATCAATATGAAAGATATCATTTCAGTTACAGCTTTAATAACTGTAACAATAGGGAGCCTGGCATTGCTGGCTTTATGCATTAATGTAATTTAGAATCTACCAGGTACAAATCTTATCAAACATTAGCAGTGACTGCACTGGGATTTTCTAGGTAAGGAAACTGTGTGATAAATGGAAAATATTTGAAAGGTAAATTTTCAAGTAATCAGGCTCATCCAGCATCAAATTGAGAAAGAATTTTCATGAAGAAAAATAAAAACAAAAGAGATCCTTGGGCAATGGTGGCAGGTCTTAATGAAATGGTGTGCACATGTGTACTACATTCCCAGTATACTAGTCTGCCTCTCTCATTTTGATCATCATAAGGCTCAAACGACCCAGAAGACCAGAGCATTAGGAGCCAGAGCCAAATCCAGTGCAATTACAGAATTGCAGTAACAATAGATTGTATTGTAGTAACAATTTCTGCCTCTAGGCTTTGCTTAGCCCACAAGACAGAGGATCTGCATAGGAAACCAGTAACACCTACCTGAACATTTTGACTACACCACAAGCAGATGATGAATTTTCTCCTATTTTGTCCCACAAGAACAATACAAAAGCACCAGAAAAGCAGCCCTTCCTCAAGCCTAGACTCTGCTACTTCAGCCTCTCCACCTGGGCCAGTCATCAGGGCCCTGATCTCCCAAAGCTGCAGCAAATTTACTCTTCCCACTTTTTCTGGGCCCTCCTGCACCCAAACCCTCCCTTTTGCAATCCTTGCGTAACGTTCTCATGCCTTCCACATTTCTGTAGTAGCACCATCCTTACTTTCCTTCAACAGCTCATCTGCAACCTTGCAGGCACGTTGGTTCTTTCCCAGCTCTTCAATTCCTTGATCAAAAGAAAGCAAACAAACAAAAAGGAATATCCACCCTGAAAAGGTTAAAACAAACTTGTGTTTTTTTGTTCTTCACTACAAATTTATTCTTAAAAAGTGATGCAACCAATTGGCAGTTTTTTAAACAATGTGTTTAACTTGTGTCCAAATGTCTTCAGGTTTTAGTGCTTACAGGTGGCCACTGTAGATTTATTTTTTAATTTTGAGAAAGATCTAAACTGGGAACTGAATTTTCAGTTTATCATTCACTGATAAAAAATGGAAAGCTCAAAGTTGAAGTAGCCAGCTACTGAAAAGAGTTAGCACCTGGCGCTTTAATTTTTAAACATTGGGGTTTTTGTGTGTGTAATGAGGTTATAAAGTAAAAGTCTGACTTCAGAATCACAGTCAAGAAGAATGAGCTCTTAAGAACCGCTCATCTGAAGCTCGGTTGGTCCAAAACTCAGGTTTGGTTCAAATAAATGCAGAAAAGTTTGGATGCTTGTCTGGGTTTTCTACCTGCCTTGGGGCTAGAAATGTCATGAGAACAGATTCTCTCATCACAGCTGCAGTACTTTCGTTTCTGGCCAGGCATGAAATATCCAGGAAAATAATCTTTCTTACAGTGTTCTGGGAGGGGAATGTGAGGGAAAATGGGATACAGTATTTCACAGCCCTTCAAATTTGGTTCCAAAAGTGGAGGAAGATGCAGAGAATAGAAGGGAAGGCATATTTTTGCTATAATTGGATTTCTGCTGTATTCTTAAATGCAGCTTTCCATTGTAGCTTTCAGGGTGTGGAGCACAACGATAGACCTTAAAAGTATCATAAGAAAGGCTTAATCTTTTCAAAAGTTTGGCCTTATTCAGTACCGTCTTAATGTACCAAATATAAATCTGTGCTATTGGTCTCTGAAACATAAAAAATATATAATAATTTGGGCACTTTTCACAGACAGCAAAAATTAAGTTCCCTCTTTTAACTCACATCTTAGGGCCTCGGGCACTTTCAAGGGGAAGATCTGAACTCCATTCTCGGTATGGATGTGCAATCGTAGCAAGCACATCCATAAATACAAAATCATAGATGATCAAGGCTTCCTTTCATAAAGTATCTGAACCTTACTAAACAAGAAGTCAAACAGAAAATAAAATATTAGCATGTCAACATTGCTGGGTCTGATCCTGCCCTTATGGCTCCTGCAGAAGAACTACTGATCTCAAAGGGAATTTTATCTGATTAAGGGTAGCAGTATTTTTGCTGTTGACTATTTCTCTAAGAATAAGCACACTGCCTAACAAGGACACTCTTACGTCTGTTTTAAAATCTCTTCCCAATATATTAAGCAACATTGGGTGAGCATGCCTCTATATTGTGCAACAGTGCATATATTTAGGGCATGCACAGAATAATCTTGTCTCCATTTCCTTATGTTAGCGGTGCAATTATTTCGCTGCAGTATTAAAACAAAAAAAAAGCCTGGTTCTTTACCTCTCCTGTCATGTTGCATTGGGTTATTTTGTGTCACATGATGTGATATAATGTAGCTCAATGCAAGGAGACACATGTCCCTTCTCATTGGAAATTTCAAGAAATGGAGCTTACTTTTCCCCTGTGGGGAGCTGTGCAGGTCAGGTGCCCAGGACTAGCTACGGGACCTTTGATATCATCTCAGTTTCAGTACCTACATATTCCAGATCTCAGGGCGTTTGGAAAGCATGCTAAATGCCACAGTTCGGCTGCAATACATTATTCTATAAAGATAGCGAAAGAGGGATGGGATTCCCTGGCTTATGCTCCTTGCCACAATGCCCCCGACACGCATAACCAGAGAGACTCTTTTAACCAATACTTTTAAAGCACCGTTTTTACAATATACACCATAAAGCGAGCAAGCCCCTGAAGAAGCATTAACGGAGCCAAAACAAGACATTTGGGGGATGAAAACCAGCGAGATAGTTAAGTGCAGAGGCTATAGGTAAGGGCACAGGGCCTAGAGCCAGGCTGCTGCCAGCAGAGGGAGACCCAAGCGCCACGTGGAGCCACCGAGGTGACGCCGAGGGCATTTCTGATAGAAAATGTCCGAAATACCAAACAGTAAATTTGTTACCGAATCGCTTTGTGAGGCACTTTGGGCTGCACTGAAAATTGGGCAGCACTGCTGCGGCTCTCACCCCATTCAACACCCTCTTCGTCGACGGGGCCCTGTTTTGGTGAAAATGTTGGCTTTGGGGGTGTTTTTCCCCTCTTTTCTTAGTGCATCACGCAGCACCCATGCACCTTCCTCCTCCCACATGTTGTAGGCTTACCCAAAGGGGTCAAAACCTGATGCTACCGCAAGTTTTACTGCAGGTTTTACCACAGTTTCCCAGGAGAGAGGAAAAAGCTTGGGAAGGAGGAGCGGAGAGGCGCCGTGCTCTCCTCATGCCTTGTGCTTTCCGGGGCTGCCAGAGGCCTCTGTCACCTTTCCTAAAGGATCGGGAGAAATCCCTGTTTGCTCACCTGCATTTATTGAGGCGACTATGAAGAAAAAAATGGGTTCCTAGGCAAGAGGAACGGTGTATTTTCCTTCCCCAGCACATGGCAGGAGGGAGATGGTACTGCACCTCAGGGCGGCCGCAGGTCCTGGCTGCTGACACCATCTCCACCCTGCAGCAAAAACCCCACCACCAACAACAAAAATCACCATTTTAGGGTCAAAGTATTACCAGGGGGATGAGGGACAGGTAGGGGAGCAACCCTGGGGTGGCCGAGAGGCGCCAGGGCCTGGCCAGGCCACCTTGATAAGTGACAACCTTGACGGTGTCTCTTAGATTTCTCAACACCGCCCTCCCTACATGCCTCCAATAAGCGATTTATCCACAGGGATTTTTAGGGATGTGCAGATACTGCTGAGCTTCTCCCCCAAACTGCAAACAGATCTGTTAACTATAATATGAACATCTTACTCCTTTGGCAGAAAAATAACGGGGAGATGCTCACTGAGAAGGTGCCGAAACCTCCTCGCCATTCATTCCGTGAGGAAAATAGCTCAATATTAAGCAGGCACCTTCAAAATAATCGTATTTTCCAGCTGTCAATCATGGGCACATCAAGGTTTTGCAGTCAGCAACTCTCTGGCTATAAACACTCTATTTTTTTTTAATTTAAAGAAAGGGGGATAAAATAGGAAAAAAAAGAATTGAAAAAGGGCAAAGCCAAGCTATTTGGCGCGCGGACTTGTGCTTCTGTAGCATCAGCTGCGAGCGCCGGCATCACCTGTAATCTCCAGTCCCGCTCTGCCCCCTTGTGCTGCTGCAGCCACAGAGCATTCGCCGTCAGCTTTGTGCAGGGAGGAAAAAAAATGAAAAATAATACAAAAATATTAAAAACCCCAAGCCCCACTGTCACTTCTCACTTTTCTGGCAAGTTCAAGGTCAGTGCCTAGCTATTTTCAGCTCATCTCTTCTTGATCCATGCAGAGAAATGACAAGGTAACGTGATTTGGGGTCAGCTGTATTACAGGAGCCGTTACATAAACGGAGAAAGTGGAAATCAATCCTAGCTGACAGTGTCTTCAGGATAATCAGCGCTCACTCCATGCCGCTGTCAGCTCTCCTGCGTCAAACACCATGTTACTTCTGTCAGATCTCCTTAACAAAACCCGGTTCTCACTTTTGGCAAAGTAAATAAATATTTCGCTCGGGCTTGCACTTAATTCATTGTTTGGAGAACTTTAGCACTCTGGACTTGCAAACCATCCCCATTTATACCGGAAAGACATCTTTGCCTGTCGCCTCCATTACTGCCTACAAAGGGTTTTGGCAAAGACGCGCTCTCGTCTCGTGGAACACTCCGCTCTTCACATTTTGTGCTTGATTTCTTCCTGCCGATGACTGTTCTCCAATTCTCGGCTTTCGAGCAGACCTCGGCTTTCCGAAGCGCTTACCTAACGGATCGCCGCCATCACCCGAGCCCTATTAGGGCTTCCCCTCTAACGTTTTAGGACACCTTACACAATTTGTCCGATTATTATTACTTTATCTGAATCATTTCCTCCTGTAACTAGACATCTTCCCTAACACAGAATTATGAACATATCATTTCACAAGATGTGCCACGTTAGCCGCGTCTCGATGACAGCACATGGCATGTCAGCTTAGGGAAAGAAACAGCTATTCTATCCCACCCACCTTGTGCTCCCATGAAACTGCCAAGCCCGCAGTACTCCACTGAAGAACAATTTGCCATAATATTAGTTGTCAGTAAATTCAAAGACGGAACTCCTAAAGCTATAAAATGGATTAGAAGCAATTTAAAAAAGAATTAACAAACTAGAGTAAGAGTATACTGTCAACAAACAAATGCTTCATCATAGCACTGTAAT
Organism: Crypturellus undulatus; assembly: GCA_013389825.1. NCBI lineage: Eukaryota > Metazoa > Chordata > Aves > Tinamiformes > Tinamidae > Crypturellus > Crypturellus undulatus. Next base: position 160,580 of record VWPW01008057.1, on the reverse strand, counting down.
TTGGAATTTTAATTACCCCTCTGCTTCTGTAACAAAACAATGTCTGAACTGGCAGCCATTTGAATCTCTCACAGGTCATTGAGCATTCTAGTTAATTACTCTATGAATAGCCTGTTTTTCTCCCCTCTGGAAACACGTTTCTAATGGCAGTCAAGGTCTGACAAATGTGTCATCTACATAATTAGCTAGGAAGCAACACAAAACATTAAACATGCTTTGTGCCGACAACTATCAAAACATTTCATTTGTTGTCAATTATTCATTACTTTGTAGGTTCTGAAGGGGTTGTTATTATGGAAATAAGTCCAGATGCTAACAAGGTTAGGGTTTTTTATTCAAATTAGTAATCAGAGGACTAACTTTAAAAAATGTATCCCGTGCACATTTATGGTGGTATTCAATCAGTACTAAATTATAAACGAATTTAGTTGAGTTCAAGTTAAAATAGCCATGGCAGAGCACATACACTAATTTGTAGAGTTGCATCTCTCTTTGAAGTTTCAGGATCTAAGCCGAAGTAGTAAACTTTCAGAACCTTTGGCAAGACTAATTTGTGCTTGGTAAATAGAGTAAAGATTTTCACAGCATGAGATAATGTAAGATTGCAAAGAAAAAAAACTAGAGGTTTTTGAACCTTTTTTCTATCCTTGTGTCACACTGAGTAAAAGTCAAAATCAGCAATTCCAACCCATATAATATCTTGTCTGAACTTCCGTTTAACAAGGAAGCCAAGCCAGTTACATTCAATGCTCCCTTAATATAGCTGAAATGAATTTAGCCAGGCTTTCAAGAAGAAATAGGTGCTGGTTATTTCTTCTTTTTTTTCTTTTTTCTATGATCTCATTATGATGTTGCCTATCAAGCTATGCAGCTAAAATGTTGCAGTGAAAATGCCTGGAGTACAAATAAATGGGGAGCTGAACAATAAAATTAACTTCTTCCTTTTTAGCCAACATTATCTCAGTTGAAGAGCTATAGTACAAATACACATAAAGAATTCTTTTTGCAGGGTGCGTATATATTTAAGAAAAAAAAAAAAAAGAGGAAATCATTTTTAGAAAAACAAAAGGCTTCCTTCCGAGCCGTGTGACTGGCAGGAACGCCTGGCATCAAACAGCTGACCTTGAAAGGGTAAGGAGGCAAGTTAAATTGCTCTGTTGAACTGTACTGCTTACTGAAGGCAAATCAAACCCTAAAATACTCTAATATATTAATAATCTACTTCTGGCCTCCAAGTCAAAGCGGTTTATGGTGTGTGTGGCAGCTCCCCACGCAGTGGCCCACACCAGATGGTGAAAGTCCTTTTGGGAGGGCTGGGCCCGGGCTCTGCGGCAGAGGCTTCTGGGGCTCCTCCGGCGCGGGTGGAACCAGCGGTACCGAGGAAGGGCAGCGAGGGCGGCACGCGCCCCTCTGCGAGCCGATAAACACAGGCAGACTTAGCAAACACAGCCAGGGAAGACACATATGACTCATTTCATCTTTCGTTTTCCTGCACTAGAAAGGAGAATGACTAATGATACTCAACAGATTTTTTTTTTTCCTATTTATGATTTCTGTCTTTTTTTTTGCACAATACTCACATTCAAGAAATAAGACTAGACTTGTCTTGTAGACATGCTGCTTTCCCTGGAACCTGTTCCTTTTACATACTAGGTGAAACACAGGGATCAAGCTTGCATTTGCTGACAATTACATTTGTCATATGAAGCTCATATATTTTTTTAGGTCTTTCCCAATACAAATATATGATTTGTGCAACAACTTGAAGGGCTCACAGCTGTTCCCTTATAGATAAAAGTAGATACATATATAATATACTTCTGTATGAGAATATGAGAATAAAATCTGTGGAGAATAAAGAGTGGGTAGCCACTTTTAGAAGACAACAAATAAAATATTTTGCACTTTCCTCCTCAAATGTACACAGCCATGAAAGGTACAGTTTTGGTAATTTTCTGTCACAATTTGTTTTTCTTCTTTTACTTTTTTTTTCCTCCAGGAAAAAAAGCAAAATATGAGAAAAACAGTATTCTCAAAAACTTTCCCCAAATAAACTATTCTCTAAAGGAAGCTCTGAGGATCTCTTAGAAAATGAAATAATCCATTTCCAGCTAAAACTACCCATAGTGATGAAACTGAAAATCTTCTAAGGGAGGGATGTAGTCTGTCTTGTAATTAACATTAAACAGATAACATATTTATGAGGAAGTCAAAATATTTTGGAAGCCGATAATCCTGTAAGCCTTAACATGGTATAAAAACAACAAATAAATGCAAAGTGTTACTGTTACACATGCCTGCCTGATCAATGGTTTTCACATATTGATCTATAAATGGAGTTGACAGTCTGTGTTGGCTGCACATTTTCCAAGCAGCTCTATTTTTGTACAAAACCAATACGGGCAATTACCTTTGTTTGAGATGCCAAGTCTTATCAATTCAATGTGATTTAGTGTCATTTTAATTAAATATCAGGACCTACTTCAGGACAATCCATACAAACAAAGCCTCAAACTTGACTATAAGCTTGATTTGAAGTAAACATGTACAAGCCATGCAATTTCAAAATATGGCTCAAAAACTCTGCTAAACAGAAGGTTTATATTTTTAGCAATTTTATTTCTATCTTTTTGGCTAGCCGTAACTTTGGCAAGTGTTGTGTGATCACAGAAGTAAGAAACAAAAGAAGATTGCTTCCTGCTTCTCTGATAAGGTATTACAGAGATAAATAAACCTATCAGTCTGTTTCATCTACTCAGAAGAAACTCTAATGCTTTAACAATTTGGAATGTCGAGATACTTTCTGATTTTTAATATAAACACCCATTAAAAATACTTTTCATTGTTTCAGGTTGTTCTGAATGAAGCAACGTGCACTTCTGTGGGGTCTAGAGATGAAAAGAGAGAATTGTCTCATGTACATTGCTTGTTCAGGTACTAGCATTAAGCACAGAAAGAACCCTTGTTTACCATAATTAGTATCCAGCTTCATTATTTGTGCTCTTTAAATGTACGTTAATACCAGTTTCAACCTTTGCACAAGGCTCAAGCATTTCTGCCATAAATAAATAACTAAAAACCGCAAGAATCTACAGTTAACTTTTACATCAGTTTCTGTATTCCATATTTGCATCTTTACTACTATAAAATGTGCATATGGCCCTACTGATGTCTGATGCACATCCCTCTGTCACACTATAGAAAATAATCTGTCCTCCTTCAAAAGTATAGCCCCAGGTGTGCTTGCAAGCGCCACAGCAAATGCTTTAGAATACTGCAAATCCCTTAGAGAAAATTATCTATTTTCTTCTCTATAAATCACTAATGATCTCTCTAGATTTGTGTCTGTTTTTTTCCCGTTTATATTCTGAGTGTTATTTTTTTCAAACATGTTTTTGAAATATATTTTCCTATTGATTGTTCAAAATGTGCCAAATGCTGATTACCTTAATCCGTTGAAGTCAAGAGGTTTTGCATAAGTTGGGTAAAGAGGATTTGACCCATTTATTAACAGAACATATAGTGTAGTAGACATACCTAATATGTGCAGCAAGAGAGTAATACAAATTCCCTTATTCGGCTATTGCTAGTGTTTAAAAGAAAAAATTCTCCAATGACAGGACAAAAATATTGAGTCAATGTGAAACAGAAAATAGGAACGATCAGCGGATACCTTATAGACTCTGTCAAACATCTGAACAGAGACAGACTGTTGAGTTAATCGAAAAGGAGGATAATTGTTTTGTTTTGCTTTTTTAACCTTCTAGCACACAATAATTAGCACTGCTTGGCATACTAGTGCACGTAAGTTTTAGCAGCAGGCTGTGTGCCTTTAAAAGCAAAGACGAAGGCTGCATATGTAAGTGCACTGAAAGATTCGTTCATGAGTTACAGAATAGGATTGCTAAATGTACGTATCAGCTGAACACTGCTTTTCCAAAAGCCTTCGACAAACAAAGGCCCCGTTCCTTTTCCTTGAATCCTTCACAAATAACATGCAGAGAATCAGATATGCCAATGTGCAATTGATACAGATACTTCAGTGGTCTTTTACACTGGGATCACGCTGCATTTTAAGCACATATTTGAAAACCGTTGGATCCTTAAGAATTTTGCTTTTAGTCTGGCTTTAGCAAACAACTTTAAGAGGCTTATTTAAGTAAATATGCCAAAATACTTTCAGTCTGTCAATATCTAGTCAGAAAATTCTGCACAGTAAAAAGAGATGAAAAGAATTGAAATAGAAAGGAAATTAGTAGCATGGCAAGCTTTCAATCTATTATATTGGAGCCAAGTTTGCTTGGTAGAATGACATATACTCAGTAAAATTCCACTTTTATATAATTAGCTACTAAACAAATGCAACACGAAGCAACTTTTCAGCTCTCAACCAGTGAACATATTTTGTACCTGCTATGGTTATTGGAATGCAGCTGTGAATATTTATGTCCAATTTAACTTTTTAGAGCCCTTGCTCTGTAACGGTCCAGCATCCTATCCCCAAAACTAAAGTTATGTAACAAGGTAATATCAACAATGAGAAACTGCATGATAAAATCCTGCCCAAAAGTGAAAAATGCTAATTTTGTCTCATTTAGCAGCTGGATACAGAAATGCTCATTAGTTTTAAGAGGGTTAATCCTTTTAACTTTTGCATATTGATATGCCAATTATGCCTAATTGTACAAGAGGCATCAGTCAAGGTAATAGTGCATAAACACATGAAAGTTATTAAGTACATCCCAACATGTAATAAAGTAGGTGTTAATTGGTAGCTGAGTTCTGCAGGCTATTGAGGTGGATAATTCATTGAGAGATGGATCACTTGTAATTTCTCTACATAATTCCTTTTGCAGTCTCATGCTGTGATGTTTTCATGCTTGTCAAAAACAACTGCAGCCTAGTGCCTTTTGTTAAACACAGCCAATAAAATATGTTAGGCATCATTAAATATACTTAACTTTTAAACTTTTTCAAAGGTACAGTTCTTCCTGATAATACATTATACTATTCCCAGTAAATTACTATAAGCATCGTTACAGGTTTGTGATGGAGGAACATTTCACTTCAGATAAAAAGGAAGAAACACGTACGTGTTTCAGGCACACAGTATTTTTAAAAGGAAAGTAAATGAATGTCTTATCAGCTACAAAGATCTAAAGCGATTCTTCTCTGCAGAAATATAATAAGGCACATCCCTGAAGTGAATTAAGCTATACCAGAGAAATAAATGATTAAAATGATGTATTTCTGCATAAGTCTGAGACTAAAATTAAAGGAAGCATAACTGCTATAGCAGGTTTTCTCCATTTAATAACTTTGTTAGAAAGCTCAATATTTCATAGGAATCCATTATATTAACAAAACAAAAATTAATAGGTCACGTGGTTGTAGAAAGTGACTGAGTCGTGGGGATGTGTCCCCAGCTAGCAGAGTTTTTGCCCTCATTTGCATTCTCGGAGAATAAAATGGATCTGGAGTCCAAAAAGTGGCAAACATTGCATAAATAATTTTGCAACATCATATGGCCTCAGCTGCAAGTTGCCACCATTACAGAAGAAAATTAACCAGGGGAGACTCATACCAATCAGTTTGTTTAGTAGCTCTGGAGGAGTACAGGGGCAGGGACACAACTGGCACCAGAGTTCATCACTAACTATTTAATTTCCCCCCAAAATGGTAATGGATAAAAAATTACTCAACTCTTTCAACTCTGTTTTCTACTCAAATGTGAAGATAACTTTAGGGTCTGAATTTTGTAAATCATTAACGCTTACAGAAAGGCCATTTATTTTTGTTATTGACAAAGTTGTCCCTCATTTAGGAAGTTGCAATCTCCATTTACTTTGTCTTGTTTGGGCATTTGCCTTTTAAAAATCGTGGCATGTGTCTGACACTGCAAGTACTATTCTTGACAGTAACTAGACAATTACTATAACACCTGAGAGTTTAAATGTGGAAGAGGTACTAGGATCCCCACCATCAGAACTGATATCTGTATTTCACTGAAGGAAAATTGTTATTCTAACACCTAGTGGTACTCCTAAATATCTGTTAATGCCATTTAAATTCCTTCTCGCAAGAGATTATTCAGAATTGATATTTTAACCACACTTTAACTAATTCTGTGGCTTTACAGGAACAAGTAGGTCTAGAAATATTAGGATGCTTTACTTACAGGTTCAGCAACCTTCACGTTGTCAGACAGAATCATGGATTTGCTTTGGCTCAGTCTGTCATGGTGACTGTTGGCACTTTTGATCCTCATTTGAACAGCCCCTGTACTGTGGTAAGACGGGTTTGCCTTTTCAGAGGCCATGTCAGAAGCCGTAGACCTTTCCATGGTTCATGGGTCGCACCTGAAGAACATAAAATAACAGCATTAATCTAGAGACTCTTCAGACAAGAACATATCAGTGCCGATTATGTTTCACTGCAGTAAGGAGAAGCGGATTTATCTAGCTGGCAAAATCTTGATCCTCTTTGAACAGTGCGATAGCTACCAACTGCATGAGCCCGTAGCTTTATTATTGTCCTTATCGCTCACCCATCCAAACTGCCTTGGAAGAGTTAGTTTATGCAAAAGATTATTCTTATCTCAAAAGCCATTCTCCTCCATGGTGTAATCTCCTGCAACCCTCTGCCACGTCCAGCTGGCAACCGTCACGCTTTGTCTTTGGCCCTGCTCACACTACGTGTTTTAAATCTTGCAAAGGAAGCGACAGGCTTTGAAAGCAGTTAACATATCTTGCCTCTACAGTACGGTATACACAAGATGTGCACTACGAGTGCATTACACAGCCTTGCTGGAACCCTGCTCTCAGACCAGTCTCAAACCCACATCTAATAAATTGCCTTTAATTTTAGCAATCTTACTGGCAATGGATGAGATTTTTGTTTCTTCATTCTTTTCCTGGAAATTTTCCTGGAAAAAAACAAATGAGGAAATGGAGAATGCAGAAGACCAAGAGGAAATGGTACAGAACAATCATATTTTTAAGGAAAATAGAGAGTATTGTTATTCCCTATGACAATTCTGTGATGCTAAAAGATCTGTCATATTGAATAAACCATATTTTTTTTAAAATGCAAATCTAACTGCTTGTTGTCACTGAGGTCTCCCAGACTCCCCAGCAGCACTGCTGGGTGACCTCCTGTCTCACTGTCAGTGCAGCTCAACAGACTCTGCTCTAGCTATTTTATCCACTGGAAAGAGGTACTTTATATTGGCTGCACAAGTCTTTGGTGCAGTGCTCTGCGTGCAACCTTGCTCTGTTTTGCTCCCCCTAGCTCACCCTGGCACTGCTATATGTAAATTGTGGGTGAGGTAACATGGTAGGAGGCCACAGTAAGACTTACTGTTTCCGTTTCTGTGCAACTGCATGAGAAAACATGTAAGAAGGAGATAGTCTATAGGTTGGAATTGCCGGAGTCAGGCAAATGGAAATCTGAACAGTTGAAAATTAGCCATTTCCAAAAGTGTTTGGAAAGCACAGCTTTTTGCTAGCAGCACCTCCCCAAGCTCTGAACACTCTGAAAGCAGAAATTCTCTGGTAAAAAGTCCAGTCCTATGAGAGCACCAGAGGAAAGGAAGGTTCAGTGCTGGTTTGCACGTGGGAGGAGGACAGGAGGGCTCCAGCATTTCTCGGGGCAGGACTACAGCCTATTGGGCTAATGGAGCGATAAACAGCTCCCATAGCATCACCCTCCCCTGGCCCAGGAAAATCAATTCCTGCCAGAGCCTCAACGCATAGATCTGGAGGACAACAGTGAGAGGTCAGGAGATTCACCCTGTGGAAACACAGGGAAACACAGCACTATCAACGAGAGAAATGGAAGAAAAAAGTACTTTGGCATTAGGGATCACTCGCACAGCATTACACACTGTGATAGAAACACTAACTGCAATTGCAAGCAGCAGTAAAGCTCGTGCTCCAAGGCTGCCTCGTGCATTGAATTAGATAGTCAAAGATCCTTACAGAAGATGAACGATAGAAAGAGAGGGAAAAAATGGCTGAAGCCGTTTCCATGCTCCTCAGGAGCACTCAGTTCTATTTCTGCCACAGAGTTTACATGGGAAATGGGAGCAAACTCTTTGACCGATCTTTGGAAAGGTGGTGCTGGGCTTTCTTCATTTCCTGCGATGCTCCTTGCCACCCTATGGAGCAATCGCTGCCGAAAGTAACGTGCTGGGGCTTTGCTGCTTTGGCAGCGTGCCCTGCAGCGGTGCTAAACAGAGAGCTAAACAGGGAGTGATCCCTCCTCCTAAACGCGGAGATCCAAACTGTTTTGGGTTTCACACTGATATCAAACCAGCATCACTTCTTGACAGCTCCTCTGTAGGGTCCAGGCTGGAGGACTCAACAGAGGCAAGAGACAGGCACGACACTGGCTCTGTCACCAATCCAGTGTCTGGATTGAGCACATCACTTCCTTACATTTTATTCTAAAATCCCCCTACCTGTAAAACACTGACATCTGTTCCTGGGAGCAGAAGGAGTTTTAACTAGGTGTTCTCAATCTAGTGTTCTCAGTACATAAAGTGTTGTAAAAAAGTTTAATACCTCAACAAAATCAAGCCCAGGGTCTGGAGCAGGAGCATGGTCACTATAAGCCTTGCAAAGACCTCTGAGTATTTTGATACTAATCTCTTTAAGCTTCAGTTATTGTCTCTGAATTAAGGCTAATTCTCATGCACCATAGGGTTATGGTGGAACTTTCTGATGCATTTTCAAGACACTCAAATTAGAGAGACCATCCAAAAGAACTAAATACCAGCATTCCCTCTGCCAGGTTTTTATCTGGCTTATCATGGCAAGATCTTGCAGAATATGAAGGAAAGGTACATTTTGCGGGAGCTTTTCCCGGTAGAAATGCCTTTGTGCTTGCCCAGGGCAGCACATCGGCCATCCCCAGCCAGTGCACCGCGGGCCTGCAGGTGGCTCCCTGCCAACGAGCAGCACCTGCCGCTGCGGCAATTCACTTTTTTTAAACTTTTTTTTTTTTTTTACTTAAAAAAAATAGCGGAAGGGCAAAGGCAGCCAGGAAACGCAACACATTAGCATAAAGCAGAAGGAGGAACCGTCTTTTGCTTTTACGATTTGCTGTTTCTAAAACTGCCACAGTGGCATCAGGGCCGATGCTTCGGCCTGGTTTTCCGGGGCAGTGGGTTTCTCCTGCTTCTGCACGTGGAGCTGCCAGGCCTTGGGCAACTGTGCGTGAGGCTCTCCACGCTCCTTCTGTAATCAACTCGTTTGCTGCAAGACTGCTAGTTAGCACCCGGATACAACGTTTAGCTTTGGAAGTGCCTCGGGCAGATTTACCAGAGAAAAGCCCTAGCCCACAACCTTCCCTCGTGTTGCACATAGGGCTCCTGGAGCCAAGGGGCAGCCCAGCTTTACTGCATTCCCCTCAGAGGAAAGTCAGGGCAATGCACGAACAAAAAGCCACGCTAGAAGGAAGGATGGGTGCAAGCACTGGGCAAAGGGGTGCCTCCTCCCTGCCTCCTTGCTGTTGACTTCCATTAGCCATCTGGATCCACTTAGCTGCCCTCTAAGTCACATCCTTTGCTCAGGCCTGGCTCAGTAAAAGACCCTACCAGGTACCCTAACATGCTCCCAGGCCTTCGCTGGCAAAGAACAAACCTTGTGCATCACCCTAGAAGGAAAAGCACCGGCACAAAGTCAGATGGATGCTATCGGAGGGGAGTACCGATTCTGGGAGCAGGCAAAAAGATTATACTGAGTGTGAGAAATAAGCACTTCATTTCTGAAAGCAGATAGATCAACATATCTCTGGGGCAAGAAGTGCAGCAGAGCTGGAGGGACAAGAATGCCCTTCTGGTCGGGAGGGCCGGCGAACCCAGAAACTCAAAACTCTTCACTGCGGGGAAGGGGTGCATAGTTCTATGAAATTGTTCCTATTGCTCGTTGCCCCCATAGTCATTCCTAGTGTCTCAACACCCATCATCACTGCCCCGTGGGTTGTGCTGAAGGCTCTCAGGGAAATGCCTCTGCATGCAGCATCCCAGAGCTCCTGCTCCGATGCGAGAGGCAGCACATGCACAAGTGACATTTTCTGCAGCTGGCAGATCAATGGATAAGATGCATAAGATACTAAAACCTAATTTCTAAGCATACAGATGGCTTTCAAACATGTGGCATGGAAGTAATGAGTGATACAGAGGTGAAAAATGAGAAGGCACATGCATACACTGTAAAACCATTTCTGAGAATCAGGTCCAGTGTGGGAGAGCAGTGAGCAAACTGCAGAGATCAGGAGGTGGGGGGAAAGATCAAGGCTCTCAAGCTTCCTCACAAAGTGCTGGGGCTTAGCAAGACTTTTGAAAATACCATTTTTTTCTTTGAAAACACAGTGTTTTCAAAAAATCTTAATATATGATAACAATTGAAATCTTTCAACTACTTTTCATTTCCTTCAGAAAGGAAAGAAGCCTCTTCTGTCCTTTTTCTTCAAAAAGAGGGAAAAAATGATACAGGAAACACAGTAACACCACTGTTAATTTTTCTGTTAATAAAACCTTCATTTGATCTTTTATTGAAAAGATGAAAAATATATTTTATTTTTGGCAAAATGAGGAAAGTGAACAGTGTACTCCCGTTCCATTCCTATGCCTTTAGTACTTTAATTATGTTTTTTGTATGACAGTTGCAGTCAATAAGTTTTCTTCTCCTACAGCAGTTCATGGAGCTACAGGAACTTTCATCTTGCAGGTATCAGCTTTTTTAATGCATTTTGAAATGTTACTTTGTCCAAAAATGCATCATATAATGCCAGACTTATCTGTATTACTCAGTAGCATTTTTTCTTGAGTTTATTACAGTAAAGTTAGTACATGGATTTTTCACAAAACAAAACATTAGGTTTTCAAGAGGCAAGAGGAGCAGCATTTCTAAATTTTGGCCTGAGCTATGCCCGTAGGCATATGTATAATAAAAGACAGAGTGCAAATGTTAATTCATTAGCATCTTGTACCAAATATTTATAACAACTACTTTCATCCAGGAAAGGAAAAATTTACTCATGATTAATATAATTGGTTGCATTTGTTTTTCAAAATGCTGAGATTAAAATCAATGTATATAATCTTGTGCTTAACAAAATAGCTTTTATTTTCTTCCAGCTATCTTTCTTCCTTACGACTTTTGCACCACTATCAAATCAGAAGCGTAATGAGCATGAAAGTGCTAAACATAATATAATGAAAGCACAGCAGAAGTTAAGTGCATCTGGTTCCAGATTCACTAACTCCATCCTCCCGCTGCTCGGACCTGCTGCAGAGCACAGCACATCATGAAGAACACCCTGGTGCAAGGATACTACCGAAGAATGAACCTCCACCCTACATCCGCCTAAGCCTTAGAGATGAAGCAAACCATTCAAATGGAAGAGGAAGTAAGAGTTAACAAATAACAAAACAAGCTAATGGCACAAACAGTGAGTCAGAGCATTCCTGCTAAACATAAAACATATTGCGGTGCCTGTGAAAAAGCACCTAAAAATCGACACACCTTCGTAAATGGTTCTGCTGTTGGTTTTTGCTCTTAGAGCTCTCAGTGTTGTTCATTATCTCTGCCCAAGAGGGCTCCGGGGGCAGTAACTGCTTAATACACAACTGATGGAAATGAAGGAGGACAGATGAAGCAGTACAGGTAAAGAGAGGAGGCAATAAATGGCACATGGCTTTGTGCCTTATTTTTGTGGGCACACTGCTGTCTCCTATCTCTGTCCCTACTAAAGTGCTCTCCCAGCTACCATGGCACAGGTGCTAGCCCAGACCGAGCCCGGGGCAGGGACACAAGCAGCAAGGGCTGTGCAGTGAAATGGTGTGCAGGGCCTGAAGCCAGTTCATCAAGTACCAGAAACAACCTTTGTAATGCAAATGCAGAGTGGATGTACTGTTCCTGTGCCTTTTTCCATTGCAGAGATAGCATCCCACTCAGAATAATTTGCACTTAGGAATAGCATTAATATCTACCATCAATAACAACATCTGTGGTCAGAGTAGGAGATCAAGAGCAATTCTACATCACCCCTGGATGAGATTTTCCTCCTGTTTGAGCCTTTCATATCCAATAGAGAGAGAGGTGTTACAGCAGAATGCCACGTGGAGTAAAAAGTCCTTAGGTTAACACCACAGTCTCCCTTGTGGTACAAACTCACAATGTCATCCGCAGCCACCAGTGAGTTAGTTGGTATGCCCTGCTTCCAACCAAAGCCAAGCATTAATGCCATTAGCCTTAATTACCTCACCATCTATTAAATCTTTACCTGCTGCAGCTGTGTTAGACTTTCACTGCTGTCTCTCAAAGCCAACAGTAAACTGAGCAGTCATTGCAGCGGTCTCATTACTCAATGCTTTTAAAAACTGGCTTTGCAGATAGTCTTTTCGACTCCAGTATTTGAAGACTTTCTGCAAATAAAAGAATAAATGGCCCACATAGTTCTTCAGACAGTTCACACAAGCATGAACAATTTATCCATACACTCTACTCTTTGACTAAAAAAGAGGTAAAATCTTTTTTTATTTTATTTATAGCAATAGAGCTAAGAAAAGCTCTACGATATAGAATATAATCTCCAAGAAGAATACACCTAAAAGCGTAGTTCTTCACACAATGAGGCCCCAGTCACTACAGACTTCCCAGGCAGTTATTGCAATCCAAGATGTACAGCATTTTCAAGTACTAGTGTTAAAAAGCTCTAAGGCTACAGAATCTTTCACCTTTTAAATTGATCCTTGATATGACAATTATTTTCAACCTTCTCTCTTAATCCTCCTACATTCAGAGAGTATTATGTCTTACAATAACCCTTGGTTACTAACGACATATTCCTCATGATTGAAATCTCATGTACCAGGGTCATATCGAACAGAAACAAAGTATGCTATCATTTAATGCAATTTCTCCTAGGTTTGTGCAATATAGAGCATATAGTTCCAGACAGGTGTTAGAGGCCTGATTCTGATCCAAGTTTCAAAGCAAAGCTGCTGAAGTTCATTTCAGTGAAGTTCACTCTATTGAGTTACAGCAACACAAAAGCAGAGTGACCTAATTCTATAGCAATCTAAAGAGCATGGTCAGACCATTTATTGCATTAAAAAGACAGGTGGGGAAAATATAATGTAGTGCAGGGGGGAAGGACACAGGCTTATACCACTGTACAAGAGTGACTGTGGTGTTTAATGTAGGGTATAATCACATGCTGTAAGTTGTTCTGATGATAGAGTCCCCAATAATCAAAGCTTTAAGTTGCACTATTTTATTTTGCGTATCTGAGACTTCCCACAGGTATTTACAAAATGAGCTTTTCCTATTGTCCCATGTACAGTATGAGGCAGGGCCTTGTGGGGGAGGACTCCACACCACAGCTTACAAACTGTTACAGTCTGGTCCTTCAGTGATTTCCTGCCCATTAACCACAGCACTAAAAATAAAAGGAGCAGCTTGATGCTATGAAGCTTGGCTGTAGCCTATTCTAAGTTTTCTACTTGTAATAGCAGCCTACACCATCACATATTAAAGGGACACATAAAGCAGCAATAAAAGATTGAGACTGAATCTCATTTTCTGATAGATGGCAGCAAAATTAGGACAAACACAGAGTCAACCAAACCTACAGTTTCAGTGGAAAAGTTACTAATCTTTACCACCTCTTAACAAGTTTGTCTCTCAGATTTGCTGAAGATTGATGCAAAGGCAGAATATTTGAATAGATGTGCTAGACTGGCAGTGGCTCTTCATGAGGATTAAAGCAGAGAACTAAGATCCTCTCTGAGTCATTATAAAATCCTTCCTGATGGCCAAAGCCTCCGGGTCTGCTCCCTGGGAAGACCCTTAAAAACAACACACTGGAATGAGAAAGAAAAGCAGCGATCCTGAAAAGCAACTTGTACCCTGTAGGGTAGAAGTGTTTTATCTCTGGAAATGCTTCCATACCTGGACAGAAGTGGCCTGAGCGTCAGAAAGACAGTGGGGGACACTCTCTGTTTCAAAGCGGGGTAGATGAAACACCAAACTCCTTACATCCATATTTTATGACTACAGACCCTTTTCTAACCTTCTTTGATTTCCATGACCTTCAATCTACAGGATGTCTGTGCACAAATAAATGTTAGGAAATACAACTAGTATGTTACTGGAAAAGAACATCACTAGGCAATGGTGGAAAGGAGGTTTTTCAAGTCAACAAGGGTCTGCTTACATTACTTAGTTCCTTAATCATATTTCATGTGAGGGTTTTGGAAAAGGTAACAGTTGTTTCAAAAACTTGTCTGTACAAAAATATCATATGGGAGAGCATAATTCGGTCTATATTTGCTATTTTAGCATCAATTTAGTATCTTGCTTCAAATAGAGCTTGAAGATAGAAGTAGTCTTTATGTATAGTTTGACCTACATATGTTCTGGAAACAGTTGTCCATAACAGAAATTCAACTGATCAGGTAAAAGAAGATGCCTGAGAAAAATTGCTACTTCTAGGTCTTCCCATCAGTAATATATTTGACACCTCTTGGCACCTGCATCTATTTTCCATGCTGTGTAAACTACAGTACAAAGCTTCCAAATGTGAACACTGTATATGCAACACCAAATAAATAAATAAATCTTACAAATACTATAATTCAGTATGTACCATATCCTGTGAAATTTGAACAGCAGAATGAGTGTGGCTTAGATTAAACCAATGGCAGTTGCAGTTCCCAATATCAGAAGATTTCTTAACAGCTTAATTGATTTAACACCAAATAGCCCCAAGAGGTGAGGAGTGCTAGAGGGACACACAGGAACACAGCTCTGTTATTCCTGGCCTGCCTTCACCCACCATGTGAAAAAAAGATCATTTCCTCCCACCTTCCCCCTTCCTGCTTCACATCTATGTGCTGCAGAGTGGTACCTAACAGAACTGTGGCTTTCCAGACAGCCCAGGCAAGGCTGCCAGCTCTAAATTTATTTTATACCTGTATATGATGCTTGTCGCACCATAGCCTTTTTTTTTCCAGCAGTCTAATTCTGAGTAAAAATCCCAATGTTTTCTCTAAGAAGACCATGCAAGAATCACAAATTTTCCCCGGTGCTTGAAAGAAATCTGTTCCTATACCCTGAATGTTCCGAAAAGTGTTGTTACTTTCAGTGTTGCCAGATCCAAAGTGAAGAGATACTATAGGAAAGGTTATTCTTGCAGTATTTACAGAGAGACAAGCAGAAGTAGAAGTGACAGAGATTTCAAAGACTGCTTGAATTACTTCCAGCTCAATTTTGCAGAACTTCTCCACACGGAGATTCAGACATTCATCCACACTTTACATGCTTACCTGACCTAGACATGTGGTGATGGTAATTTTGGAACAGCCCAGACTCGCGGGAAAAAAAAGTGAACTTGATACCCATATCCAAAGAAACAAATTTCCTACAAGTCCAGATGTCACAGTTCTGCCAACAACTGCAGATTCAGTTTGACCACGGCTATTAAACTGCATCACAAGGCCAGCGGATGTGGGGACCCACACTACGTGAAGAGGCACCCACGTGAACATCAGCATGGGAAAATAAAATGCCTGTTTGGCCTCTGGAAAGCCCTCGGTGGAGGAGTGGACGTTGTTTTAACCTCTTGGCCAGCAGGGTGTATCTAAAGTGTCCCTCAACTTTGTTAACAGTAAATGCACGTTTGTCCTAATGCCTTTTGCAATCCCATATAGCAATGGCTGTAAGAAGACAAGTCTGTCAAACCGAGTCGATGAGATTATTGAAAAGAAAAGGCTCTGAAGCTCTGCTGGTGTTAGGAACAGTACAGAGAGGTAAAATAAACTGCTATGGAAGTATGCCCTTCGGACACTGTCGCTCACCACATGTCTGGGCAGCAAGAAGCCTTCCCTGCCACAGACGGAGCTGCAGCCGTTTCTGTGCTGCCATCCTACAGGTGCTCCCTGACTTCTCACTGCTCCCGCCTTCCATCGGAGAGAGCAAAAGGGGGAAGAAAAAAAAAAAAAAAAAAAGGAAGAAGCTCCAGATACTTCTAACTCCATCCCCACCTTCCTCTGCAGAGCCCCTGGTGCTGCTCCTGCAAGGGACGGTGCTGTACCATGCGGCACAGCCTCCACTCGGACTTTTAGGAGAAATTTTTAAGCTACATTAGGACCTGGATGGGGAAATTTTGTGGCTTGCATGCAGCAGCCCCTCCTCTGCATTCCTTGGGATCCAGCTTTGCTTTGGTGGCTGGCCCGAACCCTAAACCTAACTGTTGGCGCCGTGCTGGGAGAGGCAGACACTTGTTTCAATCTGATATTACTGTGTATAACTCACATGTCTGCAGGGGAAGAACGAGGACTACTGCAGCATCAAAAATGTACATTTTGCAAAGAATGCATAATTTATTTAATTATGAAGAAAGTTTGAACACAGGACCATTAATTATACCTACAATGATTACTGCATACTTCCAGTGTTTTGTGAGATCACCCATCATCAGCACAAAAATTATTGGGGATGATTCCTGCAACTTTCTGCATGTGCTTTCGGCAGCGTGGGGCTCACAACTACCCCGCACAAGCTGTCTGGCCGCAGGGACACCGCAACATTTGGAGCACGGACAGCTTTTCTTGCCCCGCTCAGAGCATGCAGTGGGTTTGCTGTCTTCGGAGGCACATCACAGCCGGGGCTGACTGGATGTTCACAAGCCGCATTAGCAGCGTGGTTACACGTGGTCCTGACAAGCCATGGGGTCCCTGTCCTCGCTGGCTCATGCTGCGCACTCTTCAGCTCCAGTGACCGCTCACACGGCTGCGTAATTTCCTTTCAGAACAGCAGCGCTGTTTCCTAAATACATATATCTTGACACAAGTCTGGTAAGAAAGCCCTGCTTTTTTTTTTTTTTTTTTTTTTTTTTGTTTATGCAATTTCGTGCTCTACATCTTAGCAGAAGCCCTCCTTTCTTCTGCTTCTTGCACTTCAGGAAGGATTTGGTAACAAGTGGCTTGAATATCTCAAGTCTGCACAACCACATGCCACTCAACGCAGAGCCTGTGCTAAACACAGCGAATTCAAGAAGCAGCTGATGGGACCAATTTCTTCAAATCTCTGCTACAACCAGTGTCATTTCCCACCTTACTTTACAGAGGCCAAGGAATTAACGAACGAGAAGGAATCAAGATAAACTTTATTTGGATCATTTCCACTTCTTTTGTCACTATCAGAAGAGTGGATGATTCAGTGCCAGCTCCTAGTCCAAAATTAGGGAAGGTCCTAATAAAGTAACCTAATAAACCTAATAAAGCAACCACCAACATTCTCCTTGCAAAGCACGTGGGTCATTTCCCTCCTTGCCTGCACAGGAAGAGAGTTAGGGCACATCTCAAGTAGCAGGCAAACGAGCCCAGGTGCTGAGCAGAAAGCTGCCCGAGGGGCTCAACCAGGATGTCTCCGATCAGCACCAGTGCAGTGCTGGCTTTGCCCAGGGTGCGGCAGGAAAAGGACTCAGAAACAGAGAGTGAGAGTTTGCTGGAAGCTTCGGCTTTCAGACAGATGCACATCATTTTTTTCTTCCTCGTTTTCTTCCCTTCCTCTCTAAAAATGTTGCAAACTAACACACGATTTGGGGTGGACTTGAAAGTGGCTGCAGTACCACATGGAGGACTGCGTTTGCTCAGCATGACAGACACAGGCTTGGAAGACACGTTGGTGAAATGCCACGGTGCAACCTAAAACACCCAGCTTAACTGCAAGCGAATGATTTAACCTCAGCAATCTCAAATGGCAGGAAATGTACCCCTATGTCTTTAACAACCTTTTAGCCACAAACCATAGAAATGCCAAAATTCCAACTTACCTAGTTAATTTATTAACAAAACTTTTCAGTAGGGATCTGTGTGCTGCTGAAAAATCATTTTTGCTATGCAACTTTAGATGATAAGTTTAGAAAATAATTTGAAGAATATAAAAATCTATTAAATAACCCTTCAAACTCTTTTCTAAGACTGGAACTGCCATTTCCAAGGCAGTTCTTTCTCATGCTAAGTACCCATGCAAATAGAGAGAAACAAACATAGAAATGCATAAATTTTCAAGCATATATGAATTTTGGATTGTTAGCTTCTGACAAAGAGGACTCATTTTTATACATTCTAGGGCTCCACACTTACAAGCAACTGCAGCATGAACCAGGTAAGTTGTCATTGTGCCCTCTGCTTAATTTAAAGCTGGTAAATATCCATGCTTCCGAAATTAATGTCTCCCTTTGCCATTTGGACAGAACTCTTTAAAAACATTTCACTTGTTCCTATTCCAACCAACCTCAAGGTACCTTAAGTTGTAATAAAAGTTATTAGAGCAAGCTGACCTCTGTAAGAGGCCTCACTCTCAAAACGAAAACAGATTTGCCCTGAGGAAGTCCCAGTGCAAATGAGAAGTTAGCAGAGTTTATTTTGTAGTGAGTATCCAAAACAAACTTTTTACAGTATTTCTCCAACCGAGAAGGACTGACAGAAATTTCAAGTGCACGAAATCACAAAACTTAATATCTGATAGTGCAACCAGCTGGGTCTTTAACGTGGTGATAACCGAGGGGCTATCAAAGCAAGTTTTGTCCAGCAAGGATCGTACAAGCAGCCCAGCTTTGCAGACAGGTTTCAGCAGCGCTCCTGGGGCAGGCTAGCAGGCTCCCAGCTGCACAGCCAACAAGCCAGGGAGTCAGTCTGGACATGCCGACGGTAGCGGCAGGTCCCCGCTCCGAGGGGATGTGACAGCAATTACTTTCCTGATGACAAAAGCTGTCACAAGCCACTGCCGGATGGGAACAAGGAGACATGTTTGTGCAAGTTGTGCAATCAGATAAAGAGCGCTGCGCTTGAATTATCATGGAAAATATGCAGGCAAAAGCTGGGCCAGTCGTATCTCACTGCTCCCAGGCTAACACAAGGAACACATGAAGCCATCAAAGCAATTAGAGCCTCTTGAAACCAACAGTTTCCACCAGTGCCAGCTGCTGTCTGCGTAGCAGGAGCAGGAACTCTCATGCATCCAGGTGGTAGACTTAGGGCAGAAGTGAACCATAGGTAGCTTTATTTAGCTGGATCTCCAGCAAAGCTTTGTTTTTCCTTTACAAGAGATGGTCCCAAGCAAGACTACACCTACAGTATTAGCAGTGTGCTGCAGAACTGCCCGTTTCCAATCCCTAATAAATAATGCACATGAGCGTCAGCAGACAGACTCCTCTTCTGCATTAGCAGACTGACTCAGAGAGGGAGCTTTTAGGAGTAGGTAGGCTTTAACTATTTGTGAAATGGCTAGCAGCTCAGGCTGACTGAGCTGACACAGCAGAGTGGCACGGCAGAAGAAAGGAGTTAAGAAAAACAAGCAAGCATCAGAATTACACATCCCCATCCTCAAAGTTGCTTCATACAAGCCCTGAGCTCACTGAGCAGAAATATGAGCCCTTAGCAGTTGCCACTGCAGAAAGCTGCAGAGCTCTCAGCACAGAAACAAGATCTGAGGAGCACAGCAAAGGCCTCCCCTGCACCAGGAACCGGCAGTGGGAAGGGTGCTCCAAATTTATCATGTCGGATCCTTCTTCTGAGAGCCTGGCCTCAAGCTGGTCTTGTTAATATCTGCCACTGAAAAGCACTAATAACTTCTGGCACCAGAAAGAAAGAAATCAGCAGCAGAGCTGCCAACAAGTTGCTGGCGCCACTGCAGCAGCAGCCCCGTGCTGGAGGTTTTCCTGTCGTGCCACCCGGATATCAGCATAATAATCAAAATGTGACTTGGTCACCATTTGGGCTGCTGGCTCCCGCTGAAGACACAACTGAGGAGCACGGGCCTATGATCGCCTCAGCACTCAGAGCTTCAAAATACAGAAACTAGCAAAAATGCTGTTTGCTGCTCAGAAAAGAAAGTGAACAAATGTATGTCACAGAGGTGGCAGCGTGGGACACACTGCAGCAGGGAGGTGAAGCGAGCAGCAGATGCTGCATTGCAGCCAGGCCTCTCTGTACACAGAGGACAGTTGCAGGGAAGGGATAAAGAAAAATAATGCTCAGAATAAAGAAAAATAACTCTCGGCATTCATACTGCTTTACTAGATCTCACAATTCTGTCAAAAATGCATTTTGAATGACTCCAAAGACATTGCAGCAACAGCAAAAAAAAAAAAAAAAAACATGACAAAGACAGCCCAGGAAGAGAACTTTTTTTTTTCTCCAAAAAGTACAGAAAACTTGAAATGTAATCTTACAGCACTACTTTAAAATAACACGGCTTTATGTGTCTCCAATTAGTATGCACAATTTCAAAATGAGTTTCAAGCCACTTGTGATTTCTCTCAACTCTGACCCATATTTCCCAAAGAACAACAAGTTGCTTCTTATGATAAGACTATCAGTTACCAACACGAGCACGTCACAAAATTTGCAGCAAGCAGCATGTTCCCAGGAAAAGAAATCTCCACTGTAAAACAAATCTTGCTTATCCTGACTCTCCTTTATGCCGTCTGTAACTAAATCATTACTCCACATTGTTTGAATGCCCTCCTAAATTATCGTTTAAGGACTGGGAGGTAGCGTTTGCCGGTGCAGAGCTGTCCGCTCTGATGATGAGCTGGGCCTCCAGAGCTGCAACCTTTTTCAGGCCAGCTCCAGAGCAGGAGCAGCATTAGACTTGATCTACAAGAGCATCCTGAAGGACACATGCTGTCACCGATCCGTTTCCACTGAGTAGTTCCATGAGGAACAACACTGACAACATCACTAGATAAAAACAGGGGGTATCTTTTTCATCACCACCTTTACACCTTCCTGTGTCATTCCTGTTACAGGTGGATGATGGAGTAGTACCAAGCTTTGTGATCCCAAAACACGAGCTCCCATGGTGCTGAACCACAGGAGACCTGCGAGATGGCGGTAGGAGCTCTGGTGGAGCTGCCTCAGCATTGGAGCTGGAGCTCTCCTTGCACAGCCCTACACGTCCCATCGCCAGCAGCCCAGGCTGCAACGTGGACCTGCACATCTCAGAGCAGGGAGAGAGCTGCAGGGAAAGAAGGTCTCCACATCTGTACTGCTGCTGTGTCCTACCAACAAATCCCGACTCTACAGACAGACCAGATGGGCCTCTCCCTGCCTGGGGAGCCATGGAGAGATCCTCTTCAATCTCTAGCGATCCCTAGTACCGCATCTCATCAGTCGCTAACTCATGGTGATCTCAGTCACCGATCACCACCCTGATGGCCACCGTCAGGCAGACTTACTGCTCAAACAGTGCCAAATTGCACCCATAAAAACATCTGCTAGGAAACATCATCCACCTCCTGTCCCGTGCAAAGGGCCACATGTTCGTTCCTTGTTCTCCTCTCTGGGATAAGCACAGGCAGAGATATGAGACATGGAATAGGACAGAAGGAAGGATCTCTAGTATGTATAGACAGAGGATCTCTGCATCTGTGGTTACTCCTATGAGATGTGACAGTTTCGCTAGACTCTGAACACTAATTTTGCCTTCAAAGCATCAATTCTTATCTGTGCCCTGGACAATGTGCAAATGAGAACAAATAAAACAATTGTGCAACTATTGTAATCTGCATTGAACAAGGTACAAGCAATTGCAATTATTTTAAAAAATCTTTAAGATACAGGTTTCAGGAGAGGCGTTACAATGAATTGAAGATCCCTTACCTACAGGCTCACAGAGGTCGTCCTCCCATCTCAAACTGCCATCGACCAACAAGAGCTGAACTATTTCAAAAAAACAGAAAACATCTAAGTCACATGTCTGAAGGCTGCATTTGGGTTAATCTCCTGCAGCTCATAAAAACAGACAGAAAGCAGGAAAAAGAAAAGAAAAGAGTAGAGCAAAACCACTTCCTGCGAGAGCGGAGCTAACCATCGCCCCAGCCAGTGACGTACACCCGCGTCCGGGGCAAAAGCCTTCGGTATTGGATAAAGAGACAAATCTGAAGCGCGACACGACCTTCTCTGCTAACATCACAACCAACAGGGAGGGCTGATATTTGCAGAAGGTGCACGGGTGGTTCAAAAGGAAGCGCTGAAAGGAATGACGAGTCGCAGCCTCAAGGCAACTTCCCTTTTCTTACCTTCGATAAGATGTTTTGAGCGCTGAGACAAATAGCTTGCAACAAAATCAGCTTTGCTGCTGTGAAATGCAACTTTAGGAAGCACGACACTTTCCATACTGTTGCTTTAAATATAAAAAATGGCAAAATGCAGCCAATTAGGAAGTTTGAGACTCAAAAAAAGAGAAAAATCTGCTTGAACTTTTGCCTAGTGAAGTTCTCCTAGCTAAACACTTCTGTTTCTCTGATTTTCTGATTTTAACACTTCTCCTTGAAGCAGCCCCACGCAGCTGCCTTTGCTGCCCATGGTGCCAGGCACCACTGTGTCCCCATCCAGGAAGCCCAAAGCCCATCACACATAGACAGAAACATCAGAAAAAAACCCTTCCTTGCACACCTTCCTGCTGTCCTGCCCTGCTGAATCTTTCCAGTGAGGAATGATGGGAGCTTCCTGAGTCTCCAGCACCACGGGGATCACTTCAAAGAGAAAACACCTGGATGGAGGAGGGAGACCAAGTTGAGCACCATGAGGTAGCACTCATCGGTCTAAACCAACATTTTATTTTTGCAGCCATTGCATTTTCAGGGTTTTTTGTGAGGATGGACTGTGAGCACAGAAGAGCAGGTGCTGAAGTGTTTCTCCCTGGTGTGAAGAGATCAGAAAAGAGCATGGCGCTTTCTCCACAAGCTGAGCAATGCACGGGCTTAGAGAACCTGCAGCAGCACTATTTAATTGCTAGTGTTGCTAGTTCTTTTAAAAACAAAATTTTCAACTGATTTTGTCATAGGAGCAATTTTTGAGAACTGCCAATTGAGAAATCTGCTGCAGCTGCACCGATCTCAAGATTTTTCTTAAATAAACCAGCAAAAAAAGGTATTTATATCATTTTAAAGCGTAAATAATTACAGATGGGGATCATTATTGGACAGTAGGACTTTGTTACCAAAATGCAAAGTGGCTATCAGAAAACTTGCAAAATCAGCCCTGGTCTGTGATATCCCATCCAAAACCCAACTCACCAGGGATGTGACATTTTTTCATGAAAATGCCTTTTGCTACGCACCTAACATTTCAAGTCAAGCCTGATTTCCTCAGCCTCCACTTGACAGTATGTCAGTGGTGACAAAATTCTATAAAAAGATGGCAGCTTTGCATACTGCAAACTCAAACGTATGCAGCACCAGCTTCCTGTGCGATCTCTGGAAGGCTGAAAATACTTTAGATGTGCAAAAACCAGTTTAGCAAAGTCTAAGAGCTCATTTAATCTCTGTAAAATTCTGCAGGGAACAGCAACTACATAGGCACTACCTGGAGCAAGTTGCTGCTGAAGAGATTTATCTTCACTGGGTAAAGAAGTGTCATCACTGATGGGTTTTGCTGCCGTGACCTCTCAGACCTGAAGCCCAGATTTCTCGTCCCTGTTTCAGTGCTCATGGAGTCACTGCTCATCAGATGTTTTATCAGGCTAGAGAACATCTAAAATTACACATCTCAGCTGAGAGCACAGAGCACTGAGGCCAAAAACATTTGTAAAAAAAATCACACTTTTGAAGCAGACAGGTCGCTAGAGGATGCTGAATGCCCAGGAGCTGCCACCAACTAGAGTCTAATGAATCAAAGTAGTATCGTGTATTCCCTCAGGTTTCTAACACTGCAGCCACAACTTGCTCTGGTCTAGTGGTCTCGTATGGTGAAAAGAAAACATGATTTCTTTCTTTCCTTTCAGTTTTTTCCATTTCCTTGAAGATTCTGGGCAGCCCAGTTTGGCTTCTATAGCAGGCACCAACCCATGAGCAGCAAAACTCAGTTTAGCAATTCAAGCCATAAGAGACACCACAAACCTGGAGAGCAGACAAGCACCATCCTGGAAGAACAGCCATGCATCCAGTCACTGCTTCCAGACAAAACAATTTTTTGTTAATGGAAATGGATAAAGTTGCAAAAGTTGGCATGCCATAATTCATGGGGAAAAGAAACTGGTAGGCTTTGTGATCATGAAGAAATAATGCATTATTATTTCCCACATTCTTCATGAAAAGGCTGTTTTTTTTTTTTTTTCTTTTTCTTATTTGTGGTTTAAAAATATCTAAAATATCTTATTTAAAATATTTAAATTAAGAAAGTAGAACAAAAATTATATCTGTTTGGGCAGTAACTTATATTCTTGTTCATAGCCCTTGTTTGCTCAGAGGCTTTGTGTTTGTTCAGTAGCCATGGGTCTTGCTGTAAGGGCTCTCAACACTTCCTGACAGTGAAAGCATTTCTAGGAGCACATTCTCGTGTACAGAGAGGGCTCTGCAGCGATGCCGCTAGCTTAGAGCCCAGGATAACTGCTGTCTCCAATATTATCTGTTTGGGCAATAAATATTTGTTATGCAGGAGCTTGTTTGTAAATGTCAGTGTAAATGTACAATAACGGCTGAATTCACATAGTCCTCTCAACCATAATGTGCATTATATACACGCCATTATTATCTCCCAAAACCTTTTACTTGGAGCTGACTTTCCACTAAACGATCTGTTTTGCTTACCACAGTCTTAAAAATGGCAAGAGTCGTTCTTGAAAAACTGTCACAGGTGGTAGAAAATCAGTCACATGAGCTTCTCCAGCAGGTCCGCGTTGGCTCTGGGGGAGGCACGTGGGTGCTCTGATTCGACGTCTAAACCCCACAGCATTCACACTGATCCCCGATTAAGAGCTGACCTGCTAAAGATTTGATTACAGATATTGAGAGAACAGCACAGCACTTGAGAAAACAGCACAGATGTTTAGAATGCAGAACTGAGCTCCTAATAAGGATTATTTTGCCTTATCATGAGGTTTGGATTTAAAAATATTCATAAGCAGGAAAATAACGTTTATTTTTAAACTCGCTATTTTCCAAGCTCACCCAATCTATTTTTTCTCTTTTCTTTGCTGGATATTGAAGTTAATGAAAACAGCTAGATAGGAAAGCTTTACATAAATCCAAGCTGTCTGTTCCTTTGCTCTCTCTTTCCCAGGTGTTTTGAGGTTCTTGACACTCATTTATTTTAAAGGCTGGCCTTGCCTGCTGGTGGCTTTAATAACTTAGAAAAGCCATCGACAATAACTGTAACAGTAATACTGCACCAAAAGTGGAGGCAAAACACAAGCATATGTTAATGCATTATTTAAAGACTTTCCTTGACAGGATTTAGTAACATGCTAGCTTTAAATGCAGTGTAAATGCATTTTCCAGAGTGTTAGGCCTCTGAGTGCTTGAAGTGCTAGAATCCTGAACTGCCAAAAAGGTAATTTTGCATCACGCAGTAACGGACCTTAAAAAGACAAATGTGTGTTGAAAGAAGGCTTACTTCAACAGCATCCAATTCCACAGGTACACTTGCAAAAAGGGAAATGCAAGCACACAGCATCGCAAGACGGTCATAAAAATAACGCAGCTCCCATCTCATCTAGGGGAAAACAGTAACTTCTGGAGACTTTGGCTGCCTCTTCTGATCAAAGCTGGTGCCTGAGCTGTAGACTCTGCTCCTCTCCCTGCTACACCGCCATTGTACAAAGCAAACCAGAACTGCCTGGACAGCTGTGCTGGAAGACAAAAAGTCAATGAAAATGAGCAAAAGTCAGAAGCAAAACTCCTCTGCAAACAGATGATGATTTTCTCTCAGACCCAGAAGCTTTCGGGAGAGGCCTGAAACAGACTGAGGAAAAAAACAAATGATGGGTTCATCAAAGATTGGAAAACAGAAGAAGGTAGTGAATTAATTGAGCACCTCAGCTGCAGTCACATCTTGTGATTTTACTTGAATGTGCAATGCAAGGATACTTTTAATTTTCATACACCTCTGTACTTCACTGGCCTTTCCCTTTGCTCCCTTCCATGTGTAGACAGCTACTCTTGAACATACCCATATAATTTAGGGCATGATATGCACAAAATAATAAAGGTTATTGGAAATAGACCGACCCAAATTTGAAGAGAAAGAAAAAAAAAGGCTAAAATAACACACCGACCCAACTATAACCAATACCAACAGTATAACTATTAGCTGCAGAGTGGGAATCACCTAGAAATGCTGACTTCAAAGTTTTCAGAAGCCTCTCACAGCAGTCACCTACAAAATCAAGCAGCAGACCACAACCCAGACCACTCCAACACATCTCCACGATCATATTTAAATTCGGTTTGCTTCATATAAGGGAAAACAGAAAACGATTAGCCCTCATTTTATAATTCCTCATATTGTTACAGTGTTTCAGTTCCCCCTTACCTCTAGAGTTTGTGGCCTCTTAAAACATACACTTCCTCTTCCCTTGTTTCCCAAGACCACTCTGCTGGTTTATGCTGATAATCTTGCTTTCTTCTATTTCTGTCAAGCTTAACCTTGGGCATCATAAAACAGCTACGCACTGTTCTCATATTCTCAGCCTGTAAGTAGCCTACAGAGATTATCGCCGAAAGCTTGCCTTTCTGTGGTGGTGGTAGATGCGTAGCGTGACATTTTACATCTTTGCTCTTGCTTGGTGTTGTGGAGGTATAGAAAGAAAGATGGAAAAGCTGATTTCTGTCATCTTCTGCACCGTGCAAAGAGTTCATCAAGACTCATTATTTTCCTAATTCCAGGCACCCTCTACTATAGGACAAAGTGTATAACAAGCTTTTCAGAAGGTAGATGCTTTGTAGAGGTAAGCAGTTTTTAAGAATAATAATTTTTGGTTCTGGAAAGATGGAGAGAGAGAGTTTAAGAAGTTAGCTGGCATCCTAGTTATATCTCTGCTGCAATCTATTCACCTGTGAAGTCTTTCTTACAATTCCTGGAGTTCATTTGCCCACTATGGTTTCCAGTTTATCTACCAAGCTTTGGGTCTTGTGACCCTTCTGGTTCTTCTGAACAAAAGAGCACTGAGTAGGTTTGTTAGGAAAAATATTCCCCACGTATCTTTTCCATCCTCATTCACGTCCTAAGGTTCCTTCTTTCCTTGGTACTGGATCTCCAAAACCAGCTCACTCTTCAACGTGGCTAAAATGGGTTGTACTGCCCTAATGGTCTGTGGCCCTGCTCAGACCAACACCACCGCAGAGAAGTCCTCCTTCCTCAGGGCTCCATGCAGTCTTTTGAGGGGTTGGACCCAATGCACCACTTCAGCAAGAACATCTACTCAGGTGGTTCAAGCTGGGCAGAAGTGTGCATGTCTAAAATAGGACAATGCAGAAGAACTTCTGCTTCAAAACTGTGTGGTGTATGTCATTATGATATACTGACTGCAAAACAGCTGTTCTGAACAGATTTGGCGTATAACAGGGGTAACGTAATTTTACACAAATCATTATGTTCATTATATTAAATTAATAGATTAAAATTAGTCAGCAGTGTTTCTTAAGATTGCCTTATCCCTAGGATCCTTTTATCCTTATAGTCTAAGGGTTTCTTTGTCTCCTCAATATTCTGGACAGTGTGCACATAAATGCCCTATGGATCACGGAGACTATAAGCTCCTAAATTCATGACTGTTGAGCCTTTTCCAATATAAGCATCTGAATGAAAGATCCTTAAGGGAAATAGAAAATGACATCATTTTTTTTCCTGATCTTTTGAAGACTGAGTGATTTTTTTTCCATCCTGCAGAAACAGATTCCAGACTAATTTTTCCTACTAGAGGCTTTAAAGTATAAAACTCATCAAACATCTTGTCCTCAGAGACAATGTCATCTAAGTTCAAAGGATGTATAGCCCTGCAAAAATGATGTCTTATTTCAGAGCTAGCGCTTTTGCTTTCACTGAATGTTTGATTTAATCAAATTAAATGAATTTTCATACATTCTATAAATATGAAAAAAAGAACCTTGCAAGTCTCTGAAAAAGAACACACATGAAAAAACACATACAGATGAACATATATACCACATGCAACTACTTTTTTTCCTCAGTGAATTTCTCACTAATATTTTTCCAGGATAGATTTATTGTACGTTGTGTTTTTTCAGTGATGTTTTTGAAGAGTGCTTGAACTGAAAATATCATTCTTTTAAGTCATTTCTTTTAATGAACATCAATATAATTAAGAGCATGCTTTCCATAACTAAATATAAAGAATTTTTTTTTCAAGTAAAATCTGGGTCTGACTACTGATGGAGGAACTTCAAGATCTGGTTTGCTAGGCATTTCAATATTCATTCAGAAAAATGTCAAGATAACAGACTTCAGCATGTGATTTTGGTGAATCATACTTTTCTGGTATTTTATGACTTCAGATTTAACTCACATTTGAAAGAAGAAAGTTAAAAAAAGAAAACTAATGAAAATGAAATAGTCATATTCCAGCTCCATACTTCCACAGCATTTAGGATCTTCTAAAACAATTTACTTTGCATAACACAAGTTCATTTAAAAATGTAAAATTAGATGCTATAAAGAGCATCCATTAACTTAATCTGCCACTGAACTATGTTCAGACTCTGGAAGTCATAAATAATGATAATAAATGGAACTTTCACATGAACTTGTTTGCAATGTTTTTTAATAAACCACTATTCAAGGTGAACACCATTATCTTACTAAATCATCTTTGCACAACTGTATCTTAAGCAGGATATGGTCTAGAGGAGTAGAAAGCATAACCAACAAGATTTTGGAAAGCCTGAGGTCTAGAAATGTACTTTAAGCACGACTTCATGACCAGTAAAACTGAAATATCTGAGAACCATAGAATCTGAGAAACAGAGAATACCTGGTGAACCATAGAAATCAAGTTATGCTCCAAGGTTCCCTATTTGGTCAAAAGGAAATTAGACACCCTTGAAGGCAGACTGCAGTCAACGGGGAGAAGTGGGTTTCACTGAGATTATCCACCACCGCTTGCATTGGGCAGGGTAAATTTTTTTTCACTTTACCTGTGAGAAAAATGTACGTACACTGGTTCTCTGAGGATTATGCTTGAATGCAAATGGTCCTATTCACCCCGATCCTAACACAGCCTTCTCGTCTTACACTTACCTAATTGATGAGGATTGGGTTCGTTAACACACAGCTGGGGGTGGTGGCACCTGGGAGTTACCTAGCAGCTTAGCAATAGCATTTAGCAACTTTCTGCTGGCTCCTGCTGGGTTTGATGGCTCTCACGATCTTGTCAGTGCATCCACCCAAGTGGCAGGATGCTGAATTACCTGTTCATCCTCCCTACCAGGCCTCTGGATACTTTAAGCCCTTGGTTAGTGTCTTTTTAATAAATATGAAGAAAATACGGATTCACTTCCTTTAGGCTAGGGCAGGTCTAACATCCATCCCTGGGGACTAGTGAGCTCTTCTGAGTAAAGCTGATGACTGCACCATGAGCTTTTTGACTAGAACAATTATCCTTGCAGTACTTGCTGCTGGGTTGGCCCATGCTAGGGATGTTTTCAGGGTACTCACTTTGGCTGGGCTGCTCTGAAGACCTGAGCTCTGCTTTGTTACTGCACTGTGAACCATCAGCTTCTGGAGGTGAAATCTCTTTCTATGATGATGTACTCTTGTAAAGAAATGTACGTTATTGCATGTATGCACATTATCAAACATTATATTTACTTTTTTGTCCTTCTGAAACTCAAGCCATCAAACTCAAGAAGTGCAGGAAAGCTTTTGGGTGTATTTGGGCCCTGCGAAAGAACATAACAAAGCGTAGAAAAGGGCACGAAGTGCTATGCTTTTAACGTTATGCTGTTTAATGTGGATGGCATCACCTGTGGGCAAAGGTGGGAAGGACAGCACTATGGCTAGTAATCTTACCTGACAAATCAGTCTATACAAGACTTTCATTTCTTCAGCTGCAGTTCTCCCTTCTCTTTCTCCATGCATACTGGAGAGTCCTACACTCATAGCTTCTACCTTTCAGAGATCTTGCATCAAAACCATTTTTCCAATCATCTCAGTCATTCAGAAAGTCAGCTCTGAAATTATAAAAATAACCCTTTCAGAGTACATTGACAGAACAGAGATGTAGGACAATCAGGATTTTCACAGTTAATTTCTCTCAAGAGACTTTCATCCTATTTTTTTTTGTGTAGGAAGCAGCAATGTAGGGTAGCCTAAGAGTATCTCTGCAAATGTATAGTCATCTCCTCTTAAATTACCTAAGCAAAAAGTCATAGAATCCTAGAATGCCTGCGATTGGAAGGCACCTCTAGAGGTCATCTAGTCCAACCCCCCTGCACACGCAGGGCCACCTAGAGCACGTGGCACAGGGCTGCATCCAAGCGGGTCTTGAAGATCTCCAGAGAAGGAGACTCCACAACCTCTCTGGGCAGCCTGTTCCAGGGCTCTGTCACCCTCACTGTCAGGAATTTTTTCCTTAAGTTCCCGTGGAACTTTTTATGCCTCAGTTTGTGGCCATTTCCTCTGGTTCTGCCAGTGACCACCACTGAAAAGAGGCCGGCCCCATCCTCCTCACTGCCTCCCTTGAGGTACTTGTACACACAGATCAGGTCCCCTCTCAGCCTTCTCTTCTCCAGGCTGAACAAGCCCAGCTCCCTCAGCCTCTCCTCATAGGGCAGATGTTCCAGGCCCCTGCTCATCCTCGTGGCCCTGCGCTGGACTCTCTCCAGCAGCTCCACCTCCCTCTTGTACTGTGGGGCCCAGAACTGGACACAGTGCTCCAGATGTGGCCTCACCAGGGCTGAGTAGAGGGGCAGGATCACCTCCCTCGACCTGCTGGAGACGCTCCTCTTAATGCACCCCAGGATGCCATTGGCCTTCTTGGCCACGAGTGCACACTGCTGCCTCATGGTCAACCTTTCGTCCACCATGACGCCCAGGTCCTTCTCAGCAGAGCTGCTCTCTAGCAGGTCGGTCCCCAGCCTGTACTGGTGTCTGGGGTTATTTCTCCCCAGGTGCATGACCGTGCACTTCACCTTGTTGAATGTCACGAGGTTTCTCTCCATCCAGTTGTCCAGTCTGTCCAGGTCCCTCTGGATGGCAGTGCGGCCCTCTGGGGTGTCAGCTACTCCTCCCAGCTTCGTATCATCTGCAGACTTGCTGAGGGAGCACTCTGTGCCTTCATCCAGGTCACTGATGAATAAATTGAACAGGACTGGACCGAGGACTGACCCCTGGGGCACTCCGCTCACCACAGGCCTCCAGCTAGACTCTGCACCGCTGATCACCACCCTAGTCGCTCTATCTTAGCAGGAATAGGCAGAATCTGGTGACAGGTCTGATGACTTTGCCTTCAGTTAGGTACTGCATACGTGAAAATCAAAACTCTTTGCATAAACTTTCAGCTAAGAAATTTAAACTGCTTCTATGTCCTGAGACGAATATTTCTGAAAATATACAGTATTCTTCACCTCTAAAGTGGAAATTTAAACAAAACAATAAAGAGAAGTGCAATTTCACTATACCTTACATACCTCACTTCTAAAATAGAAATCCATTGCAGAAATGTTTCTGATGAGATTCATTAATGCTATTTTAATAGTTCACGGCTATTAATATTGTACCTCAGAGTAGAAGGATGAACTTTGCAGGCATCATCTCTCTCACCATAAACATGTCCATATTGTGATCCTCCTAGCTAACTGAGGCACCAGAAAAATGTGCAGAGTAGCAAAACTGAAAGTTAGACCCAGGAGTCCTGATTCTTAGCCTATTACTGTGAACCTAAGATAACACCCATCTCACTACAGAAGTTTCTTCAGCAACAGGGACCTTACTCGATGGCAGCACAGGTGAGCCCATGAGATGTGCAGCATGTCTGGGCAGTCTGAGCTTTGCTGGGCTGCAGGTGTACCAAAACACAAATCCTTTCATGTTTCTGAGACATCCGTGGTGCTCACAAGCCTTCTTGCATTCCAAGTATGCTTTGTTACTAAGGAGAAAAAAAAAAAAGGAAAAAGTTTTCACATATATCCTCATGTTTATACATAGCACTGTGATGACAAGAATGCCGTTTGCTTTTATTTTAAATGAAGGGTTTTCAGTTTTGGTTGGCCCTATGCTTATTTCAGAAGCTTGTATAAATCTTATCCCACATGGGAGTCATTTTGAACGTATTAAATAATGATTTTTCCATGTCTATTCCTCTTTGATGTAGCCTCCAAGGAGAAAGAACTATTCTGGATGTACGATCTGGTCATGTTTTAACAATTTGACAATCTCCTCAAAAACTTTCAAGAAAATGTAAGCAAAAGAAGAAAAAAAAAGAAAAGAAAAAAAAAAACTTCTGCATCCAGCTCAGTTGTTCCCACCAAATTATAATGCAACAACTTTTTGAACATACAATTTAAATTCACAATTCGTTTCTTATTTTTAAAGTTATTTTATACCACTTGATTAATTGCTCAAAACTGTACACAAAGATAAAGGGAACTTTGAAATTCATACCTTGGAGTATTAACATGTACGCAGGACTAGACGTAAATGTCAGAGAGAAAAAAGATCTAATGAACTCTTTATTGGTGAAATTCAGTACTGCAGCTGCATGGAATTCTAAGCGGTTTGTAGCCAGCATCCGAAGCAAAATAACTGTAGACATATACTTACAGCATGGACTCTAGTTCAAGATTTATAATGCCTTCTTCTGGGGTGGAGAGAAGCCATTCACTCTGCTAGAAGTTGCAGCTACTTCATTTTGTTGAAGTTTAGTGGGATCCTCTTAAGGTTAGCAAAATATCCATTAGGAAAAAAAAAAAAAAAAAAAGCAAAGTGCAGCCCCAGAAATATTCTTCTGCCTAGAAAATTACACCACCATAAGTCTCCCTTTTCCCCGATGTCTTCCCGGCCATAATAATGGCTTCAGAATTTAAATCCTTTGCTGTTATTGTGACTTCAAAGCCTTAAAACTGCAATTGAATGAAGCAGTTCATCTGTCATTATTCAAATATGAAGCAATTACGATGAAATAAAGATAGAGGTCCATTGAGAAATACCCCAATCAATTCTGACTTACATTTAACTAGAAATGTAAAGTGATGCTTAGAAGGGTAAGTTTAGGTAATAAAAACTGAGAACATAAAGAGTATGAATTACTGATCTATAACTTATTCATTTCTCCACAAGCTTTCTAAATATATTTCACGAATATTGACAAAGCTTTAAGCTTAGGGTGGGAGACTGTCCCTCAGCTGGTTAGAAAGAGAGACTGGTTTTCCAGAAACCTTTTTCAAAAGTTTGTGTGCCCAGAGGTTGAGTCTGGGACCTGCTGAGGCTTTTAAGAGTCTCCAGAGTCTCTCTGCCTTCACAGCTACATCTTCGTGGAGAAGTCCCACCTGCCTGATGTGGTGTTTGGGAACACAATATAACATATCAACGCTTAAAGTGTTAAGTGTTTTGTTTTGTTGTCTCCTGTTCTTCATTTTCTTGCACTGAATGTATGGCTCAGCTAGACTAGCCCTGTTGTCTCTCTTTCTCTTCCCATCTTTCTTCCTTAGTCCATCGATCCACAGTACTTGGTAAAAGAAGGAAGAGCAATTCTGCCACAGCTAGACCAAGGACTCTCACCATTTTACATCATAATCTCTTAAAATGGGTCACGTCCTCTTTCATTTGCACCCATGTAATGACCCTCATCCCTCCAAGTACACTGTTCTTTCTGAAAAGATCCCTTTTCTTTCTGAAAAGAACAGTGTCACACGCTCCTTTCCTGCTTAGAGAAGAGGATTTGGCCTTCTCTCTAGCCTTCCCCTGACAAAACAGCAGTAAAATTGCACAAATAGATCTTAAAAATATTTTCTCTTCAAGTTTTCAAGTTACAGGGAATTTAAATGATCTGTACAATATTAACTGGGTTGTGCTAAGAAGCATCATGTACAACCAGGCATCTACACGTTCTCATTTATCTTTTATTTTTTCATCTTATAGACATTTTTTGATGCCTACCTGCATATCATTTCCTGCCATCTACAGACCCTCATGTCGTGCAGTTTAATTTGAAAAATGTAATTTCTTCAGACAATCCTAGAATTAAATCTCATCACAATTAGAAGCCAGAGGTACTTAATACTGAATTTTAAATCAGAGATATAACTAGCGAGAAGCATTCGGGGTATATACAATTAATTATTTCTCACATAATTATTTCTGATATTACGCTAACTGTGATAACTTAGAGCACTTGAAGCTGTAGACTGAAATATTCATTTTTTTTTTTGCAGAGAAGCTCTTTCAGTTGCTAAATCTCACTAAATAATATGTAAAATACTGACACCTAATGTTAACTTTCAGTATTATTCATTTTGCAAAACTTATAGTGCAAGTAAAGAAAGAACATGTAAGACAAGTGTTTATGCTGTAACATTTCAATAAAATACAGTACAGCCTTGCCCCACTTTCCAATTTTCTTAATTTTTCAAATGCATGTGCATGTTAAAGGAGCCTTATCTTTGTCTTCACAGCTCACAGGTAAAAGAGAAAGAATCAAGAAAAAGCAAAATAAGTGAATTTTGACTCTCCGAACTTTGGCAAGCCGTCACATACCACAAATGCTACAGAACGACTGTATGCACCAAGCCTCAGGTGTTACAGAAGAAAAAATACTAGTGACCATTTATTCAACTGTTACGCTTCCAAACAGGATTTTACAGATTTACCTAACCTACCTGGCTCACACTCCAAAACTTAAAGGAAGTGCTGTTCCAGCCAGTGACTTTAACACAGATCCCAAACTGCTATGCTGGGCCAAGATCTCAAAATTCACCATCCTGCCCAACTACCTGATGTCTAAATACTGCCGAGAGCAGGTTCTTCCTCGGTCTGCCTCACAAGCAGAGACAAGCTGAAATCAAAATAAGGGATTTTATAGCGTTTTATAGCATAATTTTCTGCAGTCTTTTTAAGTCCACATATTTCAACAGGTGACAGTGGCAGCACTTCAGATACAAGAATGAAAATAAAACGGCAGCCACTGAAACGCAAAGCCCTGGTCTGCAGGAGAGCAGGTCCTTTCTGTTAAATTAGAGGAATTAAAGGGAGATGACATCAGTGTAACCCAAAGCTCCCGAGCCAGAGCTCTCTACCAAGTAAGAAGTGCTGCTCCTTGTGATATTCCAAGGTAAGTGGCTGTTCCAACTTTTCACAAGACCAAAAATACTGACAACAAATGCTGTATTTGCAGTTCTTTCAGTCTTCCATTACCTGTTACAACCGTGACGTAAGTATTATTGTGACAGGGAGTTTAAAGCCCCCCATTCGGGGGGAATTTTATAGCAGAGACTGGTCCCTCAGAGGATGGTTTGGGACATGGATGCAGGAGCCCAAACAGGGCTCTTAATGGGCACAAAAATGGCAGCCAACACAAAAGCCCTCAGATCAAAAGGGTTTGGAGCTGTCCTCATGCCTTACACTCTATAACTGCAATAAAAAGCTCTAAAAAAAGTTATCTTCTAAGGGTTTCCTACCAAAAATCAGATGTATTGAGTATCTTGGGAAAGAAAAATCTTACAGCTTAGCTGATTCTTGAAAAGCAGGCACAGCCTGAACACACACACACTTATCAATGTGCTAAAACAAATAAACAAAAAATCCTACTCTGGTTAAGGTCTTGGTTAAACACAAAGCTTATACTATAAATTAACAATCAGATATTTTGCTATAGCTTAAACAATTCATAGTGTATTTCACCTAACCTGAAATGAGCCTCAGAATCACCACAAATGCTCATATATCCCCTAACACTGTTTTCCATGGACAGGCTTAAAATCCCTCTCAGCTTTCTCAGGCACATCATCTTTCAGATCACACCTAGAAATATAAACGTAAAACTTCTTATTTCAGCCAACTGTATCACACTTACCTACCAAAGGTGGTGTTCCCAATAAATTCACTTATCAATTAGATGTTAATTAAAAGAGAATTTCAAAATGTTGAGGCCTTCAAAAGCTTCAGTACACAGTAGTTAACAGTCTTTCAACAACTAATTGCTCAGCTTCTACTTTTCAAGTACATTATACCATTTATTTGCTTTAAATAGAACTGATCAATTCAAAATGAAAATTGGAATGTATTTTTTTTAACAAAGTCAGAGGTTTGTCTACTTTCCATTTTTTGTTATGCATCATTTTTCTAATAAACAGGAGACTTATTTTCATTCCCTTGTAGCTGATAGGCATTCTTCCGTGCCGCTCAAAACTAATGTAATAAAACCACAGAAAACGTTTAAGAAAAGCCCCATTAAAATATACAAAGCACGCTAATTCATGAAGTCAAAGTCAAGGCAGAGTGGAAATACGAGCTTTAATAAAACTATGTCTGTTGTAAATAACCATTCGAGCACAGTCATTTTTTTTGCAAATTGCATGGGATCCTGCTAAGGCTACAAGGAACAAAGAATCTCTCAGTGGGATGAATGCATCTTGGTCAAAAATAGATTAAAAGATGGAGTTGAGGCATCAGTGAGGAGCGGAGCGTGCGGCGTTTGCTGCTTGCTTGGAAGCCGTAATTGCAGCTCCCAGGATTTCAATAAATCTGTGGACATCCTGGAAGGAGTTGTAGAGAGGAACTGGGGCCACGCGGAGCGCGTGGGGCTCGCGCATGTCGCACTGCAAAACAGAACGGGGAGCGCCGTGTCAGCCGAGGGCGCTCCGCAGGTGTTTCCCAGGCAGCATTCTTGTTTTTGCAGAACTCAAACACGCCAACCTTGTCTCAAGTGCAACGAATAAAACACGTACATCACTTATACAGTGTCACACTATCAGCCTCCCCTCTCAGCACTGCTAAATGACAAATGCAGAGCCTTAAATTTAGTTTTATTTTTCCAAGTGGTGCTCCATGGCAAGTGCAACCTCAGCTTGGCTACCTCCTGACTACCCAGGCAATTGCAAAACCTGCTGTCTCTCCCCAGATCGGGCAGGGGTGTCCGTGCAGTACAGACACCTACCCTGGCTCCACAAGTGCAACCCTTCCACCTATGCTGAACGATGCCTGCACGCACACAGCAGTTACTGGGATGACCTAAACCTTTCTAGATCTCCAAAATGATGCACATTTAGTTTGCACACTAAGAAACCACATTTCCATCATCTGAGTAACCCTCTCTTTTACTAAAAGTTTTTTTCTGCAAGATTGGTCTGAAAGTGATCCTTTTGGGGCTGGACAGCTTCTAAAAACAGTGCATACGAAGATGATGTTTGATCTACTCACCGCTACTCCCCTTTTCTCCAGCTCTTTAAATACAGATTTGATTGGAAGGGAAAAAAAGAGGGTGAGCTGGCATCCTCTTT
This sequence comes from Crypturellus undulatus, assembly GCA_013389825.1. Classification (NCBI taxonomy): domain Eukaryota; kingdom Metazoa; phylum Chordata; class Aves; order Tinamiformes; family Tinamidae; genus Crypturellus; species Crypturellus undulatus. Next base: position 123,326 of record VWPW01008057.1, on the reverse strand, counting down.
GCTCAATCTGAGGCGGGGTGATTATTTTAACAAAAGGCTTCTCTGGATTTGTTTTATCCTCGCTGTAGTGATGCTTTATCAGGTACTCCAAGTAACCAGTAAGCAGGATGGATTTCCTTCTCAAGGCTTTCATTGTGGCTTGACCAAAAACCTATAGTGATTTAAAATCTTTATATAAAGGCATTGCTGCAAGACATAAAATGAAGTCAAAGGAGATTTCTGGCCTTCCTAATAATGTAAATCATTTTGGTTACACTGGGACTGAACCCTGTTGCTCTTTCTTTGCTAGGGAGCACACTTCTCCATGCACATCATATCACTAGAATCAGGTTGCAATATCTGATATATATTATATCTGTGCATGGGAAGATGGGGCTTTTGAGAATATGGGATAAAGCTCTTCAGATCATGGAAGACAGCGCTGACTGCTGTTCAACAGTTTTATACACCCCCAAGCAGGAATTTGCACCCAGCAGCAGTTTGCTGAGGGAGTGCTCAGCAGCGCATCCCAAGGGGATCCCAAAATTCTCTGCACGTGCAACTGTGCTGAGTAAAACCCAAACCCCCACATAAGTTGTTTTTCCTGCCTTGAGTAGCAAAAGCCGAGGGTTAGGACTGCAATGTCATGACTGATGCATATTGCACAAAATTCCACAACCTTCCTCCTCATGAGATGTTTTTTTTTGCTCTTATTTTCCAGTATCAGCCTTATTGTCATGCAAAGGAAACGTTATACAGTTAAGGAAATGCAGCTCCCAGAGAAACACAGTTCTAGCATTGGCATCCATCTAAAAGTTGGAGGAGCAACTTTCTTTCAACACTGTTATCTTCCTAAATTCTGAGTTGAAATAAAGCAGACACTTACCTCTAAACTAGCTTGCAAAGCACAGACCAGTAAAATTGGAGGATTTGATAAGCGGAAGCCATTAATTCCTTCACTTAGTTGCAATTCTGGAGAATGAATAATGGATATTAATGTTTGTGATTTTTTTTTTTTTTTGTTCGTAATGTCTTGGACCTTATCTTGAAGCATGTCCTCCAGCAATAAAATATATCGCTAACATGGCCTTTAGGAATCAGCCATTAAAAGGAAAGAGTAATCTATTCCCAGCTAATACTCTTAACTCCCAGAGAAGCCCAATTTTATCCAGTGGAAGATCTCATTAGCTGCTTCATGGGAACTAGAGAACTGCAATTAATTTGCTTAAATGGTGTGTGTTAAAGCCACCTTTACACTCGAATCTCTTTTAACACTGGCATAAACCAGAGAAACTCCGAGTCAGCAGNTCTATGATTCTATGATTCTATGATAAACCAGAGAAACTCCGAGTCAGCAAAGGCGCTCCCGTGAAGCCGGAGCGCACCAGTAGGGAATCCTGTTCCTCAGCTTTAATAAACTGACGCGACGAGTGGGAGGCTGAGACTATGGAGAGCTCCAGCTCCAGGCCACATATCAAACTTGCAGGGACTTTTGGCTGCAAAAGCTCACAAAATCTGTTTGATAAAGGCATCAAGCACCACTGTGATTTCTGAGTCACGTCATATTTTATGCCCAGCACCCAAGCAGGAGGACGTGGCAAGGGAGATGGTCTTTGAGAACAGCAGCCCGTTTAATTTTATAGCATTTTTTTTCCCAGCTTCTCCCTATAGATTCTCCATGAAAATTAATAAACAACTAACAGTACTACAAGGTAGTTTGTGTCTTCTGTTGTTTTTTTTTCAGTGTGCCACTGGTTTATACCTGGTCAGAAGACAAGGAGCAGCTGGAAGCTATTAGAGATAGCCTAACCTAAAGCCACACACACATCCCCGCAAAATCCAAACAAAATCTCCTTTCTCACGATCCTTCAGAGCAGCTTCTCTGCAGTGCTTTGAAACAAAGCTGCAGAAAATTGAACAGGTCGCATGTAGAAAGGAAGCCTAATTTCATCACATGGCAGGGCAATAAACCTTCAGTGTCTTTCAGAGCAGATTTGGTTTGGTCTCATGCACCTTCCACTACAAGTGCAGGGGATTCGGAGGTGCTGAAGTACTCATGATGCCCCGTCACTTATGTTAGATTGCTTTACCTTTACGCATATCATTTCACATTAATTCCCGTGGAACTAATCCCAAAGCAAGATATTAACCACCATGAATGCAAACAGACACTCATTCTTTAGCACCCTAGGGATTTAATTCACTTTTAAACTTTTATTCATAGGCTACATCTGCATTTTGAAAGGGTTTTTGTGTATTTAAATGAAATTACTGGAAGTAGATAACAGCATAGGCAGGTCTAGAGATCAAATTTATTCCTGTATTTATTTTGACTTAATTGTGTTACACATTTGGGATTAGTTTAATTTAATACCTTTAACATAGGTGAAATGCACCTCAATGCGTCTCTCAAACGCCTTTAACTTGAACTTCTACTTAAACTACTGTAAAAGTGATATTGGTTATATAAAAAAACAAAATTAGGAGGTAAAACTGAAAAACATAAAAGTACGTACTGTTTTCCATGAGGAATCGTGTTTTGAATTCATGACCCCACCAGCCAATGAGCCTAAAATTGGTATGAGAAAGTAAATGAAAAACAACCTTTCATTGATATGTTTTAACTTGCTTTTGAGAGTTAAGAAATACATAGATAAGATTTAAGAACTATATATATTTCTAATATAACAATGGCATAAAAAGGCAATAAATTCTATAAATAGCAAGCATTAACTTAATTTTTACTATTTGGAAATTTCTCTTTAACAGCTAAGGATAAAAATGCATTACCTTTTTCAATTGACTATTGATTTCTAACAATATCAATTTTGTCTGAATTCATTTTGCAAAACGAAAAAATAGAACATATATACTTTCACTCTTTCATTCCTAAGCATTAAATTCCCCTCTCCTAGAGTTAACTTGATGCATATTGAAAGCTAAAAGGTGTTATAAAAATCACACAATTTCATAAAGCAAAGATATTAATGAAAACAGCAGATGGACAACAGGGTTTCAGAAGGAAGACTGTGCTGGCTTTGTCTTTTCTTTGCTGAGAGGCAAGGGTGGGAATTCTGGAGTAAGTTTTCTCCTGAAACTGAGATTACTATTCAGAAAAGACCCTTTAAAAATAAATTTAAGCCAATTTACTTTACAGATCATATTTTTTCAGAGCATTTCCAAGAAAGGAAGAAAAAAAAAAGTAAAGATCTGTTACACTGAAAATCATTTATCCAAGCATTTTAATTAGGAGGACACTATATTATTACTGTTTCCTAACTTGAAGGGAAACCTTCCTAAGGACACTACTATAAACAGATTTCCAATCCATGCAGAGACATGTTGGGAAATAGAGAAATAAGCTTCTGGTGGTGGCCGAGATGCTACTTGAATCCTTTATGGACTGAGATACCAGGAAGCACTTTAGTGGCATTAACTTTCCGTAGGAGAGGTGGATGGGTCAGACTCCACGGGCAAAGCAGTGGGTTTGCTCCCACCTCCCAAAGCAGCTGGATTGCAGCCAGCATCTGGCACTCCAAGATATAAAAAGTACTGGAGAGAAGCAAAAAGGATGGAAAAACACCCTAAAAACATCCTTTTTTCCCCTTGTATTTCAAACCTCATAGTCGGAACAGCACAGAAGAAGCCATAGCCAAAGATGCCTTCCCAAGGTCTCTGGAGAGAGAGGCAGAAAAGCATCATCCCTAGACTTTGCCCCCTTTTCTCTACACCAGGTAGCTGAGCTGGCAGGGATAAAGGCCAGCAATGTTCAAAAGTTGCAGTAGTAAAAGAAACGTAAGGGTAAATGCTGCTGGTAGCTCAGCCTTCCTGGAGATGAACAAGGAAGAGAAAAGAGCTTCTCTCTAAAGCAGAAACACTTCTCTGCATCACACTTGGAGGAACTTAACTCCATGGTATGTTGACCACATCTGAGTTAAAGCCTCATTATGGACTTATAGAGTCTTGTTGTGCACAGTGTAAAACAAAGTACTTGGCATTTCTGCACAACAACATAGGTTTTATGTTTACTCCTATGAAAGGCTCTGAGCTGCATCTAAACATAGTGTGTACAGAGAAAGCACGGAGGTTTTTACAGCTGCATGATCTTTCTACTCTAAGACCCATGAAAATCAATAGTGCAATACATATTTGTTTCAAATGAGATATTACATTGCCAAAATGAATATACCCCAAATAAAACATACCACAGGTTCTGCACATGTGACTCTATTATGAATGTTTTGAATCATAAAAGATACCCTAGCTACTCAGCATTACTGTATAATACGTATAGAATATTTTGTCATAAAGCCTGAATTACTCTATATTACTACAAAATCCTGCTGATATCAATGCCACACACATTCCATGAAATACAAAAGTTTTGCCCAGCAAAAATCCCAGTGTGAAATGCAGCAAGTGGACTAGTACTCTACAGTGAGGAGAAAACAATAACATGTTCTGCTCGGACCATTTCCTAAAGTCAACTCAGGTTGCATCTCAAATGCTCAAAACTTAATAATTCTGAAACTGGCTTAAACCAGCCTGCTGCAGAGCTGTATTTGGAACATGAAAACTGAAATTTCGGAACTTTTGCAAAGTGACAGAGTGAAGGATTTTTTTTTAAGATACTTTTAGCTGTCTTGCTCTTTCCTACCACAATTTTGATAATTTTTTTTTTGCGGTGGGGAGGCTGTTCTAGAGTTTCAGAAGTGTCACTGCAGGATATGCACTGTGAGGCAGCTCTGCTCCTAAAGACCATCATTGATCTAATAGTCCATATGGATGTCATTATTTGACATTTAATTTGACAGGCTTTGAAGTGAAGAAATTAACAAAATCTTTACAAATTAGCAATTTGCTGTTTACAATTTTCTGTGAAAAATTTGAAGTGAGGGTAGCCACTGCTATGCCAAATTTCATCCTGTTGTGATGGGAAATAGCTAAGGTGTTAAACCCTAAACATAAGGCTTTATAAATGCTCACTAAAAATAATAGGCAATAAAACTGCACATTAAGATGCTGCAGTAAAATTTTGTATTAAAGAGTTGTTACTCTGCATGCAAACTGGGTATTGGAAGTGCAGTCGACATTTTGACTACTCTTGCTTCAAGAACAAAGCGAGCAAGATCTAAGTCAAACCTGAATTTCAAGTCATAATCTTTGTAAAACGCAAAACGTGGGAGTATCTGAAAAGTCATATTTGATGCTTTTGTATTTAAAAGCACCTTGAGCTTGTGTGCAACTTTACTGAAAAATATTCTCATTGCAGATAAAGCCCAGTTCACAAGTAACTTTTAAAATTAAAGGAGACTTGCTCTATTTTATCCTTCAAATGAAAGCTGTGTCTTCTTGTCCTGATAGCAATGAAGATGTCCTGGAGAATTTCGTAGCCCTCTAAACTATACACAGATTTATTTTAAATCTTGCACATTTGTAAAGCAAGCTATTACTTGCTCTATTTCATGGCAAATAGGAATGAAAATTTTTTAAGTCAAGCATTTTATCTTCAAAGTTTCGATTATTTTGCAAATCGTTAAATAGAGATTTGTTTCCAGAAAGGAATACTGTCCTCTAATTTAGACCTACTCTTAAAAGCACATTTACACAGTCCCTTCAATAAGTGTTTTTATTTAGCTCATTTCCCCCTTTGTATCGTATGCATTAGCTTGAAGCACTGGTGGTTCGTAGCTTCAGCCATTTCATTTGTAGTTGCATTAATAGTGCAAGAGTGTGGGATATAACAATGATAACGATGATGCACAGTATAGACAAAGACAATCCAGTTAAGTGACACAGAAAAAAATACAAAAAAAAAATCTCTTTGACCTTTCCTTTGAATTGCAGACAATCACACTACTCATTTATAATTAACAGCTAGAAGCAACATGGGCCTCATTTCCCTTCTTGGAAAGAAAAAATAAAGAAACTCTGGAACAATGACAGAGGAAACATGGAAATATTACTAATGCAGCCTGACTCTTGCAATCCGGGGCAATGCATTTAAGGCATCTTGTCATTATATTGGGCAAAAATTATTTTCTGTCCATGAGAGAGCATGTCAAAAAGCCACAGCAGGAATACAGTTCAAAGTGAGCAATACTTTATATTAAACTTGCCAGCCACCCTGGGCAAGGAGTACTTTGTCTCCCCTCAGCAATCAGACCACAATTCTGTCAAGAAATTTCCTATGTCTTTCTTAAATAGTGTGTCTACTAGGAGCACATACCGGCAAACCATGCTACATATGATTTATTTAATTCAGAGTTTCACATAACCAGACTTTGATTTTTGTCTTTTTTTTTTTTTGATTGTGCATCCTACTATTGTGCATTTGTGCATTTTTTATTGTGTTTGTGCATCCTATTTAAGCTATGAGGAAGAAGAGCGAATCAGTATTAGGAAAGTAGCAAGATACTTGTGCTTGCACTTGTCTGAGTTGAGGAAACTTGGGGCTTTATAGCTGAGGAATTTCATGTCCTTTTTCCCCACCAGGAGAGATTCACCAGCCAGTACCTAGAAATACTGGAAAACAGAGGAAAACTTATTCTAAGAATCTGACATAGCTATGCTATGTCTGCAAAGGCGACTTAACAGTTTCCTGCAATCCCAAATATCTGTAACATAAATGGTTAGTTCAAAAGGGTCTCTAACACATCAACTCCACATGTTTAGGGCTCATGATAACCTTAAGACATACAAAAGCAGACAGAGGCATGCAACACTGACACGGGTATAGGTTAACTGTGTCTCCTGTATCCCTCCATCAACAGGGAACGTGTTAAATTAATGACCCACAAGGTCTTAACAAGTAGACTACCAAAATAATTGAAAAACCTGCCTGAGGTTAGGAACAGGCTATACCTGACCTCAAACATGGCACATTGCTCACGTTTAAGCATCGTTCTGCTACCTAAGAGAACACGACGCTACCAAAACACTAATGCCACATCTCAAGCCCAGGTTTGTCCAGCTTTCAATGTTTCAGAGGGCTGGTTAAAGAGTGAAGTACTGAGAAACCAATGTTATAAATCAACTCCCAAAGCACAAATATATTCCTTAATATGACTTACATCCATATATGAGTCTAAGGCACACACAAATTTAGTTCTATATCTTGAGCAGTGTCCTGTGACTCCCTGTAGTGCAGTATAGATATTAGAAATTAGCCAGGGCTGGCGTCTGGAGCAGGAGCACTCTCTAATGCTGCTATATTCAGGTGGAAGTCAGTCCCAGATGCCAAAATCATATAAACAAACTCTTACATCACCCTCCCCAAACCACCTGACTCTTGCCCAACAGATCAAATTTCCAGAAACTTTTCAAAAAACTTTTCCATCTCTGCTGATTTTTGCTCCTCTCAGGAGTCAGTCTTCTCCCCTCTGCATTTCCATCTCTCACCTAAGCTTTCCTTGGCTAAAACCTATTCTTCCTCCCCCAGAAGGGCCCATGGAGTTCCCAGCAACTCAGCCCAATTCCTTCTCATCTGGGCATTCACTTCACTTAAGTTTCCTGCAGGGGGGCATCAAGTATACAGCACCTTGCATTTCCCATCATCAGAGCTTAGAAAACCTAATCTAACACTCCTTAGAGGAAGGAGAGCACCAAGGCACATGTCACAAGCTATAGAGATAGATGCATGGACTGACTGGGCCAAACCGAAGTCAGACAAACCCAAGGTGCTGCAATCAGCAAGGGAGGACAGGGAGTCGAAGAGGCAGACAGCAATTTCTGTCACCCCGCTGCAGCATGCAGCGCACTCCTACATCTAACTCAGCCGAGCGAATATTGTGAAAAAACAGCCCATGCACTATAGCCTTACACAAATCCTCTATTTGTGAATGCACATGGGCTGTCAGGGCTTCCAGCAGACTCTGGAGGGAGACCTGACATCCAGGCTCAAAAGTCAGGGCACAGCCTTTTCTATTCTTCACCAATTTTATTGTGCTCTGTATTTGTAATTTTCAATATATTTTTAATATATTTGTGTGTAGGTATCTATAAATGCATATATACTGCATTAATTTTATTGAAAGTCCAAGGGACAACTCTTCTCTCTGGACTCAATGCTAAAATTTAGAATTAAAAAAAAAGCCTTCTAAACAGAGGGGAGGAAAAAAAACCACACTGCTCATTACTTCACATAGCATCGTTTTGGCTCACTGACTGAGCTTTGAGAAGGAGTTTCAATTTTCTTTGCTGTCACAGACTTGCCTGATCATGGATGAGTCATTTAGTTTTTCTGTGCCTCAAGCTCTCCTCTCCAGCAATGATGCTGAGCACTGCCCTAACTCTCTGGTGAGTGGTGAAAATATATTCATTACCGTGTTTTCACATACTTAGTAATGAGAACCATGTAAGAACAGAAAAATAGATTTCCTTGGAGTATTTTACAATGGATGCTTTGAAATATGGATGGACAGATGGGAGTGGAAGGTCATGGCTGATGTGACAGTTTTCCTTCCACCCCTCCACCCATCTTTCCCTGAAATGATCCTCTCAGGCTCCAAAGTTATAGAAATGATTATTTTTGGCTCATAGCACTTATATCAGGAAAGAAAGAAAAGGGAGAAAAAAAAATAGCATTTCCATCACTTACATGGTTTCATCACTTATGTGGTTTACTGACACTAAACCAAAATGCATATTGCAGCACAAGGATGCCTCACATTGCATCTCTGAGGTGGGCGATTTAGTCAAAACAAGCTCCCACTAACGATGCTTCCCCCAGCCTCCCTGATAACACTGCACCTTGACCTCCCTAATTCTGAGCCTTGCAGCAAAGTCCCATTCTGACCCCGCACTCCCCTGCTGATGGGCACGTGGAAGGAAACACTACAGCAATATTTGGTGCGACAATGAGGGGCTTGTTTAATAAAAACAAGGAATAACAGAAAAACAAATCCCAGTTTCTTCACCTAAGTGCGAAATTCAGAGACTTTAACCCTCCTGTATAAGTGAAAACCTTCATATACTATGAAGCTGTCAGTTATGGAATACACTTCCTAGTATATATGCTCAGCCTGGATTTGCATGGGGGATTAAGGGAGTTGGCAGCCAGTCCCTGTTAGATGCCAGTAATATTTCAAAAATCTAACTATCTTCTTCAGAAAACCTTGCCAAGACTGCCAGAAGCAATATTTCAAGTCTTTTTATTTTATTTAGTTTTTTTATGAGAATATGAAGAGCTTTTGAGGGCCAGGTAATTATTAGCTCCAGACTTCTGTTGTTCTGGACTTCCACCTAACCCAATACTTTCTCTACCCTTTTCAACTCATTACAGATATTCCTAATTAAGCATATGTGACTTGTGAGCAACACCATGCATTATTAATAGACCAGTCCCTTAGAACTCAGTGAAAAAAACCCTAAACTCTTCATGAAAAGTTGCTACAGCAAAAGTAGTAACTTTTCATATTTAATATCAATGAGGCTTTACTTTGTCAAAAGACCAAAGTAATATGATTGTATTAGCAGCTAATAGCATGACATTTTTCTTCCGTTAAGTAGCTTGCATTTATAGTACCATCTAAAGGGAGACATTTTCTCTCCTCTATTTTGCAGCTTGTCTTAGTTAAAAATGGCTAAATTCATTTTCTGCCTAGCAGAAAACTTTTAACAGCAAGGACCAAAAATCACTAAAAACAGTTTTATAATCTAAAGATTGCCACAGTTAACTATGCAATGGATGAAATCACAAAATCCTCTATCTTTGAGTGATCATTACCACCCTTATTCCAAAGGGATCGGGACATCACTCCTCTAAATAGGGCAGAATTTACCGTAACCGTTGCAACAATTAGAGACTCCCTTGGGTGAAAAACCTGGCTGCTTGGTCAATCAAGCACAAGGCGACTTATAGCCGATAGGTATTTGAAGATAGAGATACACATGTTCTTCTTGCATTGATTTTTCTCCTCGTTAGTCTTTCAGACTCAACACAAGCGGGAATACGCCAATCTCAACATGTTCCTCCTCCTTTCCCCCCCAGGTCAAAACAAGAGGAGATTGAGTTCAGTTCTTCAGTGGGAAACAAGTGGCTGTTTTAAGAGGATGAGGAAGAGAAATGGTTGCAGCACTGGGCAATGCAATCAGGGCTTTGTAGCTACACAGAGCCCTCTCCAGTAAACATCAAAGGCGCTGTGATGAGCAATGATAATTTCATTTGCCATAATGAGGCAAGAAAAAGGTATGACCAAGACACAGAAAACCTGAGTCTAAACTAAATCCTGGTGGGGGGAGAGGGGGGGAAAGTCTTCCAAAAAACCCGGCTCTAGGGCTAATGATGTTAAATTAAACTGTTAAATCAGCCGATGAACAACTATTATCACAAAGTGCTCATATATTCCTTCCACCAGCCAAGTATCAGATATATGAAAAGAGGGAATACAGCCAACAGTATGCTAGTACATTTAGTAAGAGGAAATCAAATCCTCTGCCTAATACCAGAAATTAAAAATCAAGTAGGGAGCCAATTTACTCAGAGATATTAATAAAGTTCTCAGTGATCTTTATAAAGTATTGAATAGTTCCCAATTATATTATGGGGATAAAAAAAGCATATTACATTTGCTAAGAATTCAGTAAATTTGTAGACTGTTTCAAATAGATTAAATTAAACTAGAGGCAGAGGCAACAATCCCTCCTAGAGGTACTTTTAAATATGAATTCTAACCTAAAGGAGACTTGCATGGTTTTGATTAATATGATACATTTACTGAACTATAGTCTCCTCAATCCCTTGAATGAATCTTTGAGTGGTTAATATCAAGATAGATTTCTAAATAATACATACATACATCTGATAAACATAGTATAAAAATTTTAAGATCTGGGAAGTTGTGCTTCCTCAGGTCTTCATTGTTTTTGAATACAGCATCACTGTGTTACTGCAAGACCTTTAATATAACAGAATCCTTACTAGCTGAAATGTAATAGTTATCACCTCTGCTCTTTGACTGAAACAGAGTATTTCTCATTATTATTTTTTTTAATGCATATCTGTGAACAGGCTAGAACTAATTGAATTCAAACTTTTAAAAGTCAGAATTACCACAGGATTCAATTGTGCTTCAAAACCTTTACTACCAATAAAGTTCATTTCTCTTTGCGTATCATTTATCTGAGTTGATAGAGTTGAACTCTAAGACAAGAAATCATTAAGATAACAGAAATGAGCATCTTTCAGGATTATTTTAGAGTTCCATCTCCAAAGAGGGATGACATTTCATCTTTTAAGAGATGAAATGACAGAACACAACAAGAAGGTGACTTTGGAAATTCTCTCCAAAGGGAATGGGTAAGACATGAAGATCCAGTGTGAAGCTCTCCAAGAAGCTGCACGGTTACAGAGCTGTGGGAGCAAGAAGGTATTTGCAGGGCAAGCTCTGGGGCATGCTCTGTGAACAAGACCCCAGGTACTTGGAGATAAATGAGGGTTTGAGAGCCACCTCTGGAAAACAAAAATCAAAACAAATGTATTGAGGGTGCAAAAAATGTGCAGGATTACAGCCGCTATGTTTAGATTAGAGCAATTTTGTGAGGAGTACCAGGACACTGAAAGTACATTCAGTATTGAAGAGGTAGAAACAATTCCCCACTGTGGACTAATGACCTAACACGTGCCTAACAAACCTGATGTTTAAAGGACATGTGCTTAAATGAGAACCTTAGGAGAAAAACCTCATAGGGAGTACAAAAGAAAAAAGGAATAAGGGTTGGAAACAGTAAAAAAAAAAAAAAAAAGACAGACAAAACACTGAAAGTGAGACTACATCTAGAGGAAAATCCCAAATACCCAGTTGCATTAGTTTCAGCAGATTTCTAAAAAGAGGTAGGAGAACTGTGAGTAGAAACAGCAGAATATTTGCTTCATGTTTTTGTTGAATAGAAACTTTCCTCCCTAGCAGAGACAGTGGCTGGACTGGGTTTTTGAGGTAGGTGCATAGTAGAGATGAAGAGGTGCCAGAGGAGAGCCGGCTTCCCCAGCAGCTCCTGCAACATCCCTGGGCCCTCTGGCAGCAGGAAGGAAATGAGCTCACTGCTTTCGCTCCTCAGCACAGCTGAGGGAGAGCACCAAGATGCTTCCAAACCCACATCCTTCAGAAGTGGAGCACTGAGGCCTAAGGAATACATGTCCGGCAACACAAGGCCTGGAAAAGATCCCTGTGGTTGAGGCAACTCCAAAGAGAGTCCTGGGATGCAGGGATTGTCCCCAGGCTTCCCCACAGGCTAAGCCTGTTGTGCCTTTCATGTCTTCAAATAGCCATGTCTTACACTATATGAAAAGAAAAACTGCAGTTCAGGAAACTGCAACCACAAGAAACACAGACCAACTGCTGTGGTGATGGAGCAGAGGGATTAGACTAGATGATCTCTGGAGATCTCTTCCAACTTCAACCATTCTGTGATTCTGTGATTCCAAGGGTTGGAGCAGGAAGAGGCAGTGGCAGACTGAAGGGTTTATGTGTTATCCCAGCATGATCCAGGAAGGAATTTGGAATTTGAACTGACCCATCATATAAACCAGTGAACTCCGTGTTTTCCTCCACACCAGGTTTCCCGTGCACCTTCTGGAGGTACCAAGTAGGTTGGATAAGGCCAAGGTCATACCTACTGACCAGGAGGTCAGGGTCCCTCCTGGACTGCACGGCCTTGGTAACATCAGCATCAGTGTTTCAGTACTAGCATGGATGGTGACGGCAAATGCTCTGAGGTCTCTTCCTTTCCTCACATGGGTTAAGGCAGGTTGCAGGTTAAAAATGCAGAGGGATGCCTACATCAAACGCAGGAATCAGTCCGTGCTTTTTGAAAACTGTATCTTACATATTTGACAAATTTTACAACAAACATGTCTGATTTTTCAAGTGCTCCATTCTAAATATTGAGTGTTTAAAATTAAGTGTCCGTGCAGCTGTGGGGAGAAACACAAAAGGAAATAAAAGAGGACATTGACCATTAACCACATTATCTGTAGGTGATACAGTTTAATATACACCAAATGTACTGGTATATAATCCCAGGAGTTTACAAGGAGACATGCAGTTCCTGTTTCAAAGGCCTCAAAATCTAACCAAGACAAAGGTGACCAGATAGAGGGGAACATCATCAGAGAGGAGTGAGGGAGAGGATTATTTACGATGACAAAATAGGCAAGATTGCTTGAAGATATTGCTTAATTATCAAGGAGGATTTGTAGCAAGAGGAAGAGCAAATGCTCGGCAGAGAACCTGGAGACAACTATAGGCATGGGAATGACATAAAAGGATGCACAAAAGCTGAAGAGATGAGAATGGGATAGGTGATATGGGAATAGATAAATGCACATTAACCTTGCTTGCTTCCTCCTTCCCCTACAAACACTCTCTCTAAGGTTAAAAGATGCTCCTAGATATTTGGAATTCAGTCGGTGACAGTGAGAACACACCCCTGCAGGCCCATCATGGGCCTAGATTGGCCTAATAAATCACCTGTCCCAAGACAATGCAATTAAGCCTAATTAGCCAATGCCTTTATTCCTAAACAGCCTCTTCCCAGGGGAGGTTTTAACTTTTGGTTTTTAAATTAGCTCAAGGAGCTAAATTGCTCTCATCTTCTTGGCAAAGAAACAGTTCATTTTTACCTTAATATGGGATACTTTATGCACTTCAGAGACAAGTGTTGTGTGCCACAAATAGCTTACAGAGCAATTGGAGTGCAGCAGGACCTACGACAAATCCTTCTGCAAACTCACTCACTTTTATCTGCAACCACTTTTGACCTTGCTCTATTCAGTGCAGCTTCCTGGAAGCCCTCTCTATTGTTTCTGCAGATCCTCTCCTTTGCCGGGCTGATCTGATCCACTACAATTTTCAGCAAAGCTGAGCTATGCAGATCTTGTAGACTCCAAAGAAAGCAAAGGTCAGTTGAAATTTGGCCATTTTTGGTCTATTTTTCCTAGAAGCAACATGAATAAGAGCAAAGAACTCTTGGCTACACCTTTAACAGAGAACCATAAGTCCTTTGCAATATGGTAAATATTTCTATCTATCTCCTTTATACACACAGACTATATCTACCATATATGTAGGCACATTATTTTTATATATATACACAACTATGTTATACATATCTGTCTACAACCTTCACAACCTTTTTTTTGACCACCCTGTACAAGCAAAAATACTACTATTCCACAAGAACACTATTTTCACAGAAGCTTCAAAGCTTTCTTTGGGGACTGTGTGGCTCTAATGAGGAACAGAATAATGTGGTGCCTACTCAGCAATTAACTGATAACTAGAGGAAAGCTCAACAGGAGCTACTAGTCCTGGAAGGAATCAAGCAGTCTCTTGCAAAATTAAGACTACTGACCAAATAGGATCTGTCAGTGGAATTTCAATAGGCAGAGCTTCTGGGAAAAGGGGAAAGTGGAGATCTCAGGCACTGTGGATCTTATTTTTGTGTATTTTGTACCTATGTAAAAGTTCAACTATCAAAATTATGCAGGTCTTCATAAAAGGTTCTCACATGCGCACTGGCATTTTCTTTGGGATCATAAGTCAAAAAGGAAAGTGATCTCAAAGAAAAGGTTGATTTCTCACCTCTGTCTGCAAAGGATTTGTCTGAAGATACCCTGTGTTTCTCAAAGCTAGTTTTTCGTTATTTTGTTCTTTGATACATTTTTATCCTGCAATAAAAGCCAACACACTCTTTGGACATATAGCACATACAGCATTTCTTCACATCACACAAACTTTTTATTTTTAAACTCTACCTGCTGCTAGTCTGTGCTAAAGTTAAGTCTTGATAAATCCTTTCATTTTAAACACTAGACTGTGTACAATTTTCATTTAATCCTCTGCCAAGGCTTATCTATTATTCTCCTGTCTGCTTTACATACATTTACTTCCCTTTCATCTTTTTAAATTGTGCCTTACTTTTTATTATAGGAATTCAGCGAGGGCTGCTCTTTTCCCCTGTCTCAGAGCTCAGCAAGTTTCCCCCTCCCAACTCCTATGTCAGCTAACAGCAGAGTTAAACTCACTCTGCAGTCATTACTGAGGATACTCCAACAAGTAGACCTAACTTCTCCACCACCTTCTACCCCACACATTTACAAACATTTATGTTTCTGCATAGCCAATTTGTTTGGTAAATTTGAATTCTCCTTCATTATGTAAATGGAAAAATGTGAGGAACAGAATCAAGAGAGAAAAACTTTTCCAGGACACATCAGGCAAGGCAAGCTGAATTTCAGCATTAGTTGTCTCCATCTTGGAAAGTATCTCCTCTGTGACATAAGTCCACATGGACAGTCTGCAATAGAAGATAGGGCAGACAGTAACTAGCCAAACAGTTTTGCTACCATTTTGTTGTTTTGCTCTGACCAGGCCTTTCCTATCTGAAATTCTCTCATGGAGACACAATCCTAGCACAGTTAGCCAGGAATGGACTGCATTGTGATATACCGAGCAGGTATTTTAAAAAAAGCTCTTCTAGTATTAATAATAGACTTCAGAGGAGCTTAGATCATGCAAGAAGGGGGATATTGTTCCCATATATGTCAGATGGATCCAATTTTACTGCTAAAGGAAGAAAGACTGAGGTCTTTCAAAAGACTGGCCGACACATTTGGGTAAAGACGCTAGTGATGATGCTTACATGCAGATTATAGACCTGTGGCCCTTGCTGTGAATTAAGAAATACAGTATCAAGAAACTGGCATCCTCAGGTACATCAGGGAGTGCAGAATGGGCCAGGGGACCTCTAGTTTCACAGCCTTGGTCTTAACATCAGGCCCGAGGACTCAACCTTGTTCTTGTGCACAAGTAACATTCTTCACTAGCAAACTGCTGAGGCTGGAACAACTCACCAAAAGCTTACAGGTATGTAAAGAAAAATAGCAGACAAATCAACACCACTGCCACATATGACAACGCTATCAAATACCACCTGGTTTGGATTGTCCCACTTTGCTCAGAGGTTGCCACAATCTTGGACTGGGGACTCCAAGCAGAAGGTGGCTTAAGCAAGGCCCTCCCTGGTGAAGGAAGGATGTTAAAGAAACAAAAACTTCTTCCAATTGCATTTTAGAAGAAAGCAGCAACAAATAAGCATCCCGGAATTATGGTCAGAATATACGTTTAATATTAAAATGCAATACATAACTGTGATATCAAAAATAACTACCAAACCACTAGCTTAAAGAAAATATCAATGATGAGACACATGAGAAAAATCCATACTGGTGTAGGGATGCCAATCTTGTAATATTGACATGAGTTAAAAACAGTATTTCAGAACACTGAAAGGACAAAAAGGGGATCCGTCAGACAGGAATTTAATCAACCTATGTGTGGGCTGAGGCGCACAGAGGGGGAAAGCATTGGGTGCTTCTGCTTCTGAATGAAGTTGTCTGGCCACTGGGTGTCATCCTTGATTCAGACGACAGCCGAAGACTTTAGATACAGCATAAAACCCACAACTTGCAGAGCAGTTAAATTCCACTCTATTTGATTGTACAACATGCAGCAAATTGCTCTGCATTTAAATCAGCTGTAAAATTGAATACTTTGACATAGACAAATTTTCCTTTGTCTCACTGCCTTATTTGGAGCCCTGAGATGGCTGGTCAATGTGGAAAAGAAAGAAAAGTAAAGCAACCGGGGGGAGCACTACCTACTAACAATTCGATGAGTGATTATCAGATCTTAGGCTGTATGAAATAACTATGGTTTAATAATGTTAACAGTCTCTGCAGGAAGTTTGGAATTGTATCCTTAATTGGGTCCCAGGCTGAAAAAGTCTTTCGCACAGAAGCATTTATATTTAAGACATTCTATATCCCAACCCAATACACAAGTTAATGACTATGTATGAAGAACCTGGTTCAGAAAAAAACTAATTTAAGTGCCTACCTGCAATACCCAGTTCATACCCTCACAAAAGCTTCAAAATTTCATCATTTTCCTCATCATGGAGGAAAATAGACTCCAAAGTCCTTGAGGTGTTTTTTCATTGTTGTTTTTTTCACCTTCCCATTTCCTCCTATTCTGCACATCCTAGCAGGTTTGCTTCTTTAGGCACCCAAAAGACACCTCCTTGGGCATCTTCCCCAGCTACCCAACACATCCAGCACAGCTGAGCTGCACCCTGAAGCCTTGGCCACTGCATTTCCAAAATCACAAAGGAGACAGCTAAGGAGCAAGTAGGAAATGGAGAACAAAAAGGACAAAAAAAAAGCATCATCTGTGAGGAAAGGGAATCGAGTGGAACAATCCAGATTTTGCAGTGTTCACATGTGGGGATCAGATCAGCTCATGATAGGTCATATATCATTATAATGAGTTTTCTACTATGGTGACTGAGAAGAACTCATCAGCTTTATTTTGTTATCTACCAAGAGTCTAGACAGTCTAAAACCAGCACATGCTACAGTGAAGCTGCTTATTATAATATTATTTCCTCTCTGAGACCTGATTTAGTTTGCTTTCTTCAAGCTAAAATAAAAGCAAGTGCCAGCAGTTTCTCCAGGTATTACAGCCAGAAAGAAGTGTTTACATTTGTCGACGTATTAAAAGTCTTAATCCTACTGTTCTTAATACACCTATATAGACTACAGTCATATAACATTTTAAATAACAGGTATTTTTTTTTAATGCAGCTAACCTCCTTTCTGATAGCACAGCTTTTCATGGATTATAAAGTCTTTGAGAACACAGATCTCTGTGTAATGCTTCCTAGCTTTACCAGTGGATATAATTTTAATGAAAACATGCCAGCATTAAAGAGCTATTAGACACAGAGTTGAAATTGGCTTTGATTTTGTTCACCAACCAGAGACTATGATTATTTAAAAAAAATCCATTTTTAAAAGGAAAAAGTTAAACATTCTCTTTACTTTAAACAGTCTCAGAGGCATGATTGGGTTAGTTTTAATATTATAAGCATTCTCTTTTGTAATTACATTTCACTGAGAGCTGATGGCAGATCTCAAGGAAAAAGTCTACTTTAGATGTGAGCATATACATCAACAATTTCAAAATTAGGTGAATTTATGCTAATTTTAGCTATCTGAGGCAACAAACCAGATAACTAAGTTATCTTAACTTGTACTGCCCTTTTTGTTAATGCAATCACTCAATATTTGAGTAACAGGCTTCCTTGAAGGAGTAACTCATCCTTCTGCATTTATACACTATATATAAATATACATATGTGTATACAACATACGCCCACAAATATAACATGACTTCACTTTATGACTAGGAATCTCTTACATTTTGTCACTTTCAGATTTCAACTCAAAGGGAAGATATTTCCTCATTTTAACTTCACAGCACCTTTATGCTTTATTTGGGAACAGGCATATACTTACGCTGGTTTAATACTCTTGGAATGCTTCTGGTGAATGTAGGCAGCAGCTAGACCTCCTGCTCCAGAATTCAAATACTGTGAGGAATAAATCAACATGCACTGAGTATTTTGTGCTCATTATCCACAGGTGGTAGTTTTCCTTCCCTCACCCTGCCCTATAAAATAGGGCAATTTTAACATTTCTAACAGTTTCTAATTGAAGATCTTAGCATCAATCTTAGCATTTGTCTCCAAGTGAGGGCCTAGGTAAAAGCAGATTCATTCTCAGATGAGTTCTAAAAATGTCTTTCTTGGCTTATACATGATAATTGAAATGTGAAAGGTAAAAGTCCATAAAAAATCAAGTCAAAACAGTCCCATATCATAATACACACCGATACTCCCAATAGAATCACCCAACTTAGCAATTTCTAATGTCAAAAGAACTTGACAAAACTAAAGACACCTTGTCTAATGATTTGAAATTAAGTTTTGACTTAGGGACCATTTATGAAAACCCTGTATCTGTATGACTTCCTAGATGGAGGATAAAACAGGAGGGCCTCATCTGACAACCGCTAGAGCAGAGGTTCCACCGCCACTCTAAAATTCATCTGCCCAAAAGTCATCAGCACTTGCAGGTCAAACAAAAAATTGCCAGTATTGACTACTGAAATCACACATAAGGCAATTGCTGCCTAACCTGTGTCCCTCACTTTTTTGTGTCTGTGTTCCAAATGCCAAGAAAAAATGAAAATTCCTCAGAGAAAACAGATATAGAACACATGAAACCATCACTGCTACTCACTTTAAATCTGTCCTAGAAAGACTCATTGAATAAATTGGTTCTTACAAAATTCTCATTCTCAGAAGCCCAGAAATTAAATAAGAAAAAAAAAATCTTTTAGTGCCTCTCCTTTCTCTGTCAGATGGGATCTCAGAGGCAAGTGGAATAGAAATGAAAAGACCATCTACAGTCTCAAATAAAGGTCCAAAAGTCTCAATCAATGGTCACTAGTTTGCTGACCCATCATGGAATTATAATTATGGAGAATATTCTCAAACAATTAATCTATTTTACCTTGTAGGAACACCAGCAAGCAAAGTCTACTCCCCAGTCATGTAAATGAAGTTCTACATTACCAACGGCATGAGCCAGGTCAAATCCCACAAAGCAGCCCTGTAGATAAAAAGATATGTGATACATTTCTTGTAAAGATGACCATCACTATAAAAATGTTATTTCAAAAAGTATCGATCTGTGTGCACTTGTGTTGTATAGAAACATGCTATCAAGCCCCATCTGTTCTCAGTTATTACCAAAATCAAGCTTATTTAGAGTAGATATTTATTGAAATTAGGATTTTTTATTTTTTATAAACTTTCTTTCAAGGACATTCAAACATATCTTAGTTCTCAAGTATATTCTTATGGAATAAAGTGGGATAACTTGAAGTAAATATTCAGAATGAATAAATTACTTCAAACACTTGACTTAAAGGCCAAGTCCTAGACAGACACTAAATAGCAGTGACATATTTCATGACACAAGTCATACTATAGCAAACGCATCCGAAAACTTATACTCAAGGTCCTCCTGATTTTCTCCTTTAGAGGATCTTGCTCTTTGGAAATTGAAATGTATTGAGAACATCCTATGCAGTAGGTTGATCTTTAAGGACCTTTGTACTTGACCCTAAAAGTTTCAAAAACTTTTTCCCCTTTTCTCTGCAAGAAGGGATGTGTTTATTACTGACAATTTTTCCTGGAGACTGAAAAAGAAAAGCACGCAACCACTACAGAGGTATAGATCCCAAAATAGCAGTTTCACACACACAGCAGCCACTAGATGGCAGCATTTTTAAGCGAAAAGTCCCCCAAAGTTCTTCCAAGCTTTGCTATTTCAGTGTTGAGAAACAAAACTGCCTTTTGTGCCTGGACTGCAAATTAAATGCTGTTTTGCATTTTGCTTTAAAAACAAACCACCTGCTTGCAAACAGCATGGTAGGAATAAGAGTGAGAGCATAGGCTTCAAAAACATCTAGGTCCAATAATAAAACAAAGGATTTTTCTAAAGTCTCTTGCTGTTTCTTGCACAAAGGGAGTCTCAACTAAATTATTTAAACAGTACTTTGGTGTATTTAATCTCCTATATAAACTATAACTATTTGAAGGAAGCAGCATTTTAAGATGATGTGACATACTAATTCTAATGGAAGTGCTAATGAAGTTATCAGTTTAAGTCTGGATAAGTTATGATCCAAAATTATAAGGAAACTCACTGGCTCAGCATTTGCACAATATAAACTTTCAGTGTTACACAAAACCAATGTCCTCAAAAATATCTTCACCTTTGCATCCACAGTGCTCTGTCTTCATAGGGACATATGCAGAAATAAATTAAGACAAACCAACTGAAATTGTGAAGTTAATTCAGAGAAGTTTAAGCACGATGGAGCACCATGAGAATACTCTCATTCAGCAATAAGATGGCCTTGGTTCAGAGACATAAGCTACAGTAAACTAAAGCCTACCTGCTTCTGAATAAGAAGTTTTCCTGGAGTTTTAAGGAATTAACTTAGCTGCATTTTAAGACATTAACTGCAAGACTTCAGTTGACTGAATTTTAATATTTACGGACATCCCTTTGCACATGTCCCACACAAACCTGCCAGAGTTCTACCAGAAATTCACTAGTTGCAGTGGAAATGAGAAATATTGTGATAGACTGACAGAATGCATGTCTGGCAGTATCTGAACAAAATTTTAAAAAGGTAGCTTCTCATTAAAAAAGAAAGCAATTCTGCAGTAATTACCGTATTACAATCAGCTGTTTTTCACTTTTTTTTTTTCAGCTGAGCCTTTTCCCTGTCTGCAAGTGATATGCTCTATTAAAAAACATTTGAACAGACGGTGACAGAGAAAAAAAATGTAGATGACTGCCAAACTGAGAAGATCAGAGAGGTAGGACAAAACTCCCTGAGATGTGGGAAGGTAGGATGCCCTTTCAACCGCAACACTAGAAAGGGGCCTGAGACACATAGACCAAGCTCTGCCATCAGTGCTCCTGGGCTCCAAAACCATCTGGGATGGACAAGTTTGCACCATCACTACTGGTGTCTCCCAGCTTTCCATAGGATGGCCACCCACTAGGATATAAACCTGGAAGCTGGTAGCTGCTCTTCCCTGCTCTGAAATTGCTCAACACCATCTGGGTGCTGCCTGACTTACTAATTCAATGCAGCCTGAAAATCCAGGTTCAGTACCAAGAGATTTCCTGCATGACCTTGGAAAAGGCCACTCATACCATTTTGCTCACGTTGTCATCTGCAAAATGTGTTGCACTGCTTTCCTTCCCCAGAAAGGGGAAGAGTGTCTGGCACTCAAGCTTCATGAACAGCAAATGTTTAGTCACACAGATTGCATATTGTAAGTAAAACAAACCAAAATGGCTCTTCCTGAATAAGCCGAACAGCGATTGCGTGGGAATGTCACTTCCCCAAACTATGGGAATAAACAGAGCTCTCCATCTGACGTGGGCAAAGCAGAGGACTTGTGCTCTCCCCTGCCTCTTCCATTTTATTTTAACATCTAAAAGTCATTTCTGCAGTGTCTGGATGGCTGCTGATAATCAGCAGGTAACAACTCAGCATGGACAATGACATTTGGAGAGAGGGAGAGAAATGACAGCCTCATACAAGCAAAGCTGGGACATTTAGAAGGAGAGACAGGAAAAGAAATGAAGATGAAGGATCTTAAAACTCTTCCTACTGGGACTTAGGAGATTAAAATACTTTACATACTATACAGAGTCAGTTGAAAGTTCAATCTAACTTATGAAAATTGTACTTGAAAGCTGGTGCCCTAGAAGCTGGCCATTTCTTCACTTGAAGAGCATTAACATGACT
Source organism: Crypturellus undulatus (assembly GCA_013389825.1). Classification (NCBI taxonomy): domain Eukaryota; kingdom Metazoa; phylum Chordata; class Aves; order Tinamiformes; family Tinamidae; genus Crypturellus; species Crypturellus undulatus. Next base: position 101,103 of record VWPW01008057.1, on the reverse strand, counting down.
CAAAAAACCCCCTCTAAAGCAGGCACAAAATATGAAACAAGGAAAACTGTTAAAGCCTCTTCAGGCTGCTGATGAGTCTCTGGTACAATATGTAGTAATTTTGATTTATCCAGGAGACCTAAGATGGAAAAATAGCCAGAAGTCATTTTTCAAGCTTAATTTAGTTCATTTAATATTTAATGACTTAATGAAGCTGTCTATGTGCAGAGCTTTCACTCTGTGAGGAACCTTAACATACGCAGAGAACTTAGGAAATTGGCTTAAAAATGTAAAAGGAAGTCAGTAACTTAATTCATAAATAACTGACCTTATGAATTTGAGGACATTTTCCAGACTGCACTTGCAACTCAAATCTCTAGCCAGGACTAAAACAGCTGCAACACTACAGGATCTTATTTAGATTGCACATTAAAAGAACTGTTCAGACCATTTCTGTAGGACTTTGCTATACTAGTCGAAAAGTGTTTCCTTCCCCTCCTCAAATGACACTTCTACCTTGAATGTTCCTCATCTTAGTTGCCTGTTTATCACCTCTCCCCAACCTATTTTCTGCTCAAGAGCATTCAAGTCATTCACTGCCCTTCATCACTAGTAGGGCAAGTCTCATACCTTCCCTATCAACATAACTTTCTCAGGTTTATCCTCTTTTACTATAGATTTTAAAGGATTTCAGGGTTTCTATAATATATATAATATATGTCTTGCATGAGACAGTCATTATAACCCTAACTGGTTGTCTCAGCTTTAGAAGCTCTTGAAGGCAGCTCTTAAACATAGCCTTTCAGTCCATGTTTATATCCTGAAAAATGCAAGTCTGGATGTAGAGGCTGAACAGTACAGAGGTGAAATTAAACCCGCACACATTGCTGATAACTAATTCAGCAGGCAGTGAAGTCACATCCATCTAGTGATCTGAATGGCATCCATGAATCTGCATCACTCTCCATTAATCAGATAAATTCTCCAACAAGCTAATATATTTGTATAGCAACATATAGCACATCCACTGAGAAAGAGCACTTGAACCTAATATCTCTTAGCATTTCCAAAAAGGCCTTATGAAGGAGAAATCGCTGCTCACCTGAGAGCAGTCCAAGGCAAATTAAGCCACCACATCTTTGCCTACCACCACATCCAACTGCTTCATTTAGCACATGCAGCTGCCAGTTTGTGATTACTGCTGTTGCCAGGTATCTCATAGATGAGACAGCATGTGCTGTCTCCACACCTCCATTTTGCTTCATAGTCTTAAAAATAAAACAAAACAAAATCTATATATAAAACCATCCTTCAGTAGCAGTATTGCATTAGAGGTTTAGCCGGTTTCTAAAATAAGGACAAAAACATCTAGAGTAAATGAAAGCATGGCTATTGAGGGTCTTCAGCTAAATAAATTCAGATTTCTGGAGTAGAAAGGCCTTTACATCACACTCCCTCCTCCCCGTGTGCCTCTGGGTCAGCAGATCCCTCTGCTCTCCTCAAACCCAACAACGGCTGCGAGCATCAGCCCTGCCGGGGCTGAGAAGAGAGCAGCCAATCACTTCCCAAGACAGAGCATTTTATTTTGGGTAACCAAAAGCCCCAAGATTTACAAAAGGAGCACGACACAATACAAATTCTTATCACTGTTAAAATGGCAAACTCTGCTGATTTAATAGCTATTTGAGTAAAAATTTACACCATGTAGATGTTTAAGTGTGCATGGGACTGCACATTGGAATGTGCATGTCTGACAGGAGGAGAACTACCCGACTAGCTCAAACTTTTAAAGGTTTCTAGATATCCAAGTAGTTCAGACAGATATATATTTAAACATGCATGTAATAATTCACAGTCCATGAATCACACAGATTGGTCTTAAATACTAACTACAATAAGGTGGTAATTAAAATATAAATATAAATATAAATATATATACACACACTTTTTGAAATCTCTTGAAAAGAGACCACAGATAAGTGGGCAACAAGGCCAAAAGTGAGACATGAGGACAGAGTACCACCTCATGTCACATTTGGATTCTTTTTTAAAGATTTAGTCCTCTCTGGTGTCCACAGCATTATCTCAGGAAGAGTTTTTAAGCTTTCTCTGCCAAGTTCTGGTCATCTTCTTAGATAATATAAACATCAAATTTATTTTCACATCATATAATGAAGTACTAGCAACTATTTGTTAAACTCTATAAGAGGGATCATCATCCAGTTTGGGCCAGTGTATAACTCTCTCAGTGTATAACTCTCAGAGAAACTGCACAACTTTCAGTTGGCCGAGCTCGGGGTTTGGAGAGCATCTTTAGGGAGGCGTTGAAGTGAGAGGCTTTTCCCAGGTCGTTCATATTTACAGCATGAGAAAAATTTCTCCCCCAGACGCCTTTCAGACACATCATCGAGCAAGCAGATTTTGGAGAGACAGCCTGGTGCGTGCGTAGGCGTTGGCTGGAGAACAAAAGTTTTGCAGTTACCAGGAACAAGAGTGAGCACAGAGCTGGGTGGCATCATCCTATTAACAGACTACCTTCCCTATCAGCAAACTTTTCCACATGGCCTTTAGATTATTCATGCTTAGCGAAGGACTGAAGACCCTCAAGGACAGCACTATTAAGACGTCATTTTTAGCACAACATCGATCTAATACATGCTCAGTTCCTCACGGAGTTCTGCATCCATCTCAGGAGCTGGTCTTGTACCTTATCCAAGAGCAATTCTGTTGCTAGATGCTGCGCAGCAAGAACATTTCACGCACTTCTGCATCACATGGGACAGGCACTAACTCTTGCACCTGCTCTGGTCTCCCAAGGGAGACCTCACCATCACTTTACATAACTTACTCTGACCTCCAGAAAAACACCCCCTGCCAAAGCCACATGAACTGAAGATGTGTACTCCAGTGTAAGTCAGGAACCTCTCTAGAGTTAAGACACATAAATAATTAGCTGGTTTGCAGAAATCCAGTAATACTAAGTAGTTTTTGTCTTGAGTGGCTTAATCTTAGATGAGATAAGGTATAGGCAATAAACGACTGCCCATCTAGAGGGCCTGGTGACCTCTTGTTGGTAAGATGACTTGATTAAAAGCTATTTTCTCCTGGATACTGGAGGCAATGAAGACTGTTAAAAAAGTTTTACAGTTATGTCCATAGAGTAAAATTTCCTCACACGCTGTCTGCAAGTTCCTGCAGCTGAGTCATCACTGAAACACAGTCACCCTGTGAAGCTGATGTACTCCACATTGCGCCCGTCTCCGGAAAACTACTCAGCCGAGTCGGAGCGCTGCCGGCTCTGCGGGAGCTCACCGGCCCCGCTGGCTGCAGGAAGAGAGCTTGTGATAGCAGCTGCCAGCAGCAGGGTGGGAAAAGTGGAAGAGCATGAAAGCCTGTTGAAAAGCACAGGTCTGACAAGCTACTCTAACCTTTAAAGAGAGTCTGGAGCTATGATCACCACCTCCTCTTTCCCAAACTTCCTGAGATTCTGTTCTGGAAGAACAGCCCAGCAGAAGGTGAATAGTCATGAATAATCTTTCTTCCTTTAGGTCACAAAAATAGTTTGGGTTTCACAAAAAGTGGAAATATTTCCACTATAAAAATATTTCACAAGGAAAATGGATCTAAAACTGTCATTAGGAGGACAGTTTGGGAGCATTTGTACCTTTTCTTGGCCAGCCTTTGTTATTCTGGGGATGTTGAACAGCTGTCCCGTGTAGTACTGCACTCCGCTGAACAGAATTACAGCAATAGAGTCCCCTTCCTTCTCAATTATGGCAAGGATATCTTCAATTCTCAAGGTCTCCTCCCCCTAAAACAAAGTTAAAGCACACGTTTTACATCAGCTCTGGCAGTAATGAAACTGTCGTTTCTTATTTCATAATCTATATTTTACTATAAGCTGTGCTGCTTGCACAAGATCAAAGGCAACCCCTTAGCATGGTAATTATATACAAAGGTAGTACCATGAAGTAGCCTATCAGTAAGTTACTTGGGTGGAGGGGAATTAAAAATAATTAGCAAACTTATCTTGAAGGTGTCAGTCTTAAAAAGTCTATTCACTTTGTATTCTATCATGCTTCACAGTCTTTAATATTCCTGACAGTTTTAACTTACAGTATTAAAAAAATTCTGGTGCAAACAGTATGTATCTTTTTTTGTGGCATCTGAAATTTGTGACACCCACAAGACTTAAGTTGTCTATCAGTTTCACTCTGCACTTTTCTGATAAACTTCATATCCCCCAGGAAGCTATTATAAACCTGCCATATTTATATTTCAAAGACAATAAGCCTCACATCATCAAAAGTACAAAAATCCCCAAACTTGGAGTCATTAAATATAGAAGAATTTCAACCAAAAAAAAATCTCTCTTTTGATTCCTTACAGGAAAATTACTGTCCCAACCTCCACTTGCCTTCCTAGCAAGGACTGTGTAAAACAAGCCACCACCTAGGGATCAATTAGGGTGTGAAAACACAGAATTAAATTAGACTTGCTACTGAAAAGAGCTGTGGTAAGATTGTTGAATTGAAAGCAACTGTTATTATCCCCAAAATCTTTGCAAATCTATCAAGCATTCAGGAGTAGGCTCTTTACTCACAAGATGACTCAGATTTCAGAAACAAAAGGTCACCATCAGCTTATAGTTAGGTGGCAAAGTTTTTAATACCATGAAAGCAAAGCAAGGCAATCTTTCACACGCGTCTGAATTGCATATTACTCCAAGCAGACCTTTCCCTTAGTCCGTGCTGATCAAGATACAATGGTGTTCCTGTCAAGGCAATTTTTTGTTAGGACACTAAAAGGACATTGGGGTTTCTGAAAGAACCGATGAACTGCTCCGTTCTGCAGTTCTCTTAGGATGCTGTTTGCTATTGCAAAAGGAAAAATGGGGGAGGGAAATAACTTTTTGTTCTTTAGGGCAAATGCACTAGTTGAACTAGACAATTACAAAATGGGTTCCAGTATCAAAGAACACACAAACAAAATGCACAATGCATGAAATCTAACTGAAAGCACTAGACAAAATAGAGATATTAAGTCATGCAGGCAGACACACTGAAATAATCTAAGGGCATATGACCACCCTGCTCCAGAGTATGCACCTGCCACTAAAATTACAAGTCTTGCTACTCCTCACCAACCTCCCGTGGATGTATCATGAGCATGCATTTCTCCACATCAAGTCCATGAAGTCGGAGCTGGGACTCAACAGCATACTGCAAGAGATGTCCACATAGTGCATGTCAGTGCAATTAAATGATAAAAAAACAGCAGAACAGCAGTCAAGCACATTCCCACCTTCAGCCAAAGGGACTCAGATGCCTGTCTTTCACTAAAACTAGCACATGGAATCCTAACCCAGGAGAAGATCTTAAGTTTGCTTTGGTTTGGAGGGGATTGGCATGCTGGTCCATGCTATGCTGCATCTTCAATTGGCTGCACATCTAGGGGGAAATGAGACCTCTAAACCCTCAATGATTTTATTGCTCAATAAGGCTTTGGAGAAGGCAGAAAAGCAAATAATGCTATAAAATAGCTCAAAATTACACAGCAGGAATGGAAGTGACTGCTGGTGCATAGGGAGTTACTGAGGTGTTACAGAAATTTAACTGGACCGATGCACCAGCACACTTGGAGCAAAAGTAGCATTGGGATCAGCATCATTTCAAATAAAGGTAATTTCAATTGCATACATTTGTGCCGCCATCTTCATTACAAATAAACCTGACAGTAGTTTGAGCCATTTTTATTGCACCTTAGAGATCAAATTTGTTATCAGTTTCCAGGAGTTTACCGAGTTGATGATAAAGTAGCAGCAGGCCACAAACCAAAAGATTAATTTGCTCTAAGTTCCAATGCACGGGCTATTGTCTCCCATTTCATAGCACACAAATTATGTTTGAACTAGTAATCTAAAGTGCTAAGAACAAACATTTCCATCTCTGTCTGGGGATATATAAGCATTAATGTTGTGAGTTTGTATTGATTTGGTTTCATAAAGTAAAACAGCAACAAGAATTAATAAAACATTTACAACTTCAGTTGATTTAGGCCAGCAGTTTGCTCAATGTCTTTAAAAGGACTAATAAATCAATGTACCCATTCAATCTTTTCCTCTTGTAACATTTTTTTATTTGAACAAAAGGAATAAAGCTACAATCTGTAAAATATGCTGAGCTCAAAGGCTTCTGACAGACTTTTTTATTGTAATGTTACTTGGACAAGATGAGCTAATAAATATTCAAATCAGGTTACTGATATTCTTTGGAAAAATATGATTAATAATACAAATATGGTGAAATATTAATTTCTTACATGGTCAGAGGGAAAGGCTTTGGTTTCTAGAAGAATTTTATAGCGTCTTGGTGTAGGCTTAAAAAAAGATAGCTGTTAAAACCAAAAAAAGATACGTTAAAACACATCTGAGCAGAGGCAAGACAGAGCTGCTTCCAGCACATAACTTAATAAAGATTATTTTTCTTTACGCAGGCTGCATCAAAGAACTGCCCAGGAATAACAAATATTTCTGTGCTCATATAACATTTAACAAAGCAGAAAAGCATTATAATACTTGATTTTGTAGACCTATAACAGGGGCCACAAAAATCCAACAGTGAAAGTTGGCTCCAGTAGGGATCAATGGCAAAGCTTTTGCTGAAGCCAAGGAAGAGGGGCCCAACTGCCTATTCCCTGCTCTGCCCATTAGTTCCCAAATCATTCCTCCCTTTGAGACAAGTGAAAACATAGATCAGGGTCTCCTGCCAGATACAACCCCAAACACTTACAAAGTTAGGTCATTGTCCCATTGTCCCCACAAAAGGCTGTTCCCAACTGTTTTTCACCTATTTTGTCAACACAGCATCCCACAACCAATGTAAAGACATACCAGCAGGAGGTGCAGATTAACAGTTAGCCCATTCATTAGGGCTACTTCCCCTTTTTGGGCCCCTGAAATGTAAAAATATACAGGTTGGGACTATTCCACTAGAATTTCAAAGAAATCCAATATGACACTTTCAAAGCAAAAGTATGGTTTTTCAGTCAATCTCTCTCTAAAGGCTAGAAAGTAAACAAATGCTTGAGGTGTCATTGCGGGGAAGCAGAAAGATTTCTTGTCTGACTCACGACACCACTCTGACAGGAAAATATTTGTTTTTTCAGGTCAACTGCAGAAAACAAAACCGAAAATACCCAAACACACAAACACAAAAAGATGAAGCATTTTCATTTACCGGCAAGCTACTACTGGATTTATTGTCATTAATACCTCAGACATAAGCAAGTCGTAATCATCTATGGTAAATTGTTACTGTGATGTCAAGCTAAACCCCATCCCTAACAATGCAAATTCAAATGACTTACTGAATATAGGAGATAACTATTAACATAGCAGCTGGACAAGACATCATGTGTGCCCTGCCTTAACTATGTGAAAAACAGATGCCTTTGGCTACAGATAATTGTTGACTGAGCTAATAGAGTTACAACTGATTGCTATTATTTAGTGGTAATGAATTCTCAAACCCTTATGAACCACTAGTGGAAGGGTTTAGGAAGGATGAGAGACTGCACATTAGGCAAGGCACTGCTGAGATATGGAGAAAAATCAATTCCTGTTTCTTTGTCCCCACCCCGCCCCTACACCCCATGTCCACTGCTGAAAAGTATTAATCCACCCTTGACATAAACCAGTGCTTTGAGAATATTCAGCTAAAGGAGGGTAGGTTTGGTAGTATTGCCTATGAATCTTGGCCAAGGTGGAGTTTGCCAAAGGGGACAGGAGGGTATGGACACAGAGATGCCCGTGTCAACGGGCAGAGAAAGCAGAAGTCACAGATGGAATGGAGAAAAGGAGAGAAGGAGAATACAACACTGGGGCAAAAAAAGGGAAAGGGGCAATTGAGCTGCCCCAGTCCTGAGGACACCAAGCCTTGGCTGCCACAGGAGAAGCAGTAGCACCAAGTACCACATCCCACAGAATTTCATGGAGCTACTAATTCACCTACTCAGGAAAGAAGCACTGGTTTGACCTCAATACAAGTCACAGCCAACAAGCATGACAACTCATAAAAGCATAAATTACACACAAAAACTTTCCAAGGGATCCCATGCCAAGCAGGTCTCAGCTCCTGCCACTACAGCAAAAGCCAAGAACCACTCAGACATTCAGTGGCCCTTTTCTTGTGGTGCATAAATCTTAAGCATCATGCAGAAAAGCATGTTACTAGCTAGCAGTAACACAGGAGGACCTGCCCAGGAGTCAGAAAGGAAAGTCGTGAGTAGTTTTCCTACTCCAGACACTGGGAACATCAGGTTTGTAGGAAGCAGTAAGTGAACCTAGGTCCTCATAAGCAAAAACATGCTTTCTTCCCCTCACTTTAGCTGCTATCCTGGGCTGTCTTTGCGCCCCTCATAGCATTGCACCTGCAGGCCCCATGCTGCTGGGAGAGGTCACCTTGCACCTGTTCTGCTGCAGATGCAGAAGACTCTAGAGAGCTTGCAGCTCAAAACACTATTATTTGTGATTTTAATATTTAAATAGACTCCTGAGGCAGGAAAGGAAAAGGCCAGCAGCAGGAAATGGTGCTAGTCCTGCTCCTTGTGCTCCTGCCAGGAGGAGCGTGGCTTCTGCAGGGATTTCTGCGCTGTCTGCGTGCAAAACAAATGGTTAATCCGTAGATCACTCCTAGCTGCATGCTAGCAACCCAAATTAAATATGACACTACATTTGTCATGTAAGGTTTGGTCTTCTGTAAATTATATATTTATTAAAAGCTTTCCATTATTGAATTTCATGCCCACAAAACAAACTTCATCCGTGTCATTGGGAAACTGTTATCCTTCATAACCTGCACTGTGCTTCAGAAAACAACCTTTCTATGATCCAATTAACCTATTACAATATTCAAAGACCCAGCGCACTGCAGACAAAATTATGTTTGCTTTCTCTATTTCCTAACTTTACGCCATATCTCCAACCCCTATGTTCCTTTTGATAAATCTCCTCTTTAATAAAGGGAAGCAGCATTTGCAAAGCACAACTTCAGAGACTGTGGTGATTGTGTTAGGCAGACAGCTGTCCTTTTCCTCTCTTCCTGCAACAGGGGCCTGATCTGCACCAGGAGAATTGAAAAAAATCATTTAAAAATGATTCTGATTCTACAGACAGTTTGACCATTTCAAATAATTCTTATCATTCAAAGTCACTGCAAATTTGCTCAGCACCAGCTTTGCAGCTCAGCAGAGACCTGCTCGAGTTGAGCCTGGAAAAGAGGAACCTGCACCGACCTTGGCTCTGCATCTCACAGCCTATTTACTACTGCAGCTTTCACTGAGCAAGAAAATGCAGCTGTGTTCGATAAACAAGGGGCTACAGCACCATAAACCATTAAACAGAGAAAGAAATTTTGCAGTCCTCAGTCTGATCCCAAATGGATCTCCCCAAATATTCACTTACTAGTACTCCAAGAAATGACAGCTCCTCCTACTCCATAATGTGATAAATATTGAATAAAAAAGTTTAAAATTCTGTTTATGTTCTCACTTTTACTCAACAAAATTCAGAATTCACTTTTTGACTCATACTGACATATTTGCTATTTATACTTGTTACTGCTGGAAGAGAGTGTTTAATCACAAGTACTCCGTTGGAAGAGACCATCTTAACATCTTTTCCTGCACATGTTCATTTTGGACTAGAAAACAGGAAAACAAGACTAGAAAATACATTCTAGTGATGAATGTTTTCCTAAAGTTAGCTAATGAAAATGCCTCTGCCATAATAGGTCCTATAGAATAAAAATTTTAAATGTATGTATCAATGTTTAAAATGAACACAGTGGTAAAGCCTAGTGTGGTCAGAATATTGTGATAAAAATGAATACATTTAGAATATATATAAAAGGAAAGCTTTGCACAAAGGAAAAATAGGGAGCCTGGCTGGCAAGTTGGATGAAATTTATGCAAATATCAGAATTTTCCTCTCTCAATCTTTAAGTTAAAGAAGTATAACACACACAGACCTGGCAACTTCTGCAAGATAGATGGCTAGTTAGACAATAATAACCACCACCACCACCTTTGATGCCCTCCTCTCTGTAGGGCACTTTGACCCAAACCTTGAGGCCAAAGGCAGCGGGTGCTGTGGTGCAGCCACCTCCACCCTGCCATCCCCACAGGGCATCACAGCCACCAGGATTTGGAAAATGGGCCCTGTGGGACCTCAAATCTCTGCTGGATACATGGAGAGGGTCAGAGCCCACCCTGCTACTTTGCAAAGCTAAATACCTCCGGGTAGGCAGCCCAGCTGCTCCCTGCTCTAAGCACAGAACTGGGATAAATCTCCTACCCCTAGTTAAGTTTGAGGTTTGCAATTTTAAGTCTTCACTGTGCAGTTGTGCAGCAGATTGTTGGTTTGTTACTTGCTTGCAGCTGACCCAGTATTCCTTAACCACAGTAGAAGGGATGAGGCAAAAAAATAAAAATCATTAATTTGGCTATGTTCACAACCAGCCACCTCCACTGTCCATTTCTCACATCTTAATATAACACATTCCTTCAGAAGAGTAGCATGTTTGCCCTTCAACTCAGAGTCCTTTCTTAAACCCCTGATCAGTACCAGATATTAGGACAAGTACTAAAGCCAGGCCCAGAAAACTAACATGCCTGACCTGCATTTTGGGAATTACTTCCTCCTATGAGCAGGATCGCTCTACATGGCACAACATCATCAAGGATATGTACACTGATACGGACATTATCTTTGTACTTTACATTGCAAATAATCATATAACAATGCTACAATTCTATACTTGCTCTGCTCCAGCCAAAATTCCCACCGCTTTAGCTGTTCAGAATCTTCATGAAGTCTGGACATTTGCACACATTGCCTTCATTTGCTTTAGGAGTTAAATAACTCTATAAATTAGCTTGTCATTAAGCACTCCTTAACATCTCCCTTTCCTCTTGCTCCGAGCCCACTTACTCCTCCTGAAGGAGGAAAGCCAGGACTTGCTCCTTGTGCACTTGTCTATAACTAGAGGAGAAATTACACGAGACGATCTCTAATGCACGCCAGGTCAACCCAGCCGTAATATTTTTCCTAGCGCCGACGCAAATGAACCCACGATAACTCAGTTCAGGCCGTCACTATTGTCAGCTACCTTCAGCAGTTGAATTGATATACTGGCTAAACCCAACTAAAATCTGCTAGCCTAGCCTTGACGAGAGCCATAAGGATTGAGGAGAAAATACAGGCTGCAGGAGACCATGCCAACATCGTTTCTCTTTCCCTTTCCAATAGCAACTGATCCGAAGGAAATCACAGCGAAAGACCACTTTGGCAGCTGGAGCAAGAGGCAAGGGAGGGAATTTGCATTTGGATACAGGCAGCTGCTTTTGGGGCTGCCGAACTTGCCTGGAGGAGTTCCCAGGGCTCCGCACAGCCTCTGCGATAGCCGGCCGCGCTCGCTACGCGCATCCTGCAGTGCCTCTGGCTCCGTACGGGGCACACGGGGTAATGGGGACGTACAAATAGCAGGTCCTGCCCCATTTATCTGCTCCATTGGCATCCGTTCCAGATATGAGGGTGGATTTAGTGACAGGGAAAGGGGGGCAGGGGGAAAGCAGAAAGCAGCTAGGAAGAAGTCATTTTTCAAATGGGAAAGTTCATTGGCTCACTTTTAGGAAAGAGACAGGGACTCTGATGCCAGCTGCCCTTTAAAAGGGCTTCTCATGTTAGACCAAGTGGTTTACGATGCTCCAAGAAACCCTTCGCTGCAATTAGTTTCATGATATGCATATGCTCATATATTACTGCCTACATTTCTCTCTTAAATCAGTTCCAGCCTTTAAATAAAGTTTTACTCTGTGTAACAGGCAGTCAGAAAAACTCCCTTAAAACAAAAGGACTCAGGAAATCAAACCCAAATTCTGAGATTCTGTGATTTATTGTGGATAGAGTTCAAGGACTTCCAGCTGTAGAAGAGCCCAAGAACATTCGTGTCACTAGAGTGAGTGTAGCACCTACCCACAAGCTCGGCCATCAGGTCCACGATGCACTCGTCTGCCAGAGCCCATGGCCGGCGCCCATGGAAGTGGCCATGAACACCTCTAAAAATAGGAAAAAAAAAACAGGAGAGGAAAACATAGGTACTCCCTTTGCATCACTCCCTAGGAAGGTGCTGATCCAGGGATCCAGTGGCTGGAGAACGGGAAGGGGGAAAGACTTCAATAATCCGAGTACTTTATTTTTAGGGCAACTCTAAAGCTCACAAGTGAGAAGCTAATGACAAACAACCACAGGATCCCAGAGGAATTGCTTACAAGATATACAAGTCAATTTTTTACCTCCCCAATCCCTCTGGAATGCTCCAGCCCACACACTAGCCCCAGCCAGCAGCCTAAACCTGAACGCTTCCTTACTCTGAAGCGACAGATATGCATGTGTGCTCCTGGACCAATTGTCTTGAATTCATTTTTGCTTCAAGTAAGACAGCAGATTATTTCTGTGGTAGCCACATTGCAAATATAAAGATGTCGCAAAGCTTATTAAGCACACAGGCAGTAGGACACAGATTTAAATGCAAATAAACCCAAGTCAAGAAAAAGAAAGGTGCTAACCCATTGCTCTGGGCCTCCACCTCACACTAGGCGATTTTCCTATTTGCTGAGCACCGCGGGGTACTTGGGCTGCGGGTGGCAGGAGGCTGTGTCAGAAGAGGGACCAGGGCAGCAGGAGGGGGGCAGGGAGTAAAAAGCAAAACAAAAAGAACCTCACGATGAAGCTGTGATGTGAGAGAAAATAAATAAACCTTTCAAGGAAGCACAAGCCCACAGCATTCATTCAACTTCACGAGAGGACTGCTGGCAGGCTGAGACATGCGAGATCAGGGTGTAGGAGGCAGCTACCAGCTTTGAAAGTCCCCTGTGCTTAGCTTATTGAAACACATTGGTTTTTCCCTATCTGCCTCAGACTTATCCTTCTCCAGCAGAATTTTGTTCCATTGTGCCTGCCTCCCACAGAAATTAGGTGGATGTTTTCTGGCCAACCCTTTCTCATTGGATCTACCTTAAACCTCCCAGGAGTATTTAGAAATAAACACAGTTTGCATCAACTACCTCATTCTTTCTATGCTTGGAAAACACCATTTATTTTTGCAGTTCTTTAGGCCAACAGTTGCCGGAGAGCACAGGTAGAGCTGACCACCTGATAAAATATGACCACAGTTTGATGAGCAAGTCTAACCCAGCGCCAGTGACAACAAGGACCCCTGAGTTAGGTCAGTCACAGCACACTAAATGGCAGTGGTGTTTCACAAACAGCAAGACATTGCTGTTCTATCCCCTTCTTGACTGCAGTACAGCAATGCAGAGAGTTTGGGGTAATAAAGACTGCTGAAAGAAAATCCAAAGGTTTTCAATGACTCTCAGCCCAAAGGGATCTGCATTTCTGAAACACGATACTGACGTAAGACAGGAAAAAAGCCCTAACTACCTACAAGATTCTCTTTCATTAGCTTTCTCTGATTTTATAGCCATTAGTGTCCTTCTAATGGGAATTTACTGATGGAAGCTCTCTATTCTAGCACACAAGGCTAACAATTTTGGAACAAATTTCCAGGTTATCATGAAAACAGATATGATATTTCAGGCATGAGAATAATTTATTTTGAGAAGACAATGCAAAAGTTTTAAGTATACTTAAAGATGGAAGGAATATTAATTATTATTCATATTATTATTATTATTACAGCACAGCTTACAGCTTGCCTCCCTCTTCATGGATAATATAAATGCCAAGAGACAAAAATTATTGCTGCTAAAATGGCAGTTAAAGGCATAGTCTCGGATCCTTTTTTTATTTTAATCACATGAAACTCTGTAGCCTTTGCTGATGGCACAATACATCCTATTACTCTTAGGCTGTAAAATTCTATGCTCTGCCTCGGAGAATTTATATCTCTGTATATTACGCCACCCCTCTCCCTCAGCTCTGGTAGACACTGAGGGTAATAATCTTTAAGGACACAACGGCAGCACTTCTGGTGATCCACCGAGACCACCTGAGGTGATCCGACTAAATTTGTTTCCACCAAACCCCAGGTCATAAGAGGTACCCCAATTAAATGAAGGTACCCCAATTAATGATTTAATGTGGTCCATCAAGCCAGGAAGCACCATATAAACCAAACTTAACTATTGAGAGAGTCTGTCCTTGTGCAAATTAATTTTTCGTCAGTTAGCATTTTGTTTTCAATTTGGCAAGAAATTGGAAGGCCACATTTTATGTGCTGAGGTCTAGTTGATTTAGAGCTCACTAGGGGAACTAGAAACATCTTCTGATACGATCCCAGGGCTTCAAAGGAGATAACAAAAGGGATTTAAATTAATTGCCAGCTTCAGGAATCTTCTGTGCTCATCCAAATCTCATTTAAGTGGAAATTTCCTTCCTGCTTCATTGCCAAAGATGATGCAAGCTATTTAATGAGCCAAGGCAGACTAACTTTGGTTATGGTTTCAACGCAAAGAAATAACCAGAAGAAAGGGAGACACATCCAAGCTGAAGAACTGCATGGAGCAGTAGGATGAAGACAAAACTGGAACAGAAACTGGGGCATTAGAACAGGCATTTGCAGCCTAAAGCTTAACTTGCTGGAAGAGGTTCAACGGAGAGATGAGACTTGCGAAACAGAAGTGGGTTTGTCAGACCTGATGAAGCCCTGCTGAGCTGCATTCGTGTTTGCAGGGCTGTTATCTCCCCTAGAATTAACCAGAGATAACTTTGGACTCACTAATAACAACCCTTCACTATTGCAGGTGTTAGCTGATCTTGTCAAAGACTTGGACTTCTGTCTACTATACTCATTTCAGAAGATTCTTGTTGCAAGATTACATTTGTGAGCATTAAGGTGGGGTTTATTTTCCAGCCTAAATTAATTAATTCCCTGTTTACATTTACAGTGTCAACATGTTATTTCACATAAATGGTTCCTTTACCCTCCTCACACACTAGACTTACCCGTGGCACCTTCACATGGAGCTATGGAGGAGTCATTTTGCTAAACTAAGCTCTAATCCCCAAGACCTCCAAACAAAAGTTTCTCCCCTTTCTTGATGAATCTGCTAGCCCTTCAATAAAGCAAGACTGGACTACAACAAAATCCATTTTAACATTTCCACTTTCATAACTAATTTGGACATAAATCAGTGTCTACTAAAAGTTATATATTCATATTCAACAAGTATTTTATAAAATACATTAATTGCATAAGCAGTTCTGGAGGGAAATACATGCTGCAGAATATCTACTGACCTTATCCAGCCAGATGAGTCACTGGAACTGCTACATTTCAAGCAAGTGGTCTGCTGGCTGCTCTAGGCCATGCATGGAGAAGACATCTCCATCTCTTCTTTTATTCATCTCCTCACTTCAAGTAATCTAGGATTGAGCTCTAATCCAATTCTAATCCCCAAAAGAGGGAAGGAAAAATGAAATATCAAATGCTTTTTTAATCTATGCTAACTATCCATAGACTAAAATTTTAATCTTTACACCTTAACATAAATTAAAAGAGGAACTAAGAGTATGAAAAGAGAAGAATAAAAAATGGGCAAATATGGGTAATCAGAGCTAAGAAAAGTAAAATTATCCCATTCAAAGGGGAGAGGACATGGAAGAATATAACACGAGAGAAAGTGGGGGGAAAGGCCTTTTCTGTTCAGGTCTTACTCTATTGAGGCACTGCAATCACCATACAGAGTTCAAGATTCATGCTTCCTTGCCCTTGATAGCAGACACCAGGCAACCTCCCCTTTCATTCTTGCCCATCAGCTACAAGGAGCAAGAACGGTGTAAACAGACGAGCACAGCAGCTATTTGAGATGAGTCCCAAGACAAACAGAAAACACGATAAACCAATTTATAAGAAAGCCAGAATCTATATCATCGCTGACTTGAAAGATGCATCTAATTTATATGCCATTTCTTAGATTCCTGCTATTTATTCATCTAAGCCACAGAGCTCCATGCTGCTGGCACTGAGCTGCTGAGCAGGCTTCAGCTGGGGACTGCTATTATATTTGACTGGATTTTGTTCGTCTGTCCTTGGTGACAGAAATAAAAACACCCATTTTGTTCATCATCAGCTGCCTATTCCTGCGTGGTTTCCAGCACCTTACCCCACACTAGCTTTTTTTAAAAAGCACAAATTGCTCTGTTCAAATGTAGCTTGACCTTGCCCTGACATTCCCCATTGCCTTAGGTGTTTCTTCAGCTAGCATGATTCACATATGAACACTAATTTTCAGATGTAATCAAAAAGTTTGAGCCAAGTTGCATTTTTGGCAAAAAGCCTTTCTAAATTTCTTCCTCCTGTTCCAATTGTTTGAAAACATGATGTAACCACATTTTCCTCTTAAATACAGTTACTGAAGACTCTTTGAATCTTCTGGATAAACATGCTGCCTCCTCTTTTCTCTGGGATTTTTATAAACATCGAGGCGGGAAAAAAAAAAAAGTAAAATAAGAAACCTTCATTGCGGCAAAGGCAGATGTAAGAATGGAAGGGAACCAATAAAAAGCTACAGCAAAGGAGCTGAAATATGTTTGCACTCCCAGCACATCATTTTAGCAGATAAGAGTGCTATCTGACTTTTACCTTTTGAAAGACCTCAGTTGTTTCCCTGATAAAGCATGATAATCATACAGAAATGGACAAGGCTGCATTTTTTTTCAAGTGACTGGAGAAACTGCCAAGATGTGCTGAATGAATAACCAGGAGGCAAGAACGCTTCCCCAAGTTCACATTCATTCTCCTTCATTCTCAGCTCCCTTACCAATTCCAAGAATAAAAGTAATAAATAAGAGATGGTAAACAGTTTTTATTAACCCACAGCACTCGGAGTAAAATGGCAGCCTCTGAATTTTCACATTTGCGCTGTGAAACCTTTATCTACAGGCTCTCTGCTCAGGGTGTCCCTGTTAGCAGGATTAGCTTTTCCTCTTCTACCTCCCCGTATTTCCTCTGCTCGCTCACCATAAAAACCACATCTGCTCCACTCGTATCCCATCCTAGTAAAACTGTTCATCTCTTTTCCCAGCTCACTCATTCAGCTAGATGTTACTTGCCTTTCCTGCCTTCAGCCACTTGATTTTTACCCATCTCTTTTCTTTCTCCTGCCTGCTCCAGCTGCTCAGGTGGGTGTTGGGCACCTCAGCAAAAACACTTAAACATCATAAGGTATTGTTTTATTTATATATATCATAAGGTAGTGTTTTATTGATATATATATGCTTGTGTGATATCTGTGTTTTGCATACATCAGTTGCAAGGAAGACTCCAGGGTAACAAAATCCCCCTTTTTTTGCACTGCTGAAGCACATCCCTCTCCCTTATCTTTTTTTATGCCAGCTTCTTTCAGGGCTTTTTGCAAGCCCTGCTCAGCTCCCTGAGAAGATAGGAATGCTACTTTCCAAATTGGATGAGCCCATCAGGCATGGACCTGGGTTAAAAGAGGCCAAAAAGCAGCATCACCTTTTGTGCTCAGTGCCGTTATGAGGGAAACTTGCCCCCTGTAAGGACTGTGGGGATGACGCACAAGCAGTTAAAAACAGTAATTAGAAAAATCAGAGACTGAGGTTGAGCCACATTCAGTGAGCAGCAGTGACTAGAAGAGTTTGTGCTCTGTGTACAAAACAGAACCCTGAGCAGGGATGGTCATGCCAAGCAGGTCAGTGAGAGGAGCCAGCATCGAGTGGATCAGCCCAGCCAGGATTTTCTGCTTGCCTGCCTTACTGCTCACTTCACTACCAAGAGTTTAGATAGCGCTGGGGAAATGCTGAACTCATTCCACCCAGCATGGAGCAGATTTAAGGCACTATTCCATCAGAACACTTCCAAGGCAGGTCCAAATAAGGTAAAGGGTTCATCTGGTGCACGAGTGGTTAATGTTCTGCATGTCCCAAAATGTACTCACGTTCTAGCCCACATGTCCAGCTCTTCATCCAAGTAAGTTTTGACTTTTGTTGGCTCGAGCCCAAGAGAATTCCCAGCAAAGTACACGCAGCTCTCGTCACCATTCACCAGGCTCAGATCCGCTGCAGAGGAAGAGCAGACACATGGGTGTGAATGCACACAGGAGAGACAGGGAAGAGTCATCCATAAGAAGGCCCACCTTGCACACTGAGGATGCAACATCCTCACTTCCCTCCTAGGACACTATATAGTGATCCTGATCAAGGGTCTGAAAACAGGGACAATAGGCAATTTTCAAGGGATTTTCACCCCATCTTCATGCCGTTTGTGGGAAGGCCATCTATATCTGTTTAGAGCTCACGCCACTTCAGACAGCATTAAACCCTGGAGCTATAACAGAGCAGCCACCAATCTGGCCCCAAGGACAAGTGAAGAGGAAGCATATTCCAGACCAGCCTATCCACTTTGCCTCCAATATCAGTATACTCACTCTGAGTCATGCAACTACTGGAATCATACATTTTAATAAAAGTTAAGACCAGGTAAATCTGTCTTTCATCTAGGTTCTACCTGCCTGATTAAATCACTGCTCAGAAGGAACGTGGGCATTGCACAGAATATTTTAAGAAAGTCTCAAAAGTTCTTGTCTTGCCAGCATATATCTATATGTGGGCTGCGCATCATGTCATCATCCATGATGATGAGGAGGAAATCTATGTTGACAAATCCTTTCAATGATTAGGAGAAAAGCAAGGCACTGGAAACTTAGAAATAATAGCTCTAGTGAGGACTCTGAACAATCTAATTATCCACATCATCTATCAACACAAATATTGCCTTTTTCTATGATTTTTTATGTTAGAGATCCTGGGAGGGACAAATGGTGATGACTTTCTAGAGGCAGTAAGCAATCTACATTCATTTATACCTAAACTTACCATTGTGTATTTCTGGTAAACACTGACAATACACCTCAACAGAAAGAGCAAATGAATGTGTTAAGATACATGCCAGAAAGAAATTATAAGACTTCAATTTCTTTTTGGGAGTTTTGGCTGGAAAAAAATAGATTAGGTGCCTGGAAAAGGTCCCCTGCTACCTTTAACACTAACAATTACTAACTTCATTGAACTTCACCAGAAACACATTTTTCAGAAGTATAGATGACTTAGGTAATTTCTTAATTAAAGCTTTAGAAGCTTTTAGAAAGCATAAGTCAGAGAGCAATTTCAGTCTAATCTTTTAGAGATACCATGTCTGTTTTTCATCTCTATTCTTAATATGAATGAAAACAGAAAGGTATAAATATTATCCATGCTCCTAAATTGGTTCTATTAACAGTTCTTTTGCTATCAAGACAGACAGTAATGGTGTCACATTGGGAATACAGAGAAAGATCTTTGCTCAAGAATTCAGAGCTTTAAATCTCACTAATACTCTTTAAATTCCAATCAAGCATTGAAACAGGTAATGAATTATAAGTAAATTAGCTTTTTTTGCCACAGCCCTCTCTAAATAAAAATGCCTATTGGGTCACTGCTGCAGAGAGCCAGCATTACCTCATTGATAAAATGTGTTTTTCTAGTTTTACATCTATTACTTTGAATATTTTCTTAGGAGCTAAGAGATTGGGAGGACATTACTCTTTTCACAAAATGCTGTTTACTTCCTTTCTCTGACATTATTAAAAGACTCATTCTGGACCACTGCTGCTTCTCAAACTACACTCATTTTATAGTGCCATTTTCATCATTTCGCAGCTCCTCCGGATGAGGATGTTATGCTCTAACATTTCCGCTGTCTTTGTTAGATTCCTTACAGCCAGGCATTAGTATTCTTAAACTACCACACATCTCTCCACAAATTACTTTACCCTCATTTCTCATAGTATTGGCCCTTCCTATTTCTGGAGGTGGTAGAGGTGACAAGGAACATATATTGAGACATACACAACCAGGAGGAAATAAGCACAGCTGATAAAGTAAAGACTACTGCAACATAGTAAGAAAAGGTAAATTATTGCAATGTGCCTTTAAAGCAGCCCGAGTATAAAAATATACAAACTATTTTACATTAATAAGTAGTTTTCTCATCTACTCAGATTCATGCCAGCTGGTCAAATCCAATAACCTATATTATTTGGCATACTAATATACCCAGTGCTCTATGTTACACTTAGATGTGCATCTTGAGGCACACATTGTGCCTTAAATCTCAAAAAAGAACTTTTTTTCCAAAGCCATTCAATCCAAAAGGACGGGGAGAGCCTGTATCTGCTTATAGATTACCTGCACCCTGTTACTTGAAGGATAGAAGATTCCATCTATGTCCCCCGAAAAGCACAAGCCTTTAACACGACCTTTAACCATTTCTTCAATGAAATACAGTTCAGCACTTCACTCTGGGACGTTTCTTTGTTCCCGAGAATCCCAGATAATGATCTGTTCTTTTACAGAATGAGAGCAACAACCTTAGTTTGGCCCAATGGAGCCCATCTGCCAGCTGCCAGCTGCCATCCAGGCACTCCTAACTCCAACTCGACCCCCGCAAAAAGAAACAACATTAAAACCACTTTATTGGCAGTGTTGAGGGGAGTGAGGCAACCGAAATATTTCTCCAAGTCTTCGACTGCCATCCTTTCTCTTGCTCACCTGAGCTCATCCTTCTTGCTCACCCACAGCATCACAGGAAAATCTGCCACAGAATTAGTCTGCTCAAGGTTTTCACTTGACTGATATAACAAATAAACTTTATAAACAGCTGTTACAGTTTGTAAGTTGATAACCCAACTATTGTGATTTAAAAAATATATATTTTTATGTGCATAATCTTATACTTGTCTCCTACGGATGTTCAAATCTGCTTCATACAAGGCTACACTTTAAGACCTCATTGTAATGTTTTATGTAAATATATAAAGAATATTTGATGGTTAATCTCTGTAATGACATTTATCTTCAGAAGCACGTTATCTAGGATCCGCTCCTGTGCTAAGATAAATGTCATGGGAGACGAGTCTCTACAGTATACACAATGTAAATATATATGTATTTACCCCTGCTGTTTTCAGCGGGGAAGCTGTTTCTGATGACAGTTGAAGCAAAGAAAAGAAAGGCAAGGGAAAAAGTAGAAAGAAAGAAAGAAAAGCCCCTCAATTTGGGAAGAATAAAGTATTCCCTACCCTGTCCAACCTGTACTATTATGTGGGTTGCTTATCTTCACTAAAACATATATTTAGACCCTAAGGGTTGTGGATATATTATAGTCTCTGAAAAAGAAAACCATCCATAGACTTTGGCTCTGAACACTACAGCAATTGAAGAACAAAAATATAATGGAGGATGGAAAGAATGCAATGGATACAGTCACAAGGGTATCAAAAGAGGGAAAAATTACACATATAGGTGTACACAGTGATGTACTGCCGGCCAAGATGGGCTAAGATTTACCATCTCGCTGTCTATATACCAGCATTCATCACTGCTAAGGAGGAAGAGAGCCAAGTAAAGGTACTTCCAAAAGAACCGAGGAATTCAGTCAGTCGTGACTGCTCTGTGATGGATCTTCAAACAATTTAGTCACCTCACCTGCAGTTCCTGTGCTCCATCACCATTTCCCTTTTCAGAAAAACCTGCAGAAAGTCACTCCTACACCTAGTGGAAAATTAAAATTTTGTAGAGAGACATTCTCCTCCCCTCCCCCGACGTCAATTTTAAGAGATGGGAGAGAAAGCAGGATACTGACTATACGTGCGCAGATTCACCAGAGGAAATAGCACGAGACTCCTCCAGATTCCAGCACCAGGATCAGGGCCCTTGGCACAGCCCCAGTTTTTGGCCCCTGCTCCCTGTGTACCGCACAGAAGCAAGGTGTGCAACCAAACCAGCAAGGAACAACACCTAGATCAGAAGCACCCCTGTGCCCAAACCCAGGCCAGCCACAAACTCCTTTAAAAAGCTACAGACCAGGAGCAAGGCAGAAAAAAAATCTTAGTGTCATTTTTGCATAACTACATGGAAGTCATGTGGAGTTATCTATTCATAGGCAACTTATGAGAGAAGTAAGGGGTGGAGAGGAAAAAAAAATCTTCAAATAACAGTTTCATTAAGAATTATTTGCTCAGCTCAATTATTTGTTCTAAGGCAGAGTCTTCCATTAGACCTCAGGAAGAAAGTCATCTCTACACCTAGCAATAAGACATAAAAGTTAATACAATATATCTGCTGTCTCTTTCATCAACTAGAATAATTGTAACTAGATGGATCATACCAAACTATATTATACTGAAGAAGCAACTGATCCAGACTAAGTTCCTAGCAACACTGCAGTTTTGAACCATTAGATAGAAACCCTTTTGCCTATAACTTCCAATCAGTCACTATATTGTTCAAAGCAGCTGACTGACAGCATGAGCACCACATAGCGCACAGCACCCGCACACTTATGGAATGAGAGCATGAAGCTTTTGCTGCTAGAATAAGCTGATGGATAGATTTAACAACACTGGGGACACGCTGTGCTCCAATATGAGTCCAATTGCTCAATTATTGTGCAAGTGACAGTGATTCCCAAAGATTTGTGATAAACATATGCAGAAGATGCAAACCTCCCCTCTACACCCCACCTTTCCCACAATTATAATTCTCACTTGGAGGTAGGTCCTTGACTTTGGGGATATGGAAACACCTGCGAAGGTGCTTCAACTCATCTTCTTCATCCAAGTGCGAGGCGAGCCGCACGTCAGCGGGGCTGCACCCGAGCCGCGAGGCCGCCTGCTCCAGGACACTGGCTGGTAACACCGCGGCGGGAGAGGGATCCATTTGCAGATCATCCAACTGCACCTTGAAACGAGACGTTTAAGTTTTACCATATGCACAGTCACCAGCTGCTCATAGGCAGCCACTAAAGCTACATCGCTCAAGACAAAAAAAAAAAGGCTTTTAAAAGGGAAGTATTTGAAAAGAGTGGTAAAACTGATTAATTGAAGTATTTCCAAGGCAACATATTGCTGTTTTTGCCTGCTCTAGACACAAGGCTGTTCCCTTTTCAAGCTTCTTTCAGCTTTTCTTTCCTTACCAAACAGGAGGGGTTGTTCGGTACAAGGGCAGAGCAAGGAGCATACAGATGGCAGGCAGGGTAGGGTTAGAAACATGGCTTTCAAGACCAAGGCCTTAAAATAATATTTGGTTCTAGCTACACCACATACCAAATATATATTATTTTGCTTCACTTGTTCAGGGAAAGGGGAAAGGCATAAGTCAAGCTGCAGATGTGACACTATTTTCTAAAGAATACCCCAAACTGCAAGTGCAAGATCTACAAGCTCATTGATCTTTATAAAAGAAATATTTCTATAGTTACACTGTTTGGAGACACCATTGTGCTCAAGACAGCATTGGTGCAGCTAGTTTTACAGATCCATTGGCAAAGAAAAAATACAATTTATACTCTGTACTTTAGATCAAAATTGAGTTTAGGGCAAAAGAAATAAATACTGTTGCTGACAGCAGCTGAAAGGCTCACTTGGGTGCTTAGTGTTCTCCCTGGTTCAGGGAACTGGACAGTTAGACTATGCAGTACTCTATACCTTTTTAGTATCCCAGAGCACTTTGGTGCAAATGAATCCTAGGTATTTTTCCTTCTCCTTGCCTGTATAGTTTCATTAAATTCATTCAGCTAGCAAGAAACAGAACTAAATAAACAAAAAAAATGTTGTGTTACACTGATTTGACTGCTCTGTTCCATACAACTTACGATAAAATATATACAAGAGAAGCAGAAGTTTAAGGGAATGGACAGCAGTGAGATGAGAGTACAAGAAATGCAGTCACACAAGATGCTCTTCTCTCTTTTCTGAGGGGAAAGTCGACTCAGTAGACACTTTTGCTTGAAAATGTATCTTAAAACCAATAGCTTCTAGAGATTTTTCTGAAACAAGCTGTGTAGAGAGAACAGATGATTACGTGGGTTATAGTCAGCGGAGGAACACATTAATTGCCATTTAACCTAGATGAAATTGGGGTAGAAAATGGGTTACAATAGTCAATATGCAGTTGTGTTCCAAATTGTAGGCATTTTTAAAGACTAAAACCACAATAACAAAACATAAAAGCAAATGGGCCAAATACCTAAGTATAGACTGCTTTTTCCCCTACCTCAAATGTTGATGTTTGCTAGGTGTTGGCACAAACAAGAGCTTCATTTATACATACAGGGAGGACAACAGCCAATGCTCAAATATAAATTCCCAAATATCACAGCCTTATCAGTGCTAATCCACACAAACTTGTAGACACTTTGGCCAAATGGCCAGCATGACACTAGTTTCTACCTGGTGCAGTTTAGTTGATGATCACCATACTTCCTCCCACATCAGCTCTAAGCAGCAATTCCTCCTCTACCACCCAGTGACAAAACCATGCCAGAAGATCTCTTTTAGCCAGTAGGTCCCATTTAGCTGATGTTCACCTTCTTGCAGGGGCATTAGAGATTTCCTGATGCATTGCTAGCTCCAGGAGGGCTGTTCATGCTTCCTCATTGCCCTTGAATCAACCATCTGCAGCCCTTCAGCCTTATTACCACCTCAAAAGGAGAGGAAAAAGGCAAAGGAAAGGCAGGTATTTGAACACCTGGATTTCAGACTTATTTTTTTTTCCCGAAGGTCTCTAGGAAGTAGGAGGCTACAATTAGACAAATGGGATGACACCAGAGAAGTAGCTCAGCCAAGAGGAATGAGTGTGTCCAGCCAATTACCTCCCGGGAGGCTGCCACATCTGATACCTTCCTGCCATGATAATGAAGATGCGATGCCAGTTCCAGGGGAAGAGCTTCTTGCCTCCTCCACAGCTGAGGGGCAGGTCCAAAGATTCCACCTCTGCCAGCTGTTCCTGCAGGACTGTGAGAACCTTTTCACCACCCCTGCACAGGTCAGGAGAGTATTAACATTCTGGATCCACCCAACAGTCATCCATTTGCTTTGGAGATCTCCCTTTTCCTCCAATAGGGAATCTAGAAAAGCAGCCAGGTCCATAGACAATACACACACCAATAACACTGTGTCCTTGTTGTATTTTAAACAAAACTTGTTTTACCTTGCAGCATCATTATCCAAATTGCACATCCTAAGGACCCCATGGGTTTACTTGAAAATAAGCTCTGGTGTACTAGTTAATTAGGAATCAGTACCTGGAAGTCACAACCCTCTTACTTCTACATGCTTCCTTCTCCCTTTTTACAACACTAGCACAGGAGGCCCCATCCAAGAGGCAGTATGAAGGCATGTCAAGTAGTCTGTTCCCACATTTATGACTATTTAATATAAACTACAGAAACAATCCTTGAGAAAGGGTTTGCAGCCAGGTACCCCAGCCATCAGCTGCCCTCAGACTCTGCACACTGGCCCAGTGCAACTGGTCTATACTGCCTGCTCCATACAACACAGGCTCTGCAGTACCAGCACTGCCGTCCTGCACGTCCTTCACCAGCTACAGCCTGCAAGGAAGGGCCAGAATCAGCTAGGCAGCCCCAAAGGCCAATGCAGGAAAATATCTTTGGAGCTCGTATCTTTGCAATTTATGAAGAGATACTGCTTGAAGGATGCATTAGTAGAGACTGGGCCCCTCATTCGTGCTGCGAGTTCTTCATTTTACATCCTCAGAACAGAGCGCAGCATCCCACCATTTGACTTACTATTCCCCATTTTTCAGTAAGGACAGAGTTATTATACTGGATTAATGACTATCATATTCCAGGTCATCAGCTGACCTGCCTGGCAAGCAGAGATGGGTTTTGTTTCCATTTGAGGCCTGACCCAAAACCCATGGAAGGCAGTAGGTGTCTCTTTATTACACCCAGATTTCTGCATCAGGCATCTTGGTTCCTTGTCATTGCTGCATTTTGCTTCACCTGATCAATGACTTTGCTTTATTATGACTCTTATTTATATTACATTTTGACAGCAAATATAATATTAAATACAAAGATCTAGAAGCTAAAAATGATTAAGTGCTCAGAGGTATCTGATTTAATATAAACATTATGAAATAAGATAAAACTACTAAAATAAAATCAATCAAAATCCTATTGAGGAATGAAATCCCAGAGATCCATTTCTGAGACCAGAAGAAAAAAATGCTTTTGTCCTTAGAATGGGAATTAGGTTTCATTCCGATTAAAAAAAATTTTTTTAAAAACCTTTATGGCTGACATCATGGCATTTTCCCAATTGCTACTAAATGAAGTAAGTCCCATGCAATTATTCCACAGTAATTTATGAGTCATTTGTTAATTTCCACATGTAGAGAAAAAAACATCTGTATGAGAACAGAAGAACTTCATCTAATTATCCTCATTTAACTGCTAAGGTAGATTCTGTGTCTTCTTCAAATTAAAATTCAGTCCTATCAACAAGTGTTCTTCCCATCCTGATAAACATGGGTTTCTTATCACAGTTTCTTCCACACAGCAAAGTAATCAACATTTTAAGAGGAACACCTTGTCTCCACCTCCTCCTTTCAAGATTAAAAAAAGCATTCAGTTGTTTTCTTCATTTCCCTGAAATTTCCTGATGCTGTTTGGAATTAAAGATACAGATGGCATGAAGTCAGCATTTTTTCCCCTCGCTCCTTTCTTACACTTCCTTTATCCTGTGACATCTTCACTGCATGTCCTGTCTCAGGACTACTTTTCTCTACTGCATGTTGATTTTCTGCTACTGCTCCCCTCATCTCTCAACCACTCTCAGCCCACCATCACCATCCTCTCACCTGCTCCCTGTTTCCTTCCTCATTTCCAAGAGAAATGCATGCAACCAGAATTAAACAGGCTGGGAAATGTTGTTTTTATATTTCTCTATAATCTATAAATATTTTATATATAAATATATATTCATCAACCCAAGTATCAGCCCAAATGTTTTGCCTCCCACTTTAAAACCTGAAAGAACAACAGATAAGAACTATCCAGACACCAGTGACACTAATGCCTGGGCAGTTATTCCTGTTTTGTCCTTTATGCATAATTGACTGACTAAATAGGAAAAAAAGTGCAAATATTAACAAGCCATCTTATCAAACCTACACAGAAAGGTCCATTAGGTTTAATTATAAGAATGATTATCTGAACTATTTTTAGTCCATGATGCTTTTATAGATCTGCTCCGCCTTGAATTGTATCATGATGTCTTCATTTAAAGAAAAACTACTGTAAATGCCTCTCGCCCCCTTTCGAGCATTTTCCTTAAATAACACAACATTTTACTCACAGGCCTTCTGCACAACACAGTGCTGACACAGGCACACTCTGACTCTGCTCAAAAGCTGTATTAGTATCTTTAGGGGAGAAAAAAAAAAAAAGTTTAGCATGAAAATAACTGGTCCTGCCCTTTCTGCCCTCCAATGGCTGTTTACCAGGTTGCTAAACACTGCTCAGCCCACAGACCTTTGGCACGTTCAGGTGCCTGATCTGATGTACTCTTTGGAGGGCAGCGGGGGGGGGCGCGCACATACGGACACGCACACCCACGGCACAGGGTTAGGCAGGCAGAATGCACCCACTGAATGCACCAGTAGTGCTCAAAAACACTTAAAAATAGAAAAAATATAGAATTGCACATAGCATAAGGACTGATTCTCCTCTCCAGTGTCTGGGCAATAAAACTGCTTTTATGAAAATCATTTTGCAGAAGGAAGTTTTTTAAAAAATTAAAATAAAAAATGCACCTCACAATTACTCTGGGTAACTTAAGCACGTATTGACCTTAGCATCAAGAGGTGATTCAGTGCTAAAATGAATTTTGCATATCAAGCCCCTGTGTCCCCTGCGGTTACCCGGCGGTTGGTGGCTGCTGCAGAGGAGGAAACACTTGCGCAAACACCCTGCGCAGCACCAGGGACCGGCCCCTGTCACGTGCCTGTGCTTGCAGACTCTGACCCATGCAGCAGATCAACATGTAACCCTTGTTAACCAAAAGCCACCTTTTTTTTCCCTTTGTCACTGCCAGCTAATTAAATTCCAGCTCTAATAATTCCAGTGCATCTTTCTCNTCCCTTTGTCACTGCCAGCTAATTAAATGCTCTAATAATTCCAGTGCATCTTTCTTCTGCAGAGGCACTGGACTTAGTTATAGCAACAGTGGTTCTGAACCCAACTCTTCAGGCTATGAAGGGGTGCAAGCACCTATAAACACACGAGGATCAGCTCTGCAGAGCTTCCTTGGGGCCGGCACAGCCTAGCAGATCCCCCAAAGTAAATATCTCCCACTGGTTATTAATAAGGGGATGGGAATTAGACAGGGCAGCAGGGCCAGGCACATTAGAGGGAATAAAAATAAATAAATAGGAAAAAAAGGGGAGAAAAAGTGAAGAAATGGATCAGTAACATAATAGCTAGCAGTCAGCAATGACTATCAGCAGACCACACAGCAGATTCAGCAGTTAGATTTTACATGAGGTATGGATTTACACATGTGGAAAACAGAAGATTTAAATTAGAGGAAAAAACAAAGGCTATACTGCCTTTCACTGCCCTGTAAATATTATCTCATACCACCTATACATTTGTTGTCTGCACTACCCCCTCCATGCACCTCTGCACAAGATCCATTCCTAAACACACAGCACAGTCACCTGAAAGCAATAAAAATAAAAAAAAAGTCTCTATATAATCACCAAATTGTCAGGAAAAACAAACAGAAAAGAAACTCCAAACACACATACTTCAGTACACGGTGACAATTCAGCAAAGAAATAGGATAATTAAATAATAACTAAAAATAAGATATTAAAGGTTTCCAGCTTTGCGGGAAGAAGAGCTTGCACTCCTGGGCAATTCTGGGTTGTATGAGGACACCATGGGGGAGCAAGGGTTGAGGGGCCTTGAAGGAAAGCACAGTTCTCACGTGAGCTGCTTTCCAACGGCAGCCTGAGGTGCTTGAGAGAGCTGAGCCAAGCTAGACCAGACTAGGACACAGCTTCATCTCTTCTCTCTGCTTAACTGCTTGCTGTTTCCTCCTGCTCTTTGCCACCAGATCCATCCCTGATAACGGCAGCTGTACTCCCCCATGGAGGTAAAACATGGAGTCTGCACCAGGGAAAGCTCACACTTAAGTTCATCACCATGACAAGATACATGTTCCCTTCTCCACGAAGATGATGAAAATAAGCAGCTAAGCACATCATGCAGCACATCCACCCCATGCCAGCTGGGGTGCAAGGACACACGGGCCATCAGGTCAGCAAACTTTGCTTTGACGCTGCTGTCCTAAAGTGCCCTTGCTGTAAATGTGAATGGCTAAAAGTGGATCCTGTAAAACAGGATGGCTACGGTGAGTTAATAACTGGAGACCTGCTAATACCCTCACTGGTGTACAAGAGCTTTCCGTTTTTAAAAACGTACTTGTGTGCTGTGTCTTTTATGACACCCTTCAGACCATTGCAGACCACCTCATAGCTGCAGACATCAATTGAACTGAGCTAGGCCAGCAGCAGCAGCAAGCTTTCCCTCTTCCTCTGCTCCCTATTTGCAGCTCCATAAAAGTGAATGTACTAGACACTTTTGTTTTTATTTTCAAGCTACTACAGCAATTACCATGCAGGGGAAGAAGGAAGAGGCAGGTAAGGAAATAACAGGGTGAGCTGTGGGTTTTATCATGAAGAAGAGGCCACACCAAGATGGCACTGAAGAATGAGGAGCATCAAGCAGGGCCTTCAAAGCACCAAAATTGCAATGACTGGACAATGCCTGATTTAAATCACATGCTGTTTTATCCAGCAGCCTTGCAGTAAAGCAAGCAATAGGACACAGAGGAGGATCATGACACCAGTACCCTGGGGAGTTGGGGGCAACACAAGAATGAGGCAGCAGCTGGGGAAAGGGCTTTATTTAGTTGTACTTTTTTAACAGGAAACTCCTTCTCCAGGTTTCTGCCGGGGGCGTTTAGCAGGGCAAGCTCAGGCAGCAACTTGTTGCAATGCTGCATAAATCCCTGCAACGCTCTCGTGTGCCAAGGAGCAAAGACACCCATCAGCAAGTTCTTCTATTTGCAGAAATCTGCAAAGACCAAGTTGGGGTCTTTGGAGGTTGCCTCCTCTTTTCTCTTTCCCCTGCCCTGGATGTGAACAGCAGGACAGAGCAAACCTTTCTCTTTATTAATAAACGTGAACAAATTCATGGTAAATGGTAGATAGATACAGATAACTTTATAGGAGGATTCATGCACATTCCTGAGTCCCTCAGTGTCTGTGCTCATCTGCCTATCCCTTCATCTTCAGTTTTGAACTGATGAGCCGTCCCTGGGCTCAAGATTTAATCTGTCTTTGATCCGCTAATAAACTGATCATGCAGCAAATGAGGCCACGATGCATCCAAAGTCTCCATGAGGCTTTGCCAGCGCCCGACTCCCTACCAATATTTATCCTCCTCAAATAACCGGCTCCTGACCTGACGGTGCCGGCAGTGACTTGGCACCCCATTAGTATTCCCGCAGGCACTTCCAGAGCGCTTGAACCTGCCTGCCTCGCTCCGCCGTGATCAGACCTATCAGTCTGCGCTGAATTGCTCCGAGGAAGGTCACGGGTCTCCATAGGGACTGCACATGATCTTTCAAAAGTGCATTTCCCTCCAGCAAGTCATAAATGCTCAGGAGAGTTGCTAAAGATCACTCAAAATATATTATTGAATAGTCGGATGCTGTACTCTCCTTCTGTGTTATCATATACTTAGAGCAGATTAAAAGGTTCCCTAAATATCAAGTGCAGTTGTGCAGAATAGAATTGTATTTTCTGAAGCCAGAAGAAAATAGCTTTGTGTCATTGCAGAATATGTAACACTTTTTTTTCTTCAGTTCTGCAGAATGGATTATAAACATTTGACAGTGCGTTTTTCTTTTTTCTTCTTTTTTTTTTTCTATTTTTCCTTTTTTTTNGTTTTTTTTTTTTTTTTTTTTTTTTTTTTTTTTTTTCCTTTTTTTTTTTTTTTTTTTTCTCTCTCTCTCTAGCTCCAATGAATGCAGTGATAGACTTTAGTTAACTTACTTCTTTGGGTTGCTTTTTTCCCTTGCTAACAGTCCCCAGTCAAAATGAAAAATAAGAACCTTCTGGATCTTCTCTTGATAAGGTCAGATTGTAGAATTTTTCTTTCTAGCAATTTAGCCAGGCTCTCTCCTTCCAGAATACATTTGCTCTGTAATAAACATCTCCAGACAGCCAGGCTGTACAGACTGGAAACAATTAAGCCAAAATTGGGGAAAGTGGCACATGAATAAGTATTTTGCTTTAATGAAATCAGGCTGAAAAATGCAGTAGTGAGAAAGTAAAAGCATTTGCAAAATGTATTAATTAGATACATTTCTAAAAATAAACGATTATGCTAGTACCTTATGCATTTTTAAATATCAAAATATGCAGAAAATATTTTGGGTAATTACAAGCCTTTTGCTCTGTAATGGTGTGGTCAAACACCAGACATATGCCAAAATATGTGACAGAATTCAATATCTAGTAGCAACCGCCCTCGCCCGAAGTTTGGCCATGTTTTTTTAAGCTAAATAAAAGGCAGCTCAGTAGACTATCAAACAACAGCTTATAATGGTTTGTTTTTCTAAACGGGAATAAGATCAAAACCAGGCCACTTCAGAAAGGAGGTAGCAACTTATGATATGCAGAAGCATCATCTCTCAGGTAAATAATTAAGTAATGTTTAGCTGTCCCAGATTGTTAGAGGTCTAAGTAAAGTCCCTCTAAAATAAACTGGAGTCTTTTACTATCACAAACATTTTACCAGGCCCTAAATTCTATAGTTATCTAATTTCTGCATAAATGTATTTACCACTTAGACATCACATACTTAATTGCAAATCCATCATCTGTTTACTTACCGTAAAAGAACAAAAAGCACTTCTGAGATTATTTTTAATTAAGTTATCCTCCTACAGCTCTTCTGTCCGACACTCTCAGATAGCTTAGAGATAATTCTAAAATAATTTAGAATTGAATAATTTACACATCACAATTCTGACATCTTTTGGTTTTTTCAAGAGAATCAAAACTAGTACAAAACTAAACTTGTTTTTTATAAAGCACTGTTACAATCTGGAAAGTTCACAGCATTTTCAAGAGGAATTAATGAACATTGCTAATAGCTGGTTCCGAGTTAAAAGGCATTAGGAGGACACAGTCTTGAGGAAAGGCAATATATAACCTTTAGATGGGACAATTAGAGATCAATTATAAGAGCCAGAGAAAAGCGTTCTAAAGCAGCGTCTTCATTAATCAAAGATTATCTCAAATTAGAATGTTTAATTATTTGCCAAGGTGTTTTGTATATTCTCTAGCACAGAAACGCCAGAGGCTTATGGAAAACTGCTAACTTTTGGATCATTTCAATTAAAGGCACTCTTAAAGCTACATGTAGAAGGTGTTTTAGGTGTAAAATTCAGTACCAGAAGGTACCAAATAGTCTAAGGAACAGTGAAAACAGCGTAAGTCAGAAAATAAGGTTGAAGATGCCCCAGCTGCCAGTTTTTAAAACAGAAGGTCCAATGGGCCTTATTAACTGTTCAGATGCATTCCTACACACATATAAAAATATATATTTCTATAGTATTGTCAAGAAAGAAAAGGTTGTGATGTTGGTTTACGACACACTTCATACCACTGCAGACCACCTTATGCACTGGACCCCATGCACTGTAATGACTCAGAGCAGGATCAAACACAGGACATGGGCCAAATCTGTAGGCACCTGAGTTTTAGGTTCCCAGCTTAGTGAGTAGAACCAACACCCAGAGTGGTGGAGGACCTTGCAAATCACACCTGCTCCGTTGCCACCACCTGGGCAGCACTGTCTCCCGCAGCAGAGGTGACCGCCCAGACCCAACCTGCAGAATATTTCGGAGACTAGTTCCATGTCACCCATCCTGGGCTGCTACTCATCACTATTTGAATAAAATCACCATGTACAAGCACATGATGACAGTTCAGATGATGCTGAGTTCATTGTTCAACCTGTGCTGAGCATACTCACCATTTACCTCTCGCAAGTGAGATAAATGCCCTTCCCATACAACAGGAGCCATTCGTGGAGCTGGGGGCACCTGAACACCGGCTCGAGGGTCTTCTTAGCGAGCTTGTCCTGTGCCTTGCAAGAGGAGTTATTCCTGGGTATCAGCGAGACATAAATGTAGATGCAATCTGTGAAACCAAGTTGTTCCCATTCTTAGATTCTTTTCTCTCATAGTTATATTTTTCACATGGCCAGCATTATTTTCATGTCACTGTGATGCTCTTTTCTATCCGTCTTCTCCCATTAAGGGATATCTTGAAACTGAGTATAAGAACTTCTCCTGGTCGTAGATGATCTCAGAGAAGGTACCATGAAATATATATCTGCTGCCTCCCACTTCATATCTTCTGCATATCTTCTACATTTCTCCATCTTGTTCTGCAGCTATGGTTACCCATGTGTCCATGGCTACTAGTTAGCTAACCGCTCAGCTAATTCTCACTGCCACCTGCTCACCACTTCTTGCTGATTTGTGCTTGGCTCCAGCAAAACCAACCCACTGCAACAGCTTTGGCAACCAATTTCCA
Organism: Crypturellus undulatus; assembly: GCA_013389825.1. Classification (NCBI taxonomy): domain Eukaryota; kingdom Metazoa; phylum Chordata; class Aves; order Tinamiformes; family Tinamidae; genus Crypturellus; species Crypturellus undulatus. Next base: position 67,556 of record VWPW01008057.1, on the reverse strand, counting down.
AGGGCTCTGGAAGGCTGTACACAATGTTGGGAACTGAGCACGGCCCTCAGTTTACAGGAGGCTGCTAAGCAATGTCTTTTTTTCTTTATTTTTTTAAAATTCTTTTTTCCCCCACACACCTTGAAACACGGTTTTAGATTAAGCCTCCTCCCATCTCTTGCCTTCCTAGGTCATAACTTTGCTAGCCTAGTGAGGATAACTGCTGACCTCCCGGCACTCAGACAGTGACATGACCTATTGTCATGCACCTTTGGCACCCACAAAGCTTCTGGTACAGAATGCCTCCCAAACATGCAGTGGAAGTGTGTTTTGGATCTGGATGATGGATCTTGACATTGACAGTTCTTGTGGTCTGCCGGAGTTTAGCTAAGCCCCCATGGTGTCACCACAGCTCTCCTCCCTTCAGGAGCTTTTGTGAGGAAGAAGAAAGGACAAGGATTGTGGAAGTTTTGCTTTCTCTGTAAGCCTCAGGCATCAGGCTTATAGCGCTGGCTTATCCGGAAGCCCTAGTGAGACACAGCAAGGGCAGGCTGAGCGGTGGTGGCCTTACAAGCAACCAACCCTGAAATGTTCTGATTAAAACCTGACATTGTTTGTGAGAAAATACATTAGCAACCCGAGACAAACAAATAGTTGTCTCACTCTCTGCCTTTCCTCTTGTCTTTTCTTAGACTTAGTTGCTTTGACTCAGTGATCTTATCAGTCACTGCTGCAGAACATTGCAGTGATATCTCCAGCACATAACCCCAGCTGCTATGTTTGGCCTTGGAAACTGTCAGAAGATGCGAATTCAGGCAAACCAGAGAGGTTTGCTGCCCACAGAGCCCCTAGCACGAGCTCAGAGAGCTGCTCCTCCGCAGATGTTCAAGATGTTCAGAAAAAGAGGCAACATAGAGGCTACTGGGGTGGCTGTCACTGATAAAAGAGAGTGAGATGAATGTAGAGGAAGATGAAGTCAGAGATGTAGAAAAATCCATGTGATAGTCTCAAACAGTCTAGCACTTGTCTTTATAAAGATTAGACCTTATGGTGCTGGAGTGTTAGCAGTACGAGGTAAAACGATTAACCATTTCCAGACCAAACTGCAACAGGGGCACCATGTGCAGCATCCGCCTTTCATTTAATGATTTTGCCTTCTTTTTACACTCTGGCCTTTGAATTCTTGACATTCTGCCAAACATAAGGCAAAATGATGGATAGCTACTTATGCCGTGTGCTGCTCACTGCAATTAAAGTCAGCTCTTGAAACAACTTGGCCTGTTTTATGCTCTCCTCCAGGGAAAAAGTTCTTTTCTCACTTCCCACAGTCTCACTAAACTTTTTTTTTTTTTTTTTTAATTCTTAGTGCTGCAAGAACGTAGAGGAATGAGGAGCGTTTTAGAATTAGAATAATGCCATATAACGTAATTATTAAATCACACTTTATCCGAGAGGCAGTAGCTAAAACAGATAAAATAGTGTGAATATAAGGCAAACATATGTGAACATTGAATACCATAGGCGGAAGATGATATCCTTTCTCCTACAGTCCCTATTTCCTGTAGCTAGAGCAGCACCCACGTCTGAAGAAACAGGATGGTGGCCATGTATTGCTTGCACCTTGGTGACTCTTGCCGGCTTTATCTGTCCTTTGAATCAGCTGCTAATTGCCCTGGTGAGAGCAGAATTCAGGGTGCCCTAGGTCAGCGCCAGTCAGCCTTTCTGGGCAAGAACCTGCTTCATTTGTTAATTATTTATGTCACCTCGCAGCGCAAGTCACACCTGCAGCGGTGACCTACACTTCATCCACTGATCCATAAAGCTTTATAGTAAGATGCGTATCACAGGCTGAAAAAGGGAGCAAAAAGGTTGTAGTCCCACAATGACTTTAAGTTGGTGCAAGGCTTGCCTGCTGCTGACAGGTCTGAGCTCTCCCCACACTGAACCGTGGGTTTGTGCTCCCTCCCTTATGCCTGTGCTAGTGCTCCTCTAGCCAAACCATGAGCTGCTGCTCTATGTTTTGAGTTGTTGGATTAATTTTCAACCATATATCTGCACAGGTGATAGAACTTACACAAGAAAAAATGGGGAATATAAATAGCCAGACCAAAGTTGGGTTGTCCAGACTTATGTTGACTGTGGAATTACAGCCTAATTCACCCCAGCTCCAGTCTGGCTATTGCGTTATGTATCTCCGTTTCTTGAATGCTGAGAGTATAGCAATGTGCCACAAAGGCACATATAAATACATGGACCACGAAAGACCCAGTTAATCATGGCAGAATATCTGCAGATTTGAAAACTAACCCGTAATTTTCTGTTTTTTTTTTTTCCAACTGTTTTTCCAACAATCTCTTGAGATTTTAAGGTGGTTCCTTCTGGCAAGCTCAACATTGGTTCTTTTACAGCATATTGGAAAGGTTAGATCTTACTCAAAGAAATTAAATCTCACTTAGCAATATTCTACAGCTAAATATTTAAGGATGAACTGCTGATTCAAATATATCCCTGACAGGAAGGCACTTGTATGAATTGGTTTATACAGCATTCTCTTGGGAAACTCTGAAAAGAGTTTCCTCCATAGAATGGAATTCACCCTGGTACAGGCCCAATGATACGTGGCAGAAGAGTCACCTCTTACAGTTTCCCATTGACTTCAGCCAGAGCTTGAGCAGGAACTGGGAGGCTCAGGTGCAAAATTTCTGCTATTATATCAGGCTGAAAATATGACTTATTCCACTTTTTAAGAAAGCACACAATTTACTCGTAAATTACAAAAAAAAAATTACATCGATTCTAGCATCTATTGTCATGAAAATTGTTTATTGATTCAAAGAAAATGCTAGTAATATTTTACATAAAAATACCATGCTCAAACTAAAGTTTATAACACTGAGAACTTTTGTGAAGTGTCATTAAAGGGAGGAAATGGGAGGAAATGACTTTCAGAATGGAAAAGGATAACATAGATTTTAAGTTTTTCAAAAAGAATTAAGTGCAAAGGTTTTTTTCACATAAAGATATTTGTGTTTAAGATACACAGATACAAAACCACATAAATATATTGTGCATTCTAACTCATTTTAATTCATACAAATCAATGTGTAATGTATAGAAATGTTGGGGTTTTTTTCTTCAGAAAGCAAGATCATTTTTACCAGTGTAATATGGCAAATGAAATTGTTATAACAAACGCTTCAGTATAAAGCATACATGGAAGGATTGCACTATGCTGCCGTTTGCCAGAGCTAGCTCCCAGTCTCCTTCCCCTCCACTGCTCTTTGCACCACACATCATCTGCGCTTGACCTGGTCGGACTGGAATGGAGCTCAGCACTCCACCTTGGCTTCACAGAAGAGAGAATTTTTAGGGTCAGTCACACACTTAAAAAGCAAGTTTAAGTGCAGCCAGAACAAACCCAAACATAAGGGATTCCCTTCCCCATCCAACTAATAGAAAATCAACATAAATATACATATGCCTACACTCAAGGAAGCAGTATGTACAACTGCTCTGCTGGAGCTAGAGCCATATCAACGCCTGTGGGCTGTGTTGGTCCTCATGTCTCATATATGAAGCCTTCAACAGGAAAAGACAGACGATGCAGCTGGGCTGGGCAGGGGGATGTCTGTGTGCAGACAGTGAGGGCTTCTGAGGGCAACCTGGGTCTCCACTGCAGAGCTGGAGACCCCAAATCACCAAGGACCTTTGCCTTCACCTGGGAATCCAAAGGATAAGCAGTCAAAAGGAATTAGTGTCTCAGTACTAAGTTTACATTCAAACTAACTAGAGATGCACACACTACTCCACATGCAATTAAAGTCACTTTTTTGCACAAGGAAGGATGAATGCAGGATGGAGGGTCCTCTCTCCCAAAACCTGGGAATACACTAGCTTCCTTCATCCCCTGCAAATTTTTGCCTCAAAAAGGGGTACTCTATAAGCGTATTTTGACAAAGCAAAGGCATAATTTTCTTCCTAATGGCATAAATTGAGGAAGTTTACATGAGCCAGAGACTTTGACAGCTAAATGACATGGCCCATGAAATTTATGTTGCCTTTCAGTGGCACAGACTGCAAATTTCTGACAGAAAACAAGTTTCACTTGACCTTAGAGGAGAAAGCTCTCAACACGTTGAACACTCCAGGGTCGCCCGTGTTTGTGTTTCCTCGGGGTTTATCTGCCCGTGAGCTATTCAGAATTGTCCCCTACAGCATCGCAAAAATGCCTCCGTGAATTCACAATCAGCTGAACAACTGGGAAGTTTAACATATACTGTATGCAGCAGGGTACATCTTTTCATTATGGAAGTTCAGGGCTCAGTATAAAAGAATCCCAGTTCCTGACTGAGACTGCTATGTGCTCTTGCCATACAAATGAATAAATGGCAGCGATGGCATTGACAGAGGTGCCGGAGCTCCAGTCAGCATTTCCAGCTACCCCAACCTGTTAAACATATTAACCTACCTTTGGAAATAAAATATCCGCCTGAAGCATTTCTCAACTCATTTCCCATTAAAAAAGAAAAAAAGAAAAATCCCTTCTCAGCTACTTGAAAATTGGCCCCACATCTGCTGAGATAAATCTGCAGCATGCCAGGCTTAAGTCAAAATGCCCATGCTTATTCATCTGAACTCTGTTACAAATGCCTAGGAACAAGGTTTATTACAGAAATGCTTGATCACAGCTTTGCAAAAGACAACACCGTAATTTTGATGTCTCTGGAGTAGATTGGAAAATCACCTATCCTGCAGGTTATCACAAATTTTTATTAGTCAATATCTAATTTTCTTCTGTATCACACATAAAATATTACCCTTTTCAAGGCTCTGAGAGTAGAGCTTATATGTGGTATCTGCTAGGCAAGGGCCAGACTCACCAGTCAAATTCTCAGCTTTACTGCAGTCTTTCTTTACATCCCCAGCAGTGCAAAAGAAGTGTAAAGATAACCAGTAAAACCTCTCAAGTGTCTTCCCAGCATATGCAGAAGAAAAGTCTTAGGGATCTCTCAGCTGGAGTAGTGTCCTTCATGTCCCCTGCTTTTTTTTTTAGGGAAAAAAAGAAAATAAATATGTATATACCACTAAAAATCCTCAGTGCCACAGAGTATTTGTAAAATCAGTCCTTAGGTGTATTGAGACAGAAACTACATGGGAATATCCACAGACATGTGCAGAACAGGGAAGCTTTCATTTCATCAGTTCTTAGCAAGAATGGGTGTTCCGTTTGGTAATTTGCAGCTATCAGATACTAGAGTAATTAAGAGTGTATTGTGAAAAATTGCATTCTCCCTTCCACTTTTTCCTCCCACTTTAAAAGGACAAATGTGGTTATCAGAGAACACTTCCACCTGCATAAGAACCTCTTCTAATTATTCATGCTGCTATAAATGACCTCTGGCAGCTCATAACACAGAGCAAACTGAAGATGAACAGTACATGCCACTGGGAAAATGGAGCAAATCCTTCCCCATTTCCCTCAAAATGAAATTTTTGGTCTTGCTATGGCAAAGAAAATAAAATGAGTGCACAGTTTTATAGCTAATTTAAGGTCTTCTCCTTTCTTCACTCCATGTTTCCAACTTCTCTGTTGCAGAGACACAGTATACATTCATCTGGTTGAGAAGTGATTATATTTCTCTTTTTTTTTGTTCTTTTTCAGCCATGTCAGTCCCCAGTCTGTCTCACGCCAAGGTCACACAAGTGCAGGGGCTAGGGGAGGGAGCTGCATGGCTTGCAGGACAGAAGAGAGGATGGAAGGATGATATATTCAATACTGCAATGCACTTGGACCTGTTCAAATGGGTTGTAAAACTGCAGCCGGTTTCAGCCTTGTCTTTAGGATTTGGCAGCACACGACACTCCTCTGAAGTAGTAGATACGTCCCAGTTACATGAAGACCTATGCAATATTTCACGTTGTGTCTGCAGCTCATGGCTGCAGCGTGAGCAGCATGCAATGTAATAACATAAATAAATCGGTACTGCCACAAGACGGGAAGCACCAACTTGTTNGAGCAGCATGCAATGTAATAACATAAATCGGTACTGCCACAAGACGGGAGGCACCAACTTGTCTGACAAGAAATTCTTGGCATTTCATTCAGAAGAAAATTTTACAGCTTAGTTGTAAACAGTTAAAAATCTTGTTTTCTAATAGAAGTGTGATACAGCTTAATGTATAGCACATCTGGGTAGCAGGTACAGCGCTAGGAAATTCAATGTGTCCCTATGGCAAACCTATGACTGGAAGATGCAGTGTTAGTTTTCAATACCTACCTACAGGATCCAGCATAAATCTGGCTGCAGCTGAGGATTAATTCAGTCATAGTGTTTATTTTTATTACAGCAGCTCACAAAAAGAAAAACAAACAAAATCATGTGAATATTTCCATCAAATTGTGTTATATAGTTGTGAGGTGGCAATGCAAAATGTTTAGGTATTTCTTAGTTTAGTCATCCTGAATAGCATATATTTCAAAATTTGCTTTGTCCAAAAAAACAGACTAATTTGCAGAGGTAAATATTCAGCTTTTTTTTTTCTTCTTTTTTTCCTTTTTTTATAGAAGAATATCTGAACTGTTCAATTTCACAATAATTATGCTATGCAGAGATAGTTTTAACAATTTAGTAGCCATTTAGAAAAAAAATACTAAAATGTATGCAGTCATTAAAGTAATATCAAGTAAGTGCTTTAATAGTAATTTTTGGTAGGGGCACATATGTTATAAATAAAATTAGGTGCCAAATTAACCTTAAATTAAAAATTAGCACAATCACAGTCAGCAAGAAAATTAGATGCCTTACAAACTTTGTTTTGCAACTTTTAAATTCTCTGAGAAGATTTTACTGGAAGTGATACTTAACCTTTATATGTCACGGTCTGGGAATGTCGAGGTCTACACTTCTGTGGCCAGGCCAATTACCTTCAATTAAGCAATAATGTGCAAGGCTTTTTCATTGCCAGTACAAATTCCTTAGCTTCGTCCGTATGTCCGAGTAGACTCCAAGAGTTAAAAAGCACAATCACCTTCCAGTAACATTTTAATGAAATGCACCTTTATGCAACGTCACCATTTAATATCTTTCATTTAGATAAGGTTTTATAGCAGCCTTAAAGGATGAAACTGCTTGGCTATCCTAATTTGAAATAGAAGACATATTGCCCTCGTGCCTTACAGGGGTGTCTTAACTATACACCACGTGTATTTCTTCTGGACAATGACCATATAAAAGATTAACATGTTGAGTGTGTTCATTGTAAAGAACAAAATTTATTAGAGCAGTTCATTTTTTTTTAATTTACTATAAAAGATTACAATCACCTACCCTGCAGGAATACTGGTAATATATCTGCAACACGGCTTACTCAAGTTCTACTGTAGATTTGGTTTTTTGGTATGGAAGAGATACATGAGCTATTTTTAACAGAGGTACACACTGAGATTCCTTTTTTTTTAATGTATCAAAAACATTATTTAGATTTTCTCAGAAATAACACATCCCACCAAAGTGCTTTTATTAGAGAAAAAGGAATTGATTACAAAGCTATAAAATGTCTGTACAAATTATTCTGATGTTACCCAAGCTGAGTAGAGAGCGAGTAGAGGAAAAATGGGATACTGTGCCCTCCTGGATTTCTACTGAATGTGTATTGCCACTTACCTCACACTTTGCTTTATAGCATAGTCACAGTGTGTACAGACATTTTAGGTTGCATAGAACAGAAAAACTGCTATGTTTTTCTCTGACCCAAAATATGACAGAGAATTTTTAGTGTAGGGAGAGAAAGCAATATGAGAAAAAATAAACCACAAATGATTTACCAAATGAAACATTGCATTTACTACCCTATGATGTGCCTTTTAAGCACACTGGCTCACTTATCCCTTAAATATATAAAAACATATTTCTCAAAGTGAGTCTTTCAAATAATATCAGAATAAAAGATTACAGTAGCCATGTACAGTAGGCTTTCCTGATTAATTTGAGAGAGATATCACTTTTTATATCTGCCCTATGCACAGCCACCCCTTTACTGATGAGTTCTTCTTCTAATATCACATGGTCAATCCTGCTGTACGACCACATTCACCTCACTTTACTGAGGTGATGCTATCCGGCCCAAGAAGTCAAAGCTAAATTGCAAAAGGCTTGGAAAGGAGAAGGCTTCAAAGCAGGACCCGACAGCACAGAGCATGTCAGCAAGGGCTCTGAGGGGAAAATTAACTGCTAATAAGTGGCAGCTAAGGATACCTAGGTTATCCTTCTGGAATATGATTAGAGTAAAATAAGAAGCAGAGCCCTGGACAGCTCTACCCTGCAGGATGTTCCATCAGCATCTGCAGAAGAGGCACAAAAACGGTGGTGCAGGAGACATCCTGCAGCTCCTCAATCTTCCAAATGGGAAGGAAAACCCATGTGTTGGAGTTGAGGTTGATGAAGAGTGCAGAGAGGGGCAGATTCTGCCCGTGATGGGCCTTGTCCTGGTAGCACCCATTAGATGTCCATTAAAATCCCCTGGGATTGTCACTTCGAAGAAAGCCAGATGGGAGACAGGTTTGGTCTGCCACACTTGCAGAAGACATGTTTAAAATAGAGGCATAAATTTCATTAAATGTATGTTACAGCTCCTCTATTGTTTTACATTAAGTGTTTCTTATAGCTATTCTATGGTTTCACCTATGTGTTTTGCTTTCTTATCTTTGGGTGACCTAAGTACATGGTGAGTGGCACTGACAAATCTGTTTTAATCCCTCAAAACAGGACAAAAAGGGCTGAAAGTGCCAGACAGTAGGAAAAAGATAGCACAGACTGCAAGATCCAACCGCTAGTCACATTTTCCACTCTCCAACTCACTGATACGAGGGAACTCTTTGGGAAAACAGTACTAACAGCTGCCTCAGAGAATTTTTTTTTAATACTGAAAAAAAAGAAAAGAATTAGTCCCTAAACATTTTCAACATGTTGAGGATATATTCTTAGAAATCCATTAAGTAGAGCTCCTAGGTTTAAATGTTTGCAGCTCCATATTCAAATACTCCCCCACTTTGCTAACATATGCTTCACTGACAGGTTCATAAACATATATATATATTTTACATCCTGTATATTCATATAGATATATTGTGATCACATCAAGAAGTAAGTTTTGATTTCATAGAATCACAGAATGCCTAAGGTTGGAAGGCACCTCTAGAGGTCATCTAGTCCAACCCCCCTGCACACGCAGGGCCACCTAGAGCACGTGGCACAGGGCTGCATCCAAGCGGGTCTTGAAGATCTCCAGAGAAGGAGACTCCACAACCTCTCTGGGCAGCCTGTTCCAGTGCTC
>VWPW01008057.1:0-57386 GCA_013389825.1 Crypturellus undulatus | reverse complement strand
TGTGTTGCCCTTCCAGTTGATGTCGGGGAAGCTGAAGTCCCCCATGAGAACCAGGGCCTGTGACCGTGAGGCAATATCCAGCTGCTTGTAGAAGGCCTCATCAGCCTCCATGCCCTGGTCAGGCGGCCTGTAGCAGACACCCACCACAGTGTCTCCCACATTAGCCTGCCCTTTAACCCTTACCCACAGGCTCTCAACTCGCTCATCGTCCACTCCTAGGTTGAGCTCCGTGCATTCCAGTTGCTCTCTCACATAAAGAGCAACTCCACCACCTCGCCTTCCCAGCCTGTCCTTCCTAAAGAGCACATAGCCTTCCATGGCAGCGCTCCAGTCGTGCGAGCTATCCTACCACGTCTCTGTGATTCCAATGAGATTATGGCACTGGGACCGCACACAGATCTCCAGTTCATCCCCATGCTTCGTGCATTGGTGTACAGGCATTTCAGGGAAGTAACTGAGCCTGCAGGTTCCCCAGGGAGGGTGGAAGAGGACCCTCTATAATCGTTTCCTGTCCTCACTTCCCCACTCCCATACTCCCGCTGGACACCATCTGACCGTGGCCGTGCAATACTGGTTGCCGTGTCTGTGTGACACTCCCCTTCCCCCTTCTCGTCTAGTTTAAAGCCCTCCTAACCAGGTTGGCCAGCCTTTTGGCAGATACGTGTGCCCCTCTTGCTGAGACAGTTCTCAACCTTAAAGGGGCTTGTGTTTGTGAACTGGATTTTCCAGAGCCCAAAGACAATGGAAACTCTTCCCATTTTGTTCTGAAAAGGCCATGGCCATAACCTCTGCAACAAGCTAATACTCAAAATTTCCTTTCAGGTCCCTCTCCTTCAATCTCTCCATCATCAAGCCACCTCTTGAGAAAAACCAAGGCGTTGAAGTCCTGTAGTTCATATCCGAGGAGATGTCCATATTGTGACGCAGCCTTCCCAGGAGAGTTTTTTTGTGTCTGATAATTGAAAAAGAAAAGGCCAGCACCAATGCAGCGGCTTCAATATATACACTGCAGCTCTCCTCCCACATCCAGTTCATGCTAGTTCAGCTGGTGAACCCACAAGACTGCTCTCCTTAATGGAAACTTTTTGTAAAATTTCAAAAGCAGCTATTCAAAGAGCTGATAACTACCATGCACTTCTAAATGTCTTTGAATCTTTCCAACAAATTGCTTTGCCTTGCTCTCAATAGAGATAAAAGGATTCAACTGGAAATCTGTCTCACGCCTCCTCTTTCCTGCTACCCTCTCTTTCTCTGGACTTTAAAAATGAAATAAATGCTGCAGCACAGGTGTGATGCTGTAATAGAAATCTGTTTCTTTAGTTCTGAAGAAAGAAAATGGAGGACTTCATTTGGAAATGTCTAAGACCAATATTAATAGATAAAAATGGAATCTGATTTTCAGATTTGTCCTTGTTTGACTCTAGTCCTTCCTTGTTAATTAGATCAAATGCAGTTCATGCTGAAACAACAGCATCATCAGCCTGGAAACTGTCAGTTCTCTTGACAACAATCTCAATTATTTTGCAAATTTAGTCTTTCTCTCATCCTTTGTGGTGCAAAATGTGCAGTGTGTTCTGATCAAAGTCTTTCTCATTTACAATCTGCATTCATCTTGCTACTGTGCACAGTGTACATTTAGACAGTCAGCTCTTCTGAAGGCTCCACAGATCATCTTTGGGACAGCTTTTCCCAAACATATATGAAACTGATAGTGGTTTTTCTTTAACTCTATAATAACAATCTAAAGCAGCAAACCTGTCGTATCCATACCTTTGATCAGAGCTTTATGTGCACCCTGACATATAATTTGGACACAGAGAAGAAGTTATACTGTTAATGCAACCTATATCTTGCAGATGGTATCTCCATCTACATTTCCATCCACATAGATGCACACTACAGTGCTTTTATTGTTGTGGAACTGGTAATTATGATAATATTTCTTATCAACTAAATAAACTACTAGAGATATCTTTTCCTGAAGTCTTTTCAAAAGACCAGTCATACCTCCGGTGAATCAGGAAGTATCTGGAGAATTTCATGTTAACTTTTTGTCTAAAAAAAATGTCGCTTGTACCATAGGTATTTCTGTAGAATATGTGTTAAATAGCATATGCGTTACGCCTGGCCATCACATACAACATAGACTACTGCTGAATCACACCTGCAAGTCACATTTAAAAGTCATGATAACATGAAGTGTTGCAAGCTGACAGCCTGCATTCTTCTGCCTGCAGCCTGCTTGCTCCTGCTCCCTGTCTTAAACTAGCGCTGATGCTCATCTGTTTCCAACAAGGAGATGGTCTGGGGACATATAAAACAGCCCACCAAGGAAGTAGAGCGGCTAACTGCGCTGCAGGTGAGCAAGGCCAGGCACCTCTCATGGACAGACAACTTGGACACATAGACAACCACTCAGGAAAACAGTAGTATAAAAATAAAAAAAGACAAAGGATAAAAACCCAGACAATATTGTATAAGGTCATTCTTACCAGAGCTGAACCTCAGCATCCACAGGAGAGCTATAGATCTCAGCAATACTGTGGGCCAAAGCACATTACTGCCTTTCACCCAAGACTGAACATATCCCGAACAGAAGGAATACAAAAGCAAAATGCTGAAAAAAAAAATCAGATATATGAGTTCTTTCAAGGAAATATTATTATCACTGTTTGAGATGTCTAAATTGGGGAAAAAGTCTTAGATTTGAAACTGTAACAAGTATACCTCTCTGGCTGAATCTGAATAAGCTCCCACCCATTAACAGTTTTTTTCTTTTTTTTTTTTAACATAGATAGCATGTCAAATCGGAAAATAAACTCATGGCTGTGCTTATAAGTCTTCATGAAAGAGCAAAATCCATTTCTGTGAAGGGTGATAAAAAGGGCTATTGAGAGACTGAACAAAATCAGCACCGACAGTTTGTGCCCATTACCAGGAGGAGATTGTCAAAACCTATATAAGCATTTTTGCCATTGTCGCTACTGCAACTACAGCTGGGTGAAATTCATCCCTATATAGAGTAGATGTGTTAAAGAACAAAGATAAACTTGTGCAGGGAAATAGTGGCATTTCTCAATTCAGAAGTGTTTAATTTTGCAATTAAAATATCTCTCAGCCAATGCAGTTATTTTGTAAGTAATGTTTGCTTTATAGACATCTAATGTGTATAAATTTGGTCATGATGAAACCCTTTATATTCTGCAAGTCTTACTGAAGCGCTATGAACTGAATTGCCTTCAGCTGGACATTGCACAAAAAAGGACGGGGATAGTAAGTCAAGCCACTCTATTCAGAACTGAGAACTGCTGTGCAAAGGCACCTGCTAAAAATCAAAGCAAACACCTCAAAAAATCCTTTAAAAACTTTTGATAAAATTCAGCCAGTGGAAGCACTAATTTCCCTGTCTATTCACATCAGTTTCATGTTCCCCTCTTTTTTTGGTTGTTGTTGTTGTTGGTTTTTTTTTTTTTTTTTTTTTTGTCCTGCTTTGTTTAGGTACAGGACTGTTTCCAAACTGAAATCATCCCCTGGGAGGTACCAAGCCTTTGCATTAGTGCACATAAACATTAGCAGGGATTTGGAATTATTTGCACATAATTGAGACAGTCAAATTAAGATTAGTTTCAGCAAAGAAGAAATATTCTTTACTTCAGTGATAAGATTCATTTCTCTTCCAAGAGGCAACTTCTTACAGAATAACACCAAGTACAACCCCTTTCACAGGAATTTGGCATCGATTATATTTAGAAAATCCAAGGACATTTTGGAATTGGCAGTGCGAGGCCTCTAGTATATGTCACTCAAACTGAAGTCCTCTGTGACAACACAGCATTTTCCCCCAGTCTTGCTGTCAGATGTCTCAAGAGCGACTCACCTGCTACATTCAGCGGTCTGGAGCTGACACTCATTTTATTTGCTCGAACATTAATCTGCAGTCATTTAAGACAATTTTGCTCTTTGATGACTTCAAAACAGATATAGCTGTTTGTAACACAAGCCAGACAATTTCTTTCACTGTGGCAGCACATCCCACACCCCACATCTTTCTCATCTACAAGGTTTTACTCACAGCAGGAACAAAACATCTATATAACCTAGTCCAGGGTAAAACTCCAAAACTGTTGTGTTCAATTTACAAAGAAAAACAATAAGATTTTAAGCTTTTACAGTAAAAGAGCCCCACATAGATCTATATTTTGCTACAGAGTTTGCTAATTCAGAGGGATGCCCAGGAAGAAACAATATTTAACTAGATATGTTACAATGTGCATTGACTATATGAAAGATTAAGTATTGCCAAAGTGCAAGAATAAAATAGTTAGGTTTCAGAAATTTGCTTGACCTAAGGGAATGACTGGTGGGTATATTCATTACTCAGATTCTTCAAGGACTTTATTAATAATCTTACATGTTAGTTATAAAGAAAAACAATAATAACACATTAGAACATTTAGGATACCGGTAGGAATTGCCTTTGCTAGAAACTAAGTTCATCTTTAAGCTGCACTAATAAGATGGAAATTGCTGATATCACTTTGAGGGAAAAATAAAAGAGTAATTTGGGCAATGCGCTTGCAAGAATGAATTTCCCTGGCCTGTATTTATTGACATAACAGTGTCTCAATGTACCAGACCACATTAAATTGACGTAAAAGCAAAGAGGGATAAAGAGCTGGTGTTAGGCTCATTTGCTGTTGTCAGCTGCTTGGGTTTTACCACATAGGCTGCAAACTAATTCTTTAAGTCTGACATAGCAAACCAACTAATTTCTGCAATAACTTCAAAGTAACTGGTCAGAGATGGCCATAATAAATGAAACACAAGCAGATAGCCCTATCTCTGAACTAATCTGAGAGTGAACAGCTTTCACAGCCTGACACAGACGCTTTTGACAGAATGTCAGAATTTTGTCACTGAAGATTAATTCTAGTCAATTCTTAGTGTATGAAAGCACTATTTGGAAAGCATTTGAAAATGGTGATTCTCATCTATAAAAGGATATGTGGAGAAAAAAGTTCCAGACATAAATATGCAATGTTACCAATCAGGTCATTGGAAGATCTAATTCCTCAAAGTTTCTGTAGTGGAAGCCACAGCCTTTGATGCATATAATCCAATGTGATTTTTCATGTTAAGTAAAAAAAAATATATCCAAAAGACAGACTTTTTATGAAAGTTCAACAGAAGATATATACTTTCCACCTTATATAGTCTCTCATTTTTAGCTGCTGAATTCTACTATCTTAAATTTTACCTTAAATCTTCCCCTTCTGCATAGCATTTTGTGAGGTTCTCCACAATCATACTATTTAAAAAAAATTATTTTCTATTTCACTGCTTTTGTCCTGGTGAATTCATGCAGTTGATGTAAACAAAATGATGGCTTGATTTGGAAAGACCTCTGTGTGCTGCCACTGAGCAACCCCTTGCTGTGCTGTAACCCATCTCTGCAACAGTATTCAGCACAAGCAGTTGGGCCATATTTTCCACTCACGCTTATGTAAATCAAAAATAAATCATCGAAAGCCAGCAGGCACGAACCGGTGAGAACAGATTCACAGCTGTTAAGTATGGGCTTAGTGAGGAAAGATTTGCAGGATTCTGTGGTTTACCCTAAATGAAAGTAAAGAGCAGATTTATCTTTGCTCTTGGTATCTTTGCTCTGTAACATGCTGGAATTTGGGGTTTTGCGGGATGCATTATCTTTTTGTTCTTCCTGGATATATCCAGGATGTTCATTATTTTAAGGAGAATGAGCTGAGCTCCCATTGCAGCTCTCTGATTCATGTCCTGGTAATGCTGACAGCCCACCGTTACTTTAACATCATCGTCTTTAAACATAACGTACTTAGAGACAATTTACTGATGAACATAATAGAAGTAAATTATGCATTCCCCTTCTTACTATACTTTGGATTCATTTCTCCGGGGTTTAAGCTAAAATTCCTAACCTTAGGCAGCTTGAAATAACTAACCCTTCTTTCCAGTGCTTTTGCCCTACCTTCTGTCGACCATCATTGTGTGCTGCTTAGTGAAATGCCACCAGACATCGTGCCGCAGCACTCAAGGGCACCTTGGGAAGCATTTGACATTGCTTCATATCTTATTTCTCTATTTCTAA
The DNA here is from genome assembly GCA_013389825.1 of Crypturellus undulatus. Taxonomy (NCBI): domain Eukaryota; kingdom Metazoa; phylum Chordata; class Aves; order Tinamiformes; family Tinamidae; genus Crypturellus; species Crypturellus undulatus. The sequence continues at coordinate 51,262 of VWPW01008057.1, read as the reverse complement.
GATCGGTTAATCACAGTCTGTCTGATATAACCTGGCTTTCCTCGTGGCCACCCTGGACATAATGGTTTGTTTGTCTGAGAACAGAGGAGTAAAACTGTCTGGGCTGGGCAGCAGCAGAGTTTATAGAGATTCCCCAGGCGGTGACAGATGAATATACGTTCTTCCTTGTACAGACCACGCAAACTTCAAAATCAAATTGAATTTCTACTCTGTCAAATAAGACAAAGTATAATGTATTCTTCAAGCAATCTATATTATATACCCAGGCAGCAATATTTCTAATCTCTTAAACTTTGTTAGCCCGGCCTTTGGAAGCCCTACTTCTGTGATTAGATAGTAGAAATTATGTAGTTAAATGGACGGTTTTAGCAGTCTACATAAAGAACTGCCAGTGTCTGGACTTTGATTATGGGACTAACAGATCCCTTCCTGGGGAAGCGCAGTTAAACAAGGTATATTTTTCCCTTAGATGGAATTATCTGAGGAATAAAATACTATAGCTGTTTTCAAAATAAGACAACAATAATATTTTCTTTTAATTAACTAGATGCAATAAGGGATCAAGGTTTTACTCAATCTGAGCTGTTGAATTACTTAATGGCACGCAAAAGAGATGCTAAAAAGTTAAACCTACAGCTATCAGCAGTCCTGAACAGACCTGGCCTTAATTTGGTGCTTTCTGGACATTATTCACCAGTCAAACTCCACTTCCAGGGCTCCCTACCCAAATGGCTGAAGTCAATAGATGGTGCTCTGTTGAGATTCAGACTCAATGATTTAGTAGCTTCGAAAGCCCCATCTCTATATGTTTAAGTGCTCTCTATAGACTGACCAGTATATTTACACCCTATGCAATTCTTTATTTATTTATTTTGCTTCCTTGGTTTTTGTATCCATAGATCATTCCTAACAAAAGGAGCCCACTTCTCCAGACCCCATGGTGGAGCTACCACATTGTGCTTCCACCACGATGACCAGGCTTCTGCCTCTTACAAGTCTGACTCAGTTTAAAAGCCACTTCATTAGGAATTAGCATCTGCTTTTATGAAGAGGTATTTTTTTTATTATTATTCAAGAATTGTATTTTCCAATAAAAATAACTTTAATAGCTTTTTTTTTTGCAATTAATTCTATTTTCAAACAACTATAGCAGCAGTAGCCAATAGTGAGACTTCAAATCTTCTTAAGACCTAGAATCAGGAATCGTTCAAGCACGTAAACTCAAAACAGCTGCAGTAATTGGCTAAAATTGCCACTTTTAATGACACAAATTATACCAGAGTGATGTTTAATGAAAGCTACAATTCCCAGCTTCTATAAGCAAAATTTAAAACAGTCTCCTAAACTGTGTTGACCTCTCTCATTTAATACCCTGCTAATCTTTGAAAATTGGAAACAAATGCTTCAATTAAGAGACAATTAATTGACAATTAATTCAACAATAAGCAGATGGCCAGAAAGAGCATCCTACTATTAAATGAATCTGATTTGAGAGGGAGCATTTGACCTTTCTTATATAAAAATCCTCCAAAAAACACCTCATTTCATTAAAATAAAAAACCAGACATGTGGGGCTTTTGTGTCATACCAAGTGGAGCTCCAGGCTTGAAAAATGAAAATAAAAAAAGCTTATTTACATCAGTATTTTGGTCTAGGGAATAGGAATTGTGAATTAGGGCAGGAATAAAGAGAAATAGCTTGCACAAGGGCAGGAGGATTTACAATAGCTCTAGCACCCCAAGGCGTGCTAGGAGAAAATAAAGCCACCATTATCATCAAAACTGCAGATGATCTCATAAAGGGCTCATCTATGAGGGGAGGTCAGTGCAGAACAAGCTACACTGTGAATTTAAAGCGCAGTTGCAGCTCTGCATAGCACGTCTGCGTAGTGCGGACATGATGTCTGCTTTTCCACAGTTGAAAAGGTGAAGCACAGGATGGACACAGTCCTTGTGATCCCCGAGCATTAACCAGGACTGCAGCGAGCATGGAAACGCACAGCAGAGGCCGAGCATGAACCTTCTTCCACCCAGAGCTAGTGGGATCCATGCCCTGTGCCCACCTCGGCTTCTCGCCACCCCTTTCTCAGGTGGGAAGGGGTCAGTGTGGTGCCCTAGCATGAGCAAAGAGTAAGGGCCTTTCATATCAGTACTCCCACTCCTTCCCCAGTGACTTCACCCCGTGATCTAGCCTAAGAGTTTTTAATTCTTAACGTATCTTAGTATCATTTTAGTGTGATGATGAAGTGGATGAAGCCTTCAGTTCCTGAAGTCAAAGGGAAAACTCATTAAGCCAAGCCAGGACTTCACTCTGTAAATCCCAGAGACATTAAAGACAGACAGATTCTCAGCAATGCTGGCGGTATATTCAGGTATCTCTGTAAAATGGTCTTTTTTGTAAGACCATTGCAAAAGAACCTCTCAAAGAACCAACCTTTGGTTCTTCACTTCTTTGAGAATATGAGTGAAATTCTGATGCCATGTGCATGGACGTAAATATATGCTGAATTTGTAAGGTACTTCATGGAAAAGAGAAGACATTCTGGCCATACAAAAACAAAGAACCTCTTTTCATTAGCATAAATTAAATAGTTTTCTTTCTAATAAGTTATTAAAGATTCAGAAAAAAAAGGAAAAGGAAAGATCAATTTGGCAAAGATGAGAGTTTAAGACAAATTAAAGAAACCTATGGACAAATAATTTTTGCTGTTCTCAGATTTTCCATTTAACCTGTATGGCAAGATTAACATGATTTATTGCTGAGACTTCTACAAATTAACATGTCAGTCATCCTGCACGTAGCACTGCAGGAGCTCTTATTATGTTGTATTTGCTTTTTAATATATACTGCATAAACCTTGATGTTGTTTGTGGCAGGAGCAGTAAGCCGGGCTTTCTAGGGCTTTGGCACAGGCAAAGCAGGCAGTGTAATCATTGCTTACACCTAAGGCTGGTTGTGTTTTGTTAATATTCATCATACGCTCCTGTCCTTTATTTCAATGTATGTCTCTTAATCCCACCCTGAGAACAACCTAATCCAAAAGCTGCAGCAGCAAGACCATTAAGCAAATTCATGAATACTCATAATACTCATCTTTCATATGTCAACATAGTAGTGATGGTCTTTTCCTTTGGTATTAATAATACATGCACATTTGAAAAGTTTTTCTAGGCATTCTAGAAGTTCAGCCATCAGATAGAAGTTGCTGTATAAAATTGGAGATATTCCATGACTTTTGCTTGCACATATGGACAGTTCCTTCTGCACTGGTGGGATTCTAGAGAAAAACTTGCAAGAAATGCATAGGCACAAGCTAAGCTTCCTGTATTAGTCAACTTCAGAAACTGCTTTTAAACTGCTTTAAAATGGTAGTGTTAGTATCAGTTTTGTTCTCTAATTCAGCTTTGAGATAGCAGCAGTTTTGAATCCATTTCTTCACTTGCCAGTGGGCATGCTGCAAGGTGCTCAGTCTGTACACTCACCGGCAGATGCTATATGGATAGGAAAACACGCACAAAATATGATTGAGGACTATTCATACCCAAAAGTTTGCTTGGTTTGTCTTCACCACTGACTTGAATTTAATTGTTTTCCAGTAAGAAAAATGTTGAAGAAAAGTTTTGATGGAAAGGATCAATTTTCATTAGTTTCCTGAAATAATCAAAAAGTTGAAATAAGGAAAAAAAGGATTGACTTCATTGATTTTCATTTTTCTATTTTTCACTTTTCTGTTTCAGAATGTCCTTTCAAACATTATGCTAACATGAAAGTCCAAAAATCAAAAGAGTTTATTAATGAACAGAAAAAATCTCAGCCAAGAAAGAAGAACACAATGTCTAACTAGCCCACCTCAGAATGGGAAATAGATATAACAGTTACACTTACTTTTGATAAAAGTGAGATGTCTCTAGCAATTAATATTGGGATTAGAAGCAAGAAGTATAGAAAACTGATACTGGGAATCCAAAATACATGAGAAATTTCTAGCCAGGTGAACCTTTAGACAGTAAGATTTTTTTCTTCAATATATTGAAAACTTCAAATGTTTCTTCAATATATTGAAATATTTCTAAAAAACCCTCAATATTCTAGAAACTGGAAGGAAAGCCAAGACTAATGAAACAGGGCAGAAATATTTAATAGATATTCCTGCTCTTCATTTAGGAAGAGGTCAGATAATATACATAAAACATGTCTTCACTAACACTATACATATGCCAACAGTTTCATTCCTGTAGTAATCAAAATGGATATTTCAGAATTTTTTTTAAATTAGTTCCACAGAAGATCTTTAAAATTGTCTAGCAAAGGACCCATCACAACTACTACTGTAATTTATAATAAGGTTAGTAGATTATTTAGATAAGATTAGTAATTATATTCCAGGGATATACCAAATGACCAAAAGAAACACAAACATAAATATTTTGTCAATATTAGAGCAGAATGAACATCTGCTTAATTATACGTCTTGTGGTCTCTGCTTCCAAGTGCAATCTATTTGTGTAATGACAACAAAATTTAGGGATTTACTTACAAGAAGCTGCCATTCCATAATTATGTATGTAGTGAACCAGTGTGTAAGAGTACTCAGCAGAGCACACTAAGATTCAACAAAGGTTTGAACTAAGCCAATGCCACCTAAAAATACAGTGGTCTATGCTTCCCGAAACTACGGACTAGATGGCTGAGGGCTGTGTTCACGCTCACGTCATTGGCAGTATTTGAGGATGACTTATTTTGTCGCACCACAAGTATTTGACTAGACATGAATCTTCACTGGAAGCCTTTACAGAGGTCTGACCAGGGACCAGAGATCCCCAAGGACTCATGCATGCTGTTGTTCTGGCTTACAAATTAGAAAAATAAAACAAGTTCACATATATCTGCTGCTGTTCTCTTTTGTGGACCATGGGCTTGAGCAGTTCCCTCACCAAACACAGGGGACTCATCACCAGCTCCAAGACAGGTCACAGTTCAGCAGCGCTCTAGCTCTTTGTTGCCTTCAGTTGAGATCCACAAGAAATCCTCAGTGCACTAACAAGAGATGTGCCAGGAGTGACAGCATATCGCAAACACAGCTTGTGCACTTAGGGATGGTCCCACAGAGCAGGTACGCAAGGCACATCAGGGACACAAGGGACATTATCCCCCTTGGAGCTGCTTTTGTCCCTTTGCTAATCTCCTGTCAGCAACATTCTCCTCACTCTTCTGAAATCTGCACCTCTTTCTTTCCAAAATCCTTAAATAGACTCCAAAGCAGGAGCATGACATCACTGCTGAGTCAGCACTTCAGCTACAAATCATTGAAGCTTTTCCTCTAGTCCCAAACCTCTCTGCAGCCAGACCTCTCACTCCCAGGCTCTTTGAAGTGCAGATAAGCAAGTCCACTGGCCTGAGACTCCATCCGAATTACTCAGAAATGTCAGAACAAGAAAGGCTTCGTCAGCGCAATGCCCTATTTAGCAAACCCCTTTAAAACGATCATAGCGGGAAGCATGAAGTTTGTCACTTTAAAGTCTTTAAAGCATAGTCTAATCACAGCTACCAGACCTTTCTGAGCAAGCTTTTCAACACCTTGGTACAAAAATGCTCTTAAACAAAGTACATAGTTTGCATCCAATCCACTGCTGACATAGCTTCCAGTTTTATGTTTAAGTGCAATGTAAGCATGATGGTGCCGAGCACACTAAGTTTGACAGGCAGTTTGCGGCTCTTGCTCCTCTTCTGTCACTTGCTTAAAAGTTCATCCAAGTAGAGGGTCAAACCTGGGAAAACAACTTTATTCACTTGTGACTTCTGCAATTCACTAGTAGAGCACATATGAAAAAGACCCAAGTCCCAGGCCAGTCCCACTTCTCTGCAGGGAGGTGAATACATGAAAATCCCCTTAATTGGGTTACTTCTCCAGAAAATATTCTGCCCACATAATAATTAATAGAGATTCCTTCCACATAACATAATCATTTTCCCCTCCAGTATTTTCTGGAAGCATCAGACCTCAAAGCCCACAGGAGCCCAAGGTGTCTTACATAATCCATAACAGTGCAACCCACCACATTATACATTATGCACAAAACTTTCCATAGACATTTGTTCCCACGCACATGACATCTAACTCCTTCTCCAGTGTGTTTAAATACACCAGCAGAATATCACTATTTTCCTGACTGTTGCCTTGCTGACCCAGGAATTGTATCCCCCTTGGCAGGCTCCCTGCCCAACTCCAGTCCTCAGCACTGTGCTCTGAGCCTTCACTTACAGTATCAGCTATGTGCAGTTAAAAATAAAGCTTGCCATGAGACAAACACCTTCCCCAAGGTGAGCAGAATAACATACTGGCAAAGATGCACTTGTGGACGCTTCATAACACTCTCATCCCTTGCTAGAGTTAAGATTTCTGAGGCAAAAATAGCCCATATTGCACTACAGAGGCTTCTCAGACCACAGAGAGATATTAAGGTTATTCTCAAGGTGAATGCCTTGTAATATCACTGCAAAAGTCTGTTAATTTGGTAACTCACTGAACACTCATCCATAGTGAGAAAGACAGCTTGAGGCAAAGGTTGCATTTGATTTGGCCATGAGCCACAGCACAAAGGAGCTGATGACCAAATTTTCCTTCCCAAGGAAGCCTCCCTGGATCTGGGTACTTAATACAGCAGCAGCAACTGCTGGGACATGGAAACTGCTTGTCTCACACTGACCTACCTGGCTTCTTGCTCCACTGGGGAACATCACCCCAGCAAGGAGTCATTTCCCTTTCCATCAAGACTTGCCATATTTCCCAGGGGAGTCACCACTAGGACACACTTATCCATAAGCTCCACCTGAAGGATGCAATCACAAGCCCTACACAAGCTCCTGGCAAAGTGAAGTGCAACTTCACTAGTATCATCCTTGCACCCTGCAAATAAGAACAGCCTCCTTCCCCTCACTAATTATACCCACTCGGGTAGCTTTGATCGCCAGGAGATGGTGTTCAGCTGTGGAAGAACAACTTGTTTCTTTATGCTGAGGTGAGGTCTCAGGTCAGTGTTTTGCTGCTGCAATACGCAGATGAGCTCAGCAAAGGTCATGAAGAAAACAGACCTCATGAAAGTAATTTCCCCTGTCATTAGGCAGTTGGGGTCATCATTCTTTCACAATAGCCAATGCCTGTGAGCTCAGCCTCACCCAGAAACCTACCTCAGATCTGGACTGTGAAGAACATAAATAACTTTTTTTTTTGAGTAGCAAATTGAAATTCATGTACTTGTTCGAGCCCAAACACAAGCATCATTTCACTTGCATGACAGCATGACTACTGCCTCTTCCACCTCTTCCATGTTATTTGGTAACCATATAAAAACATACCTGACACCAGTCTGTGGCTGTTGGATTACCTCCTGCTTCTGTTCTACCCCCTACCTTTCAAGAAAAAAATAATCACAACCAAAAAAAACAAATTATTGAAGTAATGAAAGACTACACTGTGAGATACCTGCCTGGCAGAGAGTGATTAATTTAAATTAGCATAGGGACTTTAGTGGGCCGCAGAGACACAATGATTAATGGGAAAAATACTTCATGCTAGAATAATAAAGTAGACTTGTTCAGTTCCATATATTACTGCAATTAAAGCAAAAAAAAACCCCACCTCTGCAATAATTCTATAGAGCCTTAAGGGGAACATCTATATTAGAAGAGCTGTAATGCTTTGGTCACATGGATGCAAGCGGGTGTTCAAATCATGGAGGGAGGTATTTTCAGTTAATGCTGACTGGGGTGCAGGCAGTTGTGTCCGGCGAGCAGAGCAGGTGAGAGGTAGGTTGGAGCAGCCCCAAGAAGCCAAAGAGCAAAGAAAACCCATGGTCAGAGGGATTTCGAAGCCAAGAGCAGAGCAAGATGGGGTGGACAGAGGCCAGAAATAACGTGTTGATGCTGCTGGTGAGGAGCTACACAGTCTGCATTTCCTGATGGATATATAATAAAATGACCTTCATTGACAGTGAGACCTCATAAGAATGGCCAGCGGCCAGAAATTGCCTCCAGATTGGTTGCTGGAGTTATGCTGGTGAGACTGGTTGTGATGACATCCCTCCACTTCACCCCTCTGCTTGCTCAGACTACCCGGAGACGTGCGATGTCCCCCTCCCTGCAGGAGGCTTCGCTTGGCTCAGGCACGCTTTTCCAAAGGAATGTAAAATAGCAGCAAATGAAATGCAAAACAAATAGGATCTGCCACCTCCTTGTTTTGGAAGAGCTTATTCCTGCGTGGGAAGTGCTATAGTGCTATAAAAGACTTTTATACATGCATAAGTGTAACCCGCTGGGAATGGGCCAAATGAGGATGATTTCATATCTCCAGTCAATCTGAACATGCAGACTTTGGGCAGTTCCAAATTAGGTTTTTATTAACATCATTCATTGCCATCGTGTAGTATGGAAATGGGACTGCAGATGTCCTCTTTCCGTTGCTCGTGCCGATAAACAAGCAGTGGGCTGCGCGGATGCATTTTCATGTGCTCAGGAGCAGATCTCAGCGGTCACGACCCGAGGTCTGACCCAGCTCACTCCCTGCAAAAATCAGCAAATCTTTCACAGTGTTCCCCCCTGCCCTGTAGCTAGAAGGACTCTGACTGGAAATGCCACATGGAATTGTGTTTTTCCTCGTGCATTTTTTAGCGAATGGAGAAATGTGCTGACTAAAGAAAAATAGGATAAAGATCCTATTAATATGGATCAATCAGTAAATAAAAGCATTTTAATGAAACGTTATCCTCTAAGGCAAAACACAATGCCTTTTATTTGCCTGAGTGGAGTGGAGTCACTGAATTGATAAATAAATAATAACTGGTAGTAAAGAGACTACTGTCAATGTAATTTGCCAACAGAAACAACACACTACACTTGCCAAGAGCAAAGACAAAAACAGCACATTGCATAGTACATTTTGCAAAACAAAATTTGAATATCCTCCTAAGTAATTAGCAAATGCAGGAAATGTAACCTGAGGTAGCGGGACGTTTCTGCATGTCAGACTGTGAGCCGCGTTCCCGTGTCGGGAGTGTGAACCTGCCTGACAGTGACACGGCAGCAGCACCGAGCGTGGCACCTCTCCCTTGGCAGGGTTTCAGAAAACCACAGCTCTTCCACAAAGGCAAATTATCTGTTCTTGTTCATGTGTCTACCCCTTCCAAAATACACTGTCTGCATCAAGATAGAGACGTCAGGACACAAGATAGCTGTGCTGTCAGCGGTGCTGCTAACCCAGATCTGTCAAGGTGAACATGGGGAAGATTTCAGCTTTCCACAGACTGTTTGGAGGAGGGAAATGATGTACTGTCCCTACTAAGCTGCTACTGTCAAGGAATCAGTGAGCTTTCAGAAACACCCTCTGGTGCTTGAATACATAACATACTCAAAGTTTTTTCTTTCTTGTGGCATGAAGGATGAAGCTCTTGGATATGTGGAGGGACTGCTGTTAAGATAAGGTATGGAGAAAAACCGTTTGTCCATCCATCCTGTGGAGGGAACAGGATGGATGGACAAACACGTCCTTCACAGATTTTCTTCACCAGCGGGTGAGCTGCATGGACCAAGCTACAAGGTTGGAAGCGTGAGGTTCCCTGAACCCCAAAGTGAGCAATCCTGGTGGCACTGCCCCAGCTCTTCATCTGCCTGGGCTAGACGCAGGAGTTTCGTGCAGACCTGAAGTCCTTTGGGACAGCATGTTCAAACGGGGGATCCCTTCTGGTCTGTTTGCCTATTAAAGAGCCCGTGGCATCATGGCTACCAGCAGCAGCTCACTGTAGTCTTCTTGGCTTCTCTAAGAGATATTACAGCAGACGTTGACAATATTTATATGATAACATATGAGGATATATGAGATTATATGACAACATATGATATGTCACATATGAGAAATCTCATATAGTCTCATAAATTGCCATATATGAGAAATCCCTGAAGCAAAAGTTTTGCAGGGTTTTCTAAGGTAAATGTACAGACATAAGCACAGCGGACGAGGTGCCATTGTAAAAAACAGAAGAATCTGATAAAACTAAGAATTCAGAAAAGAACATCAAAAGGAGAAAAAAAAAAGTGTTGGTAAGTGGTGTCCTGACAGCATGCTAAGCAGATATCTTTTTCAGATAAAGCTAGTCAATACTAGGATGAGTTAAGAGAATACTTAGAGAGAGAAATAGGTGTTTTCAGAATGGATGGGCCATTAAGAGCAGATAATTGAATCCTTGTGGTTAAGAAGTGTCACTGGATTCAATACCAGCTATACATATATCTGAAGCCAACACATGGTTTTGTCAGACACCTGATAAGGTGATGGAAAGCAATACAATCCTGAGCAACAAAAAAAAGGCATTAATTCATAATAAAAATTGAAAATATGAAGGGAGGCTCACACATACTTAGCATGGACAAGCTTTCCCCAAAGCAATGAAAAGCTTGAATGAAGATGCGTAATTCACTCACTCTGGAGCTGCTTCATGAGTAGATAAAGATGAGGGTTTGGTCTGGTGAAAAACTAAATATTGGTCTGTTACACCAGGAGAGTAGGGAAGGGTAGTTGCATGAGCAAGTCACAAATTTTACTTTGTCACCTATCACTCTTGTTAAAGAGCCTACAGATTTGTAAATAAAGATCTTGTTCAAATTCACTGTTCCTCAGGTCAACTAACTCAGCTCTCATACAGGGAGCAAGAAAACTGCTTCTGCATCAGGACTTCCCTAATTATTCAGGAGCCTTGACATCCTCCAAACTAATAAATGAGGTATGTCAATGGTTTTACATAGCCTCATAATCTCCCATAGGAAAATGAGAAAATTTGCATGATAGGAGTTATTTTAAACCTGACTAAAACTGTTACTGGAACATACACCTCAGGCACATGATGACAGCTAGATGGAAAAGATTACCTTAAAACTGTGTTCAAATCCAGTAAGTGTTATAGGTCTATTTTCACTCGCTTGACAGGATCTTATTGCATGTGAGCAAACCCCAGAAAAAGTCACAACGGTATCGAAAGAGAGTAATTATCTCTCCAGCTTTAATGAACGAGATCAACGATGAACCACAACCAACGCAGTACTTACACCAGCTTCTCACTGACTTACAGGCAGACATTCAGTCTGCGCATGTTTGTGCCTGTAAAATCATAGCAACAGATAATGTCAAAAATGGGACATTATGGACCTCTTTCCTATTGTAGGAAAATAATACACATCGTTGTCCAAATGCTATCCGGATCTCTTGGACTACTCCTCTTTGACCCTGTCCCATCTGTTACTTGGCTCTTTGTAGCTATTAATTTAGCTACATTGCTAAAATAATATCATCATTTTCTTATTCTATATTCTTGTTTTGGCTTCAGCTGTATTTGATTATCGACCTCACTAATCCCAAATACCTGTGATGCCTCTGCTTTCACTTTGAAATTAACCATCCTCGTTTTCATCTTTTCTGGGGGAAGGAGAAGGCACGTGTCTGAACATTTGCAGAAATGCTTTAGTCAAAATGCATGAAGCATTTATTGCCAGCAAGTATTCTCAAAATATAACCTACTGCAAAAGCTCCCATGCCAAAAAAAAAAAAAAAAAAAAGTTTGAAAGACTTGTACAGAATTTAAAAGACTTTCTCCTAGTTAAAACTTTATTATTTGTATTAAATATATGAAATATGTAGCTAATTTATGCAGCCCTAGATTACTATTTTTCTGCAGCTTTTGTCAATCTGCCAAGGTATTTCTTTGATATTTTTGGAAATTTCTCCGATATTTCCTCACATCTTTGTAGGCTCCTGTTGATTATAGTTGTAAAATACAAATTGGCTCACAATTCTCTTGAAGACAGAGTTAGGGCTAAATCAATAATGCTCTTCCTGATATATTTGATAAAGTCAAAAGCAAAGACTGCAAAGACATCCCACATACCAAAGTCTGTGCTATGCAGAGCTTCACAAACATAGTCCCCCACAGAGAAATGATTGATTTAGGCAAACCTGGGATTTTGAATCTGTAATCACTGACAGACAGATGCTTCTCTGATATAAAACGGCATTGCTATATTGACTTTGATGTACCAACTCTAATAAATATCTAGAAACAATGGAAATGTAAAGGGCTTTCTATCTCTGATCTTTGGTTATGCTTAAGCTGTTCTCCTTAAGTAACCATTTTCAAGAGCTAGAAAATCACTGATTAAAATCAGATTTTTAAGTACATGTTTGGATAAATGGGTTTGGGATAAATGAGAACCTGAATTTTTGGCCAGTTCCACATATGGTCCAGAAGAAGGAAAGTCTAGAGATGAGCTCAGCTCATAACGGCCCCAACCATCTTGTAGACAGGGACTCTGAGGTATCACCAGAATGATGCATGGGTCTCTCTAGGGTAAATTATGATCACACTTTTGCTCACAGACTATTCTTCCATAATGTCTACACATTATTATATTACAAATATTGTCTTCTAAAACTGGAGGTGCTATATTTTATCACTTTGGAGATGCTGAATATAAAAATGCAATCTGCATGATTTTATTTTATGATTAGTGTTCTACCCGTAGCAGAAACTCTCTTTAGCTTGATAAATTTCTATGGAAGACTCCATTTATACCTAGAATTAAATAGATAACGAGGAACATTGCAAATTGAAAATAATTTGTGCCTTCCCTTCTCCCCCAGCTCGCACTCAGTCTTAGTCTTTGCCTTTTTCCCAAGAGATCCTTTAGCTAGTGCGAAACAAAAAAAAAAAAAAAAAAAAACCCTCACTCCCAGAATTTCTGCACGTTTTATGAAAGATTCACTGGTTTTTATTCCTGCAGCTGACAGGGAAGAAATTACCATGAGCCATCATGTTTTGGAGAATTGGGAATACCCCATGCGAGCACTATGGTGACCACACTGTAGCCGATATTTTGGGGAGCCTGACCTCTGCACAGAGCATCCACACACAGCAACTCCCTTCCTCACCCAAAAACACTCACCCGTGATGCACAGAGCACCTGAAACCAGCTACTGAGAAGGTAGCCCATGAATATGAAAATACAGCTCGCAGAGCATGCTGCAACCCTCTGGCAAGCAATGTCACCAAGAGCAATGCCCTTAAACTCTATATGTACACATATATATATTATATATATATATATATTTTTTTCCTATCCATCAGAATTTGTGCTGGTGCCCGGAGAATTCATCAGCCAGCTACAGAGGCGTAGCAAGAGCTGGTCAAGGACAGAGCACACTCTGCCTTCTCACATGGGGCAGAGGCAATCAGGAGATTTCACACATATTTGTGCTGCCTGAGAAACATCCTTAATGCGTGGGGACATGGACAAGGGTAAGAGCAAGAAAGATAAATTATCTTGCTCCGAGCTACAGTCAGCCTGTGGATAGCAGCAGATTGACGCAGTTGAGTACAAGCACCATGAGCCAGTGCCTGTAAATACCTGTTAGAGTGCAGGGAAACTGCTCCCTCCCCTTCACCCTATCCCTTCCACTCATCTCCCTCTGTCTGTCCTGATAATTTTATCATCCTTCTCAGTGAGCAGAGGGGGTGGAAGGGGTAAGTGGCAGTTCTGACCCTGGCCCTGGGTACTCGAGAGTGAAGTATTTAAATTTGTAAGCTCGACTTGAGAGCCATCGTCCCACAGAGAAGAGTTCTTAGATTAGCAGTTGTGAAAGCTCCTCAGGAATTGCAGCTAAACCAGCTCGTACAAAGCCTCCCAGTAATCCCTTTTTTGCACATTTGCAAAAACGGATTGAGGAGGGTGAGAAATATTCAGTCCTTCCTCAAACCTAGTGGCTTAAATCACTACTGCTATAGCCCTTGGCTAATTATACTAAGAGATGCAGATCCTACAGAAAGATTTAGACCTGAGAAGAAAGATAGGAGAAAATGTTCAAAATTTTCTTTTTCAACAGGAGGATAGAATCAGGCTTTAACTCCCTTCCCAAGTGTGTGTGCAGGTTTCCCTCCATGGAAACTAAGTCGGGGAGCAAAAACCTGCTGAATATCTGAATTTTGTCTTGTCACTTGCTCTAAGATACAGCTGGGACATGGAAACTCAGAAGTATTTTTGTAATTTCTATGAGGCTCTCTAACCGGAGGTAGACACGGCTATAGAGCTATATCCAGCCTAATTAGGGGCTGATCCTCAGCTCCAGAGGCTGGAGAGGTCCCCAGCTCACCATAAATGTGTCTAATGCGTAGAAAAGGAGGGAGTCTTGCTTCAAGAGCTCCTGGTTACTATGTCCTCTTCTGACAGGCCCTCACTTGATGAGATATTGGGAGAGCTCTTTACCCTTCAGAAGCTGTTATTCTAAAATCCTAATTTCATCTGAGAATAGCTTAGTGATCATCTGGACACACGACCATATGGCAGGTCATATGTGCCAGGTGAATATCTCAGAAGAGCTGAGTTTCCACCTTCTGAATATTACCCCTAATCACTCTCCTCCAGCCAGGGAGAGACAAGGTGCACAAGACGCTGTCAGACTTACAGACAAGTCTGCAGAAGAACTAACCTACTCTGGTGCGAGTAAATACTATATTACTGTATAAATAAAAATAGAATATTTTGAATAAAATGCTATGAACAAGTTTTGAAATACAGATGCAATCCTGTTTGGTGGTCTCTAACTGATTTTTTTTCTTTTTGCTTCACTTTGACTTCTGCACTCTGCTTTTTCATTTTGATAACATATTTTAGATATAAATAATTTACTGCATGAGAACAAAAATTGCTCTTCATTAATCAAAAGCAAACACTTTATATTCAAATTGGATAAAAAAGCGATACTTACAACAGCATGAAACCCTGATGAAGACAAAAGATTCAGTGTTTTTCAAAAACAAATATTAGTCATTACTGCAAGGAGGACTACAAATATCACCTTTATCAGTGCTTGAGGAACCCAGTTAGCTCAGGATTTATTTGCAATGGTTGCCACGTTCATATCCACAAACTAGACTGCAACTTTCTAAATGTTGGGGTTGCTGAATATTAAGCAAGAAACGTATAAATTACAACACAGCTGATCATCATCTAGATGAGACGGCAAATAAAATCATCCCAGAAGGGTTCAAATTTGAGTGCTGCTGAATCAATTCCTTCATTTCTGTTTGAAAACGAGAACGAGTCCAATGAATCTTAGTTTTACCTCTGTGTAGAGCTGAAGACAGCTACTGCCATCCCGTTTACTAGGCTTGTCGCATTTGGGACATCTTGCACTGGGAGCTGAAGAATACAATGATTTTTAAGTACAGTCTTCTCAGAAACAGATAACTAGTTCTGAAAAAAATATAAAAGAAGGAATAGGAAAACCATTGCTGAAGCTGCAAGGCAGATGGGAAGACACACTTCTTTGCAGCTTCATTTCCAAGCTGAAAGAGAAAAACAAAAGTCATAAATAAATTGAGGTTTATGATTAAAAATACAGTTCAACCAAAACCATAGATCACAAGTGACGGCTGCTTGCTGTAATTAAAACTGAAGACACAGAACTGAGCGCCAGGCAGGCAGGTCACACACCGTCTGATGGAATCCCTACACGTCTTAGATACTGTGCTGATAACTGCTTAAGAAATATGGAGCAATGGTTGAAAATGAACCAACATCGAAATAAGTCTAGTTGCAACGCTACTGGGTTAACTATAAAATAGCAAAGAATAGATAAATTAATGACTTCTTTTTTTTAATAGTTTTCAATATTAAAAAGAAATGTGTTCTGCTTTTGTTGTTACCTGTTGTTAAAGCAAAGAGGCGCAGCAATTACACTCTAAGGTTTCAAGCGAACAATTAGTTCAAATTTGCTTTAAATCCATAAAAAAATAGAGTTTTAGGAGTTTCTCCAGCCCGCAGGGACAGAAAATTCAGTGCAGTTTGAGAAGGGCTATAAAGTTCTCTCTGTGAGCATGGGGATTTGGCCAATAAGATATTCATTTTAATGCTGGACTAAGTTTGTCAAAAACAAAGCCTTTCCAATTAAAAATTAATTGTCTTTAGGGGTATATGACATTAAAATGTAAATTTAAGACTCAGTCTTTTAAGGTGCTGAACCGTATGGTTTTAATCCACTGAGGCATTAAAGCACGGATTTAATTTTTTTACATGGATGGTCTTATTGATGTAAGCACTTCCTTAACAGCGGCCAGGCTATGAAGCTTCTTTGAGGACGTAGCCCTGAGCAGTGAAAAGAGGTAGTTTAGGCCAAAAAGCATTACAGTGGGCCAGAGCCCACACGTTATTTGCATTTCGAATGAGAGCATTTTAATAATTTAATCACATTTGAAAACCATTGTAGAGAGACGATCCCTAGTCATGTGGGGAGCTAAGTCCTCTTAACTTCTAATTCTCACCCTTCTGCTTATTCACAAAATAGCTTTAAGAAATATCCTCCTATGTCTCAGCTTTTCCATTGCCACAATACTTACCTCAAAGGGCTATTGTGCATGTCATTAAATAATGCTGGTAAAGCACTCTGGAGATATGCTTTGGTGTATATATATATTCCAACAGAGATGATTATTGTCGTGTTAGTACTGTATGAGGTTTGATACAAATCCATGAAATATACCATTGGTTACAATTCTTTAAACACAATCTCCAGCATAAAGACTTTAAGTGTAAGAGATAGTCGACTACTTTAGAACACAGTTTTGTAAAGCCTTCATTCTTATAGCTATATTATATTCAAATGTCGGAATATATCCAAACCCCGATTTTTATTTTAAGCTTGGCTGATTTATTGATGGCTGTGCTTAATTTTTAAAACATTTTCTCCTTTAGAATTAGTCTGCTGTCAAATCTTCTAATGTACACAGTCCAGAGTCACCCCGTTCATCTTAAGCAGCTTAGCATTAATGTTTAATTCTGCAGTCTTTGCCCTAGCTGTGCGGAGCAGTTTGATAGTTTATGCACCTCTGCAATCAGCGGCAAACACGGATCCCGAATCCTTGCCTGTGCTGGCAATCTCTCCCGCCCCTTGCCTCCCCTTTCTTTTCCCCCTGTAGTTTCCAGAGCCACATAATTTTTCAATAACAAGTAATTGTGGAAGCCTGCAGTGAACAGGGTGAAGTCCAGAGGAAAACCGCTCTCGTTGGAAGAGAGGGCTGGAGAGAGGATTACGAAAGGGATTCTGCACTGATGGCCCTGCCAGGGTATTTGCTTCTGCCTGTTGACCCCCTGCCACCAAGGGGTTTATTCACTTCAGTCCTTAGGCATTCTCTGCTGCTGAGCAGACCTTCCACAGATCCAAGAAACGCGATTGTCGTCACAAGCAGGAGCAATAGCTTTTATTTTTCTGTACTTCATCAATGACAGAAAAAGTGGGTGCCATATTCACTGGCTTGTGCTGCCCATGGGATGAAGATTAGTTTAAATGTGTTGCCTTTTTAGTTTTTTTTACATATATCCCTGCCTACATTTATACATACTATAGAGCTGTTTCCTCAAAAAATTCTGATTTACACCACACTTTGCTATCTGTCATAGTCCGCACACCAGCAAAACTCTCTTTACTCTAAAAGATTTTAATGTCTGCTTCTCCAAAGCACGTGGAGGCTAGAGAGGTCCTGATGCAGCAAAGTATATGCTTACCATTAGACCAGGCTTGTCTTCCATTAAATCTAATAAGATTAGGCACTTGCTTAATGTTAATTACACACTTACGTGTTTTATGGATTGGGGCCTGGATTACTTATTTGATTACAATTAAGCCTGTGATTGCGTGTTTGCAGAGTTGGAACTATCAAGACAACGAGCCCGCCTGCATCCCTGCTCCGTACCTACCTCATTCTATTTATTTATTTAGATGCTGCAGCTTCGAGGGGTTTCTGTTAGCCCAGCAGTAATGGCAAACTCCAAACTTTTTTTATGCAAAAATAAAAACACTGCTTTTTCTTTTCAGTGCCTCATGACCATTTACAGAAAAAGAATACCTTATTGATGAGAGAGTCAGCAAACTATTCCCAGCACACAAACCTCTTGCACCTTTAGCCCGTGACTATGTGCACGCATATATTTTTCCCCCAGAAGAGCTGCGAGCAAGGTAAACTCTGCTGACCTCACTCAAACTAAAACCAAGAGCAGAAATACTCCAGGGGAAAAAGTCATTTTACGCAGGACAAGGCCTACAAAGTGCCTTAAACAGCTTGTTCCTTTATGCGGAGCGTCTCCAGTAGGCAGGCGTTAGGAAAAGCCGATGTAGCCATCGCACGCGTGTCGCGGTGAAGGTAACGGATTGGGAGGCACTTCCCAGGTCCATGTCCTTTCCATGCGTTATCTTGCCCAGACAGAGTGCAGGGTGGCTATTCGCCTCGATGGCAGCGCTCGCACGAGCCGTCCCGCACCGCCCGGCGCCACGGCGCGCTCATCCGTCCCTGCGGAACGGCGCTCCCGCGTCCCCTTCAGCCTGCCGAGATGTCCTGCGCAGTCGCTACCTCCCCCTGCATTCAACTCTAAGGTCTCCCCTTGACTAGTGTGTCAAAGGATCTGCAACACAGGGGAAGGCAGCCTATATTATAGCCAGTGATAGCCGGCTATATTTAAGTACAGGTTATTACAAGCAAAATATTAAATTCTCCTTCTTTTGCAGTTCAAGTCACTGTAGTTCACATCCCCATGTCTGTTTTAAGGCTCAGAAGGAATTTCGAGGCTAGAGGCTTTCTAAGAGAAAAAAGAATAGTTAAATACCCATTCATGTATAAAGGGCTTTTACATAAATATAAATGGCAGTCATTCAAGCTATCAGTCATACAGAGAGGAAGAATCAGCAGGCAATCTAATTCGAGGAATTAGATTGTAATGCCCGATGCAGATCCACTGGTTAATTTAAATAATGAGTCACCTGGTAGGCAATCAAATCTAGGTCAGGACATTTAGCGGGACGAAAATAATGAGCCTAACAGCAACAGAGCTAAGAAAACAATCCAGATAGTAGTGACAGCCCAGAGTGACAGCCCCAACAGCATCAGACAGCGTGCACGAACTGCAAATGGGCAGAGCAAAGAGAGCCAACTTGCGCACAGAGGCAAAACATATTCTCCAATGAAACTATTATAGAAGAGTTATCTTGGTTAAAAGGGAGCACGCTGACAACCACAGCGAGGACGTACAGTATTTATGTAATGTTACAGAATCTCCACTATCTGTAAAATCATTCCTCTTTCTCAGTTGTTTTAGTTTCTTTTTTCTTTTTTTTTCCTTTCTTTTTCTTCTTCTTTTTTTTTTCACAGAGCAGCAAATATAGTCAAATTTGATTGTTGTTGGTTTTTCAAAGGCAAATCTTTTCCTAGGAACTATTCCTGACTTTTGTTTGCATGGATTTGTGAACGTACTCTGTAGCTAGGAGCAGTTTTGGCTCTCCAGTAATAGTTACTCAGTTACTAAGTTACTCAGACAAAATGAGGACCGATGACAAAGATTAATCTATCTATTTATCTATCAATTTATCTATCTATCTATGTAAGTTTCATCTTATAACCGTGCCACTCCAGGTGTTCTGCATCCTAGTTCCTTGTTACTAACGCTGGTCTGTTTAGCTTATTCCCTCACCCCTCTCCTGTTTAGGTGGCCATTTCATTTAGCACCCGTGAGCTCTGCTGCAATGCGTGTGGTAACAGCAGTTGTAGAGAGTTACTGCTCTGTCTTCTCTACTCCCTGCCCAAAAGGTTGTTGCTGGTGTTACAACCTCTTATTATGGTATGGTCTGCTTCGATTTTACACTAATCCATTTTCTGTATTTCCCAAACTGAGCAAATTAATGAAGTCTTCTCCATAGATCAGAAAGAAAAGTGAAATTCATGCATCCACTTGGTTTCTAGAGTGTTTTGAGGTCTATTTAGATAGCAAGAAAGCTCTGGATATGAAAAGAAAAAACACATTGTTTTAAGAGTAGACTGGGCATTTTAGCAAAAACAAGCAAGAAACACAGGTAGGATGGAAATTGTGCTCTGGTAGCTCTTCTCCATATTTAATTTGTATGAGTTTCTTTTCTCCAGTATTGGCTGTAGTCACATCTCAACCATTTCCATTACCTACACGAAGCACTTCCAAGCTCTAAACAGGCAAAGCACTGGGCTAGGTGGCCTGCTAAACTCATAAGCCATAATTTTCCTTCTTTTGGCTAGTTAGATTTTACGGTTTATAAACAGCTAAAATAACTCATGCCGTATGTAATTCTAGTCAAGTCTACTTAAAATGCTCTTTCCAAAGTAATAAATGTGGTATTTTTTTTCTAACCGGGTCCCCTTAGAACTGGGGCAAAGAAAAAGTAAGAAGTCCCCTCAGCTCATGGTGATTGCCTGCATCTCCAAACCCACCTGACAGTGGCACAGTCACAACCACCTTTCAGCAAGAACCACCAATGAGTCTTTTAAAAATAATTTTATTTCAGTGCCTAACTAGCTCCAGCTTAAGCAGCACATATAATTGCCTCATAAGCAGTTCTTCAGGGGAACTGAATTTCAAAGGAAAACACTGGACCCATCCAGGTTTTGACAGTAACAGAAATTAGAGATGCCTTTTAAGTTCTCCAGCTTAGTCATTCTGCACTAGAAGACTGGTTGCAGCAACCCAGCAACTTGTTGGAATTGTACAGATTTTTTTGGGGAGAAAGATATTGTAAATTGCTGTTAATACATAGGAACTACTGAACTTACATGTAGAAATCTGTTAACTGTCTCAAAAGTATCTGCGGGCTCTAAAATAATAAATAAAAAGAACATGTTGGGATTTGGACAGGGAAAACCTGTCAGATCAATGGAAATTGTTCTTACGGTGCTACCAATAATCCACCTGTACAAAGAGTTCATAGGTTTAACATCTAATCTTTTCTGTGTTGTTTAACAACGTTATCTTTATATGAACCACAGAACTTAATCTGTATATTTTTTTATTTATCTGAATTATGGGTGACTGATTGACAACCGCTTTCAAAAACCGCATAGAACAAATATTGTATAAAGCAAAATAAAATTGTGTAATTTGTGTAAAAAAAAGACTGACATTAGTTTATATTCTCTTCTCCCATTTACTTAAGGTGCAGATGTCCCTCTTTAAATCCTGGGAAATGAGAAAATAATTTTGCCTATAAACATTCACATTAAAAAAAAATCAACTAAAAATGTAAATTATAAAGCCATAAAATAAGTAGAAGAAAAAATTAAGAACTGATCAAATACTAATCAGTTTGATATTCTAGGTATCTCTGTATCTATGCTTTTGATATTCTAGGTATCTCTGTATCTATGCTTTTGAAATATCTTTTTAACTTGTTTTTCTCCAAGTTTTTGGAAAAATATGGTACATTCAGATTCTGAGAAAAATTCTTACTAGCTAAAGCATTAATCAGTGGCTAATTGTAATTACTTAGCCTGTGGAAAATTTGGGAATGGAATTCAATAGTGACTGCAAGTCAAATAAAGTTTGCTTTTACTATTGATTTAAACATTTTTTGAGACAGATATTCAATGTGGTTCACTTAACAATGTTTTTTGTATTGCCTGGTCAATGTGCTGAATAATGATTGAACTTGGTCTTTACACAAATTTTTGTATTACATATAAGTTACCTTGTAATCATCAATAATCTTAATAATAGAGGACAACACATACAGTGCTTTGCCAATACGCCTGTGCAAAATTACAAACCGAGATGTTTTTGAGCTCCTGCTCACAGCAGCAGAGCCGTGCAGGTGGCCATGGCCCTCCGATGGGAGGAATGGCAATTGGATGGTAGAGTTTCTGGTGTCTGATAAGACTGTGGCTTTCTCCCTTATCCACCTGCCTGGTGCCTAGTTCACAAAACTTGCTGGAGCTTCTTCAGCTGCCTTCAACGCAGCATCTCTGTTGAATCTGGATGCAATCGGCCTGCTGCTCTAAAAGTCCTCCCATCTGAAAAACAAACTCAGAATAATTATTGCTATAATAATAATAATAATAATAATAATGATAAATAATTATCTCCCCATTCTGAGACTGAGAATGGTGATACAGAAATAAATCACAAATAGAGCTGTGGAAGACGATGCACACTTTCCAAGGAAAACTTGTAATTCTCCAAAAATTTAACTGACTTTTCAATTAACAGAAAACTGAAATGCACTGGTTTTAAAATTGAGAAGTTTGGAATACTGGCTCTTTCATTTGCTCCTTCTTTTCACTTTTTTATCACATATACATAAATAGGAGGAGGGAGAGAAATCACAATGAGGGAAGTAGAGCTAGACATGGAGGCTCATTTGGCAATCATGATAAAACTTTGCAAAACACAGAAAACCTGATTCACAAGACAACCTTATCGTTCATATTATGATGTCATGATATAATAATATTTATGTTTATAGCAAGATAGTAATTCATGAGCAGTGAAAGCTACTATAGGAAATTTTCTTAGGCTTTTGAAGCAGCTATACATTACCACTCCTACTGGCAGATTATTTCACTTTTATAAATTCCATTTTTCTAAACTTGTATCTGAATAATAGCAGCTTTGCTTTCTCCTTTCCACTTGGATTTTAGTATAGATAATGGCATTTTATTATGACATTTTACTTATTCATGTGGTTTGAATCTTTTGTAAACTACTTTTAAGACCATATTTAAGAAAATTTTCCAAAATGGCTACAAATGGAGGGAAGGTATGACAGAGACTTATTTTGAGTATTTGGAGATGTTTAATTTTAAAATCAATACTGATTTGATGCTGCTTCTTCAGTTCCCACCAAGGCCAATTTTGGCATGACTCATCTGAGGTGGCTGTATCTATTGTTATGAAGCAAAAAGGTAGGAGGCTTTTTTTTTTTTTAAATACTCTTAGTTATTTTTGTCCCCCTTTTCCAGTGGAGACTAAGCTAATAATTTATCACATAGTAGAAAATTACAACACTTTTTCAGTGACTCATCTCTCTTGGTTTGGTTTGTGATAGCAAATGGGTAGCTCCTTTTTTCTTTGGGTAGCATTCTTTTTACCCATGAGAGTTTAAAAAAAAAAGTTAAAATTTGGGAATTATTGAATATCAAAATGGACAACTACACAAGAAGACTCTGACACTCTCTGGGATTGCAAAGGAGGAAGTTTGCAGCTCCAAGCTACGATGTGGGCTACGAGCTGCCGCGGGAATCCAGGCTGGGCTGGGTCATAGCAGCACCTAGGTCCTGAGTTTCTCCAGAAACCCCTGCTCCAATTCAAGAAACAGCATTTGCAGTAGAAACACAAAGACTTCCTATTTTACCCTCAGCAAAGATGCTCACATTCTGCAAAGCCACTGGGATGTTCACAGATTTTCCCATTTTGCCCAAATCTGGAACAGCAGGCTCTGATGTAAGCTGGGGGCCAAATGCACCATGGATCTTCATTTGGGAAGATTCACCATAGATCTTTGTGTGGGAAGGAGCAATTCTGCCATGAATAATACCGTCATCACTAAATAAAAGCATGTTGCTTTTCTCATAACCGACCTACAAAGAATCATAGCAGTCATGAACTTATTCTTTCTTATTTTTACATACATACAAATTTTTTACATATATAAATGAAAGAAAAAATTCAAAGTAAAAACCGGGAAAGAGAACAAATCCAAATCAACAGAAGGCAAGAGTAACAGTATAGCTATAAAGGGCAGTATCAGCAAAACATTCTGCTGGCCTTCCTGTATTTGGTCATGATATAATTAATCCAGTACAATCCTTTTGTTAAAGAAATTACTAGTAAGATAATTTTAATGAGTTTTAAATTACATGTTATATTTTATGTTCTCTGTAAATTCAAATATTGGCAATAATTCCTATACAGAAATATTTTCTGCTATTATAACTTCAATAACTACAGTGTATGTAAGCCAAGATATGCCTTGATGGAAGAAAGAAAACTTTGGATAATACATCATTAACCTTAGGCCATATTTTAATCTTCATTTCTAAAGGTTTCCCTTTGTGTACAGTTTATTCATTACCCATTTCCCACTTACAAGAAGCAAATTCAGCAAACATTATTTATCCAAGTCTCTTTGTAAGCTAGAGGCAGGCTGGCTTTCCTGTTGTGTTGTGGAGGACAAGCCAAGGAGGCACATTCAACAGCAAATAAATGGTTGATGTCCAGGTTTTCCGTCATTTTTTTTTTAAGATAGTGGAATTGTCCTTAAAAGCTGCAAGGACACATGATAAAGTTTCCCAAGAGGAGCCTAATTCATACTCTGACCTTTTATACCAATTTGGTTATAGCATGTGTTCTATTAGTCAGTTAAAAAGAAAAAGGGAGATGAAGAAAGCAAGTATAATCCATGGCAATGTCATCTTGCTTGCTATGATTCTTGCACTCAGTTAAACTTTACCCATAAGGTACAGTGAGGCCCTCAGGAAAGGGGGCCCCCTCATAAACCAAAAGCAGTATCATAATAACTCAAAGGCAATAATATTTTTGGAAAAAAAAAATCTAAACTGAACTAAGCATTTCAAAACAGTAGCCTTTTTATGATTTTTTTCTGTTAGATAACACCTAAATTGTCTGCATCCTCCATACTTTGATGTCTCCATAGGCCTGAAAATATAAACTATGTCATCATTTGAAGGAAGGAGGAGATTCTTTACATCAAAGTGCAAACAGTTCATTTCTATCTTGGTAAATGAGGTCATTCTCTTATTGCTCCACTCTGCCTTTTTCTTTCTTTCCCTGGATACTGAAGTCTCTTTGAAATTAAATTGTCTGCACCTCCTTTTTCTAAGGAATTGAAAAGTCAACTTTTCTAAGCATCATGATGTTTTTATTATCCACCGGGGTTCAAATTTCAAAGTTTTTAGAAAAATGTAACACTTGCTTTCATTTAAAAGAGTATATTTTTCTTTTTTGCTGGTATTTAATACACTATTTTTGTGGGTCGTTCAATTGCCATTCACATCCCAATTCTTAGCTGCATAAAATTGCAAAGTCTCAGAAATCAGGCCAATATTTCGTGAAGGTTCATATGATACCCGGGGACAGGGTATTTTTAATTCTTTAATTATTGTATGATTATCAGAGGTCCTGGGTTTGTGGAGGACATTCACTGGTCTTATTTATAATCTTTAGTGTTCACAAATTTAGAGAATCCAAACTGCTATAATAGGTTGTTTTTATTTGGTGTCACTGGTGTCAATCTGAGTTTTATAAACAAGTCAAGGGTATCACGATCAAATCTAAATCCACAAGGCATTACGGAAGTTTAATATTTAGTAATAATCAATACCAATAGCAACAGAAAAAGGTTTCAAGAAGTTCTTACCTAGCATGATTTTCTTACAAAAGAAACTCTTAAAATTATCTCCACTGCCTTCAAGACTGATGCTAATCCAAATTCAAGAAGATAGTTTTCTTAAGTAAGAATTACTTACGTGATTAAGAAAACTTAAAGGGGTGGCTTCAAAATTTGTTACAATTCTATAATCTCTTTCATAACCAAGAAATCATCGGCCAGCTCTATTTTTGCAAGAATTGACCACATTATTTTTCCCAAACTCTGTCATTTGTCTTTTTAAAGAATGGCCCAAGACTGAATGGAAATACAATACTCTTCTGTAGGGAAGAGAAAGATTAGATTACACTTCATATTTTACATGAAGAAAATTGTGGCTATTTCAATCATAAATATAGCCTATAAGAAAAAAATATTGAATGTGGATTGCCAGTGCAATGCTATTATGCTAGAGTAATATAATATCCCCAAGGACATGATAGGTGCTCTCAAAAAAGTATAGATATGCAGTATGATGCAGTACACTCTGTAGATGAAATGTTCTCTGTTAATATATACCCTGCATAACAATTTCAGGATAATAAATGATGGGTGGATTTCTTATTATTGATTT
The DNA here is from genome assembly GCA_013389825.1 of Crypturellus undulatus. Classification (NCBI taxonomy): domain Eukaryota; kingdom Metazoa; phylum Chordata; class Aves; order Tinamiformes; family Tinamidae; genus Crypturellus; species Crypturellus undulatus. Next base: position 25,421 of record VWPW01008057.1, on the reverse strand, counting down.
TACCATCTGAGACAGTGGGAGGTCAGCATACATTTACACAGCACAAACTACAAATCCCAGTAGTCGTAAGCACACCACCTCAGCCTTCTTTTTTCCAAATAATTTGTACACAGTAAACACAGAGAATAATAATCCTTAGTGCTTACCAATTTCTTTTATTTGGCTTTTTATTATATACAATCTTTTTATTTTGTGGGAAAGCCCTTAAGAGAAGCAAAATCAATAGGCCACTATGAAACTGTAATAGGAGTCTACGGAAATCTCGCTGAGAACCACCAGATATAATAGAAAATGATAATATCTTTATGGGACTTTTCTTTCTAAGGCAAAGAACATAATAATTATTTTTAAAAAATTAGAAGGCTTTTTTTTCCTAGTAAGTTGTGTTATAATCCACAAAGGTTGAGGAAGAAAAGGTGTTCCTGTAACTCTGAATATATCCTTGAATGCGCACAGCAAGTACAACCTCAAGGCTCTGTGTGAGAAGCTCTCGTAAGAGACTTTCCTCCTTAAGGATGCACAGAAGACCCCCGAACAGAGTCTATGATGCTATGAAAGGGATGATGCTATAAAAAAATATGGAACACTGAGGATTTTTTTTCTCCAAGTAGTCTTGAGATCCCTGGATGATAAATTCCCAGTGCAATGGAGTGGCTTTTTTTGAGCTTCCATGTGGTACTGAGACCCACTGGGGAATGAACAGATGAGACAGTTCCTTCAGGGAACCATTAGCTTTGTTATTGATCCCCTGGAAGTACCAGAGCAAAGTGACTGAGCTTTCTGCACAACATTTTTGTGGGTTTTCAATGCTAAAGTGATTAAACTATCATAGTTTGTATGCTTGTGCAGTTCCCTCTGTAAATTGTTTATCTCAATGAGCTAAATATTCAAAAAACATACAACAGGACAACTCTAGAAGCACCACAAAAATCACTTTGATTTAACTTCTGTGTTTAGTGATGTTCACAAGTTTTCAAGCTGTTTGGGCGATTCTACAGCATAGGCTCTGACCCAAACCAGTCACAAAGAACATGGACTCTGATTTGTTTGTTTAATCCTGATTTGGCTACATTCAATGTGGAATTTTAAGTATACAAATAGTTCTATTAAAACTGATGTTCTTAACATTATGTATACAAATCCCTTCACAGCTTGGGGCATATGTCAATATATAAAACATAGATATAAGTTTCAGCAATGAGCTTCCTTTTCACAGCTAATAAATTCACAATGGGAACACTCAAAATTAGATTCAAAGGTAGCCCAGGTTATAATTATCTGCTGGATTAGGGATTTGCATGTGTCCATCACACTTACCCTGGAGCTTCTAAGCACAGGATCAATCTTTTTCTTAGGGTTTAATTTTTGGGGCCTCGTGGAGGTACAGCGAATCATTGCGTTGAGGTATCTGTCTTTCCTGTATGCAACCCATCCAGGTTCCCAACTGATTAAAATATCTAAGTTATATTGCTAGAGAATCTGAAATAAAGGATGAGCATACCATCAGGCAACAGCAAAAATCATACCAAATACTACGTTGTTTTAAGTCAATACAAATTTACTGAATTGAATGGATTTCAGACCCCTTTGCACTATGCAAGTGTTTACTTGAATAACTATCCTCGAATCACTTTTGTAGTCATAAAATAACTGTAGAAAAAAATGGGAGATATTTAAACTTCTTTTTGCCAGATACCTAAAATTCTCCAGAGTGAGTGCTGAAGAGTCAGGGCAAAGGCAACCGAAATGATATTAATTATTTTCTTTCAGTATTCCAGCCACAGAGACGCCACTTCAGCCCATATATTCATCAGAGAGTTTTAGCGTTCCTTTCACATTTTCATTATTCTCTTTGCTCCATTAATAGAACTATTTGCATGAAAGAAAGAGCAAATTATCTTCTTACTGGTCTATTACAAGGTTCATTAATGAATATAGGGGAGCTTTATTAGTACTTTTATGGTGCACCCATTCTCTTTGAATTTGTCGTAGGTGTTATTGCTATAGCACGTTGCTTCCCAGATGTCTGGAAGTGCTATTAGGTACAACAAACAACATATTAGTGACCAACTCTTACATTTCTACCACTCCTCAAATGTAAAAACTAGTGGTATTTGAGCCACATTTACTAATAATCATTTGATGGGCACTGATATTTGGTCATCTTAAATGTACTTGAACAATATACTGCACTATTTGCTACAAGTCTCATATGACTTTGTCCCTGCAAAGTGCTGAAATATTTTTTTAGAGAAGAAAGAGCTGTAAAACAAATTTTGAAGAGCAAAGTATTAAATTAATGTTTCATCACATTAACTACACAATGTCTAGCGAAAAATTTTTCTACAAAATACTGTATTAAAGTTAACACAAGACTGAATACCACACATGGGCATATTCACTGCATCTTTATATCCTCACATTTGGGAACTTGAATAAGCACGATAAGCGTGGAGAAATTAAAGGCTACACTGAAGAAGACCTTCCAGCACGTGGCTCATACATTTTTTTCTCCTCTTAAAGGATGGTCAATACTACTGAATATTGGTAATCAAAAGACAAATTCAAGTGCCATGTTATTTGTTCACCCTTGTTATCCACAGATCAGCAAAGGCCCCCAGTTTTGCTTGAAAACATCATGTACAGAAGAGCAAATGTGTCAGTTCTGCCAGACGTTTTTCCAGTGTCTGAAAGCAGCAGCATGTTTCCTTTTGTTAGAAATAGTATTAGCCTTTTCCTGGTAGGGACAGTAAACTGTTTATACTTCAATAAAACATTAAATAGGAGGCAAATATGAATTCTTAAATGACATTTTATGCTGCTGAGGAGGTAGGTTGAATTGTTTAAAATAAATCATTGTCTCAGACTCTAAATAAGTTGTTCTTTGTTTGATTTCCTAAAGAAATACCGAAAGACTCCTCTATCCACAAGTAAGCTAAAAAGCCTGCCCAAGATTATGTCTTGGTCTTTATCTGGTTTAAGGCAAAAGGTGCAAGCAGAGGCTGTGAGATTTGAATTCACTTGTTTTATAGGACTGAATAGTGATGATGATGGAACTGGGATAAGTATTTACAAGTGTGCATGTACAGTTAGCTTTGACATGAGCTAACGTCACTCTGTGTTCAGAATCTCTCCATTCATAAGTATTCATCAACTTTCTTTTTTTCCCTTCTTTTTCTTGCAAAGTACTGTTTGTCAAAAAAGGTTTGAAGAAAATCTAATCTGGCAAAAGGTTTTAAACATCTCAGAAGAAGTAAAATGAGGTTGAAGTTAGCATTAATGTTTATATTCATGAAAATCATTATTGTCTGAGCGTTTTTATAACGCATTTTTTTTCCAAGCCGATAACATATGCTGACGTACTATGATGCATTTTTTATAAAGTATTTGATTATTCAGTTTGATTTCCTGAAGGCTTTAGTGTCTAATTTGCTGAGGATGGAGGGATCAGCTTAAACTTTGTGGGGAAAAATGAGAATGACACTTTTATACAGACCTGTTACGCTGTGGCATGATTAGATGCATCCAGTCTTCATGAAACTGGAGACATCATCTTAGCGCATGATAAGCACCAGTGTGGCAGAGCATATTGGGTTACAAGGAATATTTAAAAAGGAATACAAACTTTATGTAAAATCCTCAACATTAAAGAAGAAGGAAAGGAGATATGCTGCCACCAGATTTAACTCCACTTTGGAGCTGATGTTGCAACATTTACATTGCAAAGAGTAAAATGTCTCTCAGTTATCTCTTGCATGATTACATAATTTTTCATTCCAGAGTTCATCCTCATTTTAACGACACTTTCCCATCTACATGGAGGAGTATTAACTCGTCCAATTTTACAGCAGGTGAAAATGACCCCAATTATGCCTTCTTTGATGCTAGATTAAACACATGAAATAAAAGTATTTCCCACTTCTCAAGGTTTATAAGTGGATAATTCCATTTGTTTTGTTTATTTTTTAGCTTTTTTTCTTCCAATAATATGTCTTGATATGTTGAATGTAATTTACATGATGCTTAACATCATATTAATATTGCTGTTCCATAGACACTGAGATGGAGTTCATAAATATTATTGAAGGACTCCTCCAGACGCTAAGAGAAAGGATATGTTTCAAGAAAGCAGCACTATGAGACCTCTCAGTTTGGTGAGTATGCTTCAAGTAATGTTCAAGAGCGAGGATCTCTCATCACAAATGCAGAGTTTTCTTCCAGGTTATATATTTGCATTGCTCACAGCCTGAGCAAAATCCAGCTCATCAAATTAGGTATTTGAGGCTGGTGAGAGCTGCATCTCCTACAGTATCTCTGCTAACTACTGTACAATTTCTCCCTTAAATTATTCTTTAATATGATGTCACTTGCACCTTCATTGTTGTCAGAGATGTTTAGAATATCAAAGTGAAATGCGAGGTTAAAGCAGCACATATTTAACGATACAACAGGGGACATACATGTATTCTGAAAAGACAGCTTTATGGTTTTTTGGAATTGGAGTAGCTTACATGGAAAGTAGCCAGAAATAATTATGTGGAGATAGGTTTGCCTCTGTATTTAGTTCAGTGTTTTATAATATTGAGTCGAATGCTTGCACAGGTTATTTTAAAACACAAAGCACAGCAAGCATGAACAGTGAGACAGAAAGCATCTTTTTTTTTCTTTTTATTCTGTTACTAAGCCCTTGACATTCATAAATCACCAAGAAGGCTGACCAGATATTCTGAAACCTGTCCAATTTATCATTGCACTGATAGGTTACACTTTAGAAAGTTGCTTGTTCATTCTGATCATTATCCTAATTTGAAATGGCAAGATAAATGCTCATATTGATTTCATTAAGACAGTATTTTTTGCCATTAGAAGCACTGCTTAATTTTTTACCACTCAGGTTTAGGCGCCAGTTCGGGAAAGCATCTGAGCATGGAGTTAAACAAGCACTTACTCTACTTGGATTTTAAGCATCTCCTGAAAGGATGAAAGCATTTAAATAATGCACTTAAATGCTGTCTGCATAGGAACCTTAATATCAGCATTTTTAGAGAGAGGTATTGATTGCAACCAGCCTCACCACCACTGCGCAAGTCCCTGTCTCCCAGGGGACACCCACATCACTGGTGCTCCTGGTATCACCTTTGCTTCTCCCTCTGTGTCTGCTCAACGCTGCGTTCATAGCAAGGCTCTTCTCCACCATTTAAAGAGGATGTTACTACAAGGCATTACAAATTCTTCCTCCATAGGCTTTCAATTCAAGTTAAATATCAGATGATTATTTTCATTCCCTGGATCAACAGGAACTGATACATACTATAGGAAATTTCATTTTTAGGAGTGTATCATGTTAATAAGGTACTAGATTAAATTCGGTTAATGGAGTGCCACGTAGAGCACAGGTTTCTGGTGTCATTGTGCTAACTTACTCCAGTGGAAAATAGTCTGGGATTTAAGATAAGCAAGTTTTTCCGGATGCAGAACACAGCTGTCAGGAGAAGAGAAATGAAAAGGGAAAGGAAATAAAGAAAAAAAAGAGAGGAATGTTTTCAAATTCATTTAATTTTAATTCCTTTAAAGGCACGCATGTAAAACAAATATATTTGATTTTCATTAACATCTTTCTTTTTCCTAATGAATTTTAAAATCATTATGAAATTGTGAAGAACTTACCAAAAATGTACGCAATTTAGCTTCAATGTCTGTCTTTATATTGCAGACTCCAACCGAGAGGCACCTTTAAAACTGAAGACAAATCTTGCAAAACAAAAAAACTCTTTGAAAAATCCTAGCTGATACGTCAAGCCAATGAACAGAGAAAACATTTCACAATGTTTTTGTGAAATCACTGGGTTGTTGCATTTTGCAGACTCACTAGAAACCTTTCCCAGTCTGGATAAATAGTACTTGACTTGAGCAATACAGTAGAATAAACAGTTTTCCAAATGTTCTTTGTTCCTTGTTATACAGCTGTTTAAACAATGTATGGCATTTACAGAGATGCACCTTGTCAAAAGTTAGAAATGATGCCTCCTGGCAGGCCAGCAGGCTCGCAAGACATGCCAGCTTACCGTGGAAACCCCTCCAGACATTGCCAGAAAGAGCAAAAAGGGGAATACTTGTTATTTATCAAAGGAAACAGCATTTAAATCATCTTGATTCTCGCTGCTGGCTGTTCTCCTTCCCGAGCTCTCCAACCTTTTTTACTATATTCCCCTGCGAGTCACGGAGATAACTGTTCCTAACAAAATTCCTCAGAGAACTTGCTCACACAAGCCGAACAAGGAGAGGGCTGCCCCAGGAGATCAGCACTGAGGTGGCAATAGTCCTCGTTTTGATACATATCTCTGCTTGCCCTGATGACTGAGTACAAGTCGACAAAGCCATATCTTTGCCTTACAGTTTCTCTGTGCATTTTTTTCAGAGTTGACTATCAGTCCTGTTATTAAAATATTAAGGACGGATGCTCAGCATGCCCTCAGCATTGTTTCCAAGAGTCCCACTGCCTGGAGGAAGCCTGACTCCAAGCCTTTGAAGAGGGAGCTATAGGAAATCAGGCCATAATAGCAACACTTTTGAATTACTTATTAATAAAGCAGCAGTTTCCAAGGACTATCAGGCAAAGACCCAATTTCTATTGTGCTATGCACTACACGGGCACTAGATTAAAGGACTATTTTCCCGTGCAGGATGTTTAAGATGGTTGAAGTAAATGATTGAAATGTCTTTAAGTAGTATTGAATCTTAAGTATTTTTCTTTTGCCAGATAGTTGGCCAATCATTTTTTTTTTTCCCTTGGAAAATTCTTAAGCAAACGCTTAATTTTAATACATTTGACTTGACTGGACTTAAACTTGGACTTCATTAGTCAAGTTGGGCCCTATTAGGTAACTCTGCAAACATTCATAAACTGTGTAATTTTTCTGTCCAAGAAGTTCAATGATGGAAAACGTGCCAATAAATGGGAGTCAACACTGCAGCGAAACAAACATATTGGATTTCCAGGTGTCAGCTACTCCCTCCTTATTGAGATCCAGTCTTTGAAAGGCAGTGTCATTTGCCAAGCACAGGTGAGAGCCCAAATACCTAAATCCCAGAGGATTACAACCAGTACAAATGGAAACAAACTTTCAAGCTCTTTTCTAAATTAAACAATTAACTCTAATATTCACATCCTCAGAGACATTCCGGTTGAGCTAGCATGTCTAATTTATAATCAATGATTAACAGAAGATGCAACTAATTTGTCTTTGTTATTTGATTTTGCCACAGTCAAATTTACTCAGCAAAATGGATTGAAACAATGTCCTAAAGACTGGTGAGCATCGAATTAGAAATCTGGTATGTGGTTTCTTTGTAGGCAAGCACTAAATAGATGTAATATAGGGCAGTATCTCTTGCATTAAGTAGTTCTAACAAATTAATTCTGACCCAGGAGCTTAATAAAGTCTCTTAAGTAGGCCCGACATCTCTGCTAAGCTAAACGTAGACTGAATATTTAATTATTTTAATTGTCTGATAAATTTGAAATTGAGGAAGTAACAGTCCTGAAAATCTTAAAATAAATTTTCAGCCCTGTGTGTCATGAAGCATTACTCTAGCGATTTTACTGCATCCATGAGGTTACAAAGTCAAGCCCAGCCATCCCTGATTGAATGCGGATTGCACATTAGTTCAAGGAAAATAGTTTTCCAGGGGTGAAAGTACCAGTCTAGGGAAGCCAAGGCACGTTGGCAGGAATATTTGGGCTGGTGATGAGGCAGCAGCAGATCTAACGAGGACAGGTAGGCAGATGCCCGTGCGGATGTGATGGAGATTGTGCATGGGGGCAATGCGCCGGTGCCACGGCACCCATGGCAGAAGCTGAGGACTCAGCTGCACTTCAGGTATATCCCGTCTGAAGGGTCTAACTTCTGAGCAGCCTCACTGAAGTCAGCGATAATTAAGACTGAAATATTTCTTATGAGGATCATAAAATAAAAAAAAAAAGAGCCTTAAGAGCACAAAGGAAGCAAAAAGTGACTTGGTGTTAGAGGAAGGAAAGCATGTCGCCTGTGCTAAGATCACTGCACATTGAGAGAGACATTAACAGGACATCTAAAAGAAAAAATGTGGGGATGTGTTAGCAGTATACATGTATATGCTACATATATGTGCACATATTTACATTCATCAGGAAGACAGGGATGGCAGTGGTCTAACTCAGGTCTTACTTAGCAGAAATATGTGTTAAATGACTAGTACAGTTAAATAACCCACATATGCTTGCTGTGGTGCATGCGAATCATGGGAATTACTCATTCAGTTTGGCAGCACCAGGTCTTAGTTCCACCTTCTGACTTGTTAAAACACTGATTTTCTTGCATTGCTTTCCTGCTTTTGTGGACTATATAAACAGCAACTTGATATTTTCCTGCAGCTGAAATCACTTACAGTTTATGGCCATGCAGTGCAATAGGACTCTTCCTAATGTCAGTACATATCTTTTCTGAAATTTGCAGTAATAATCCAATAATCTAAACAGAACAGTAGGCCTAGTAACTACAGCTGAGCCATGTGCCATATCTTATCTCTTCGAGTAATTCTTTTACAGAGAAAAAAAATAAAAATCCTTTGCAAGGCACTCTCTCCAGAGGCTGCTCCTGCATTGGATATAGAAAGACAGATACTAATCAGTCGCAGTAAAATAAAGCAGATAAAAAGCAACTACAGTCAGTAGGCTGAGAAGTCAACCCAGTTAAAATCAATACTGTGATTAATGCTGAAACAGAGGAGATCAGAATCTATCATGCAATATTTTTTCCTGTCTGTACTGTTATTTTTATTGCTTTAACTTTGCTCTGCTGATCTGCTTTGCTTATGAATAGTTAGTGGTAACCGCTCCCCTTCCCTCGTCGAGAAAGAGAGGGGCAGAGGCTCATGATCATGGGAGAAGGAAGACCAGCACGATGAACAAAGTGAAAGAAAACCTCTCTGCTTTTTGTATTTCTTATAATGCAGACTAAACCTAGTGGATAATTCCCGCTAAAATTTACACAAAACCAGCCTGGTTTTGCCTGTATATACCAGCCTGTCTATTTAAAGTCTATCTGTTCAGAATAATTCAATTTTAGGAAAATTTTTCTTTCAAGACTCTGGTTGCTGCACTGAGAAATGAACTTCGTACATAAAAAATGTGGTAGCAGTTCCACAGTCTAATAGATAAGTGGCACTATGCGGTCGTCAGGTTTTCAGAAAGGGACATAGTTAATTTTGTTTGGATTCTTGGAAAAAAAACAAAACAAACAAAAAAAAAAAACGAAGCAATAAGCGGTCATTTCCTCTGCAAAGTTTGGCCAGTGAGATCCTAGCAATTCCTCTGGGGAAATGCATCATGAGTGAAATATTCTGAAATGACACAAATAACATTTTCTATCCAAAAAGGTAAAAGTGTGCCACAATCCAGCTATTTGCCATCTCCCTCTACCCAAGGCATAATAGCTCAGGGATGGGGACAGCAGAGAGGTGAGTAAGAGCAGCTTCATAAAACAGCATCAAGAGAAAGACTAGCACTGAAACACCTTTAGTTTCAGAATATTAACTTTAAAAGCCCCGCACCAGGCAGATAAATGTGCTATTCCAAAGAGACTAACAAAGAGTAAAACCTCTCGCTATGGGAGGGAGAGGAAAGGCAGTGCTCTCTCCTCCTCAGAAACAATGAACAGCAGCTCTAAAATTTACAGGACTGCACTGGCCTTAGATGAATAGAATAAATGGGAGGAAAGATCATATTAATGAGGAAAAAAAGCCATAACAAAATGCCTTTCTTTTGCCCCACTTCCTGCTTGGTTGGGCTCGCTGGAAGCTCATCTATTGCTAAAGAAAGAGAAGCAACCCCCAGAGACACTGCGGGCTAATGTATCGTGCTCTTAATAACGTCCCTCTTTCACAATAGCCCATAATGTTATGGGTTTCTAAACAACAAAAGTAATTTGCATTTCCATTACAACTGACACAGATTGAAAATGTTTTTAAAACCTTACCAAACTTTTGGTCTTATAAGATATTAAAACTACAGGAGTTTTGTCATGCTTCATATTTTTGATAAAGATCGTTATTTAACCATCTCCTTAATTGCCACAAGCTAAATAATCCATGATTTACATAAATTAGAGAGCCATATTGTACAGAAAGTGTTCATATGATATTTTATACACCTAGCAGATTTTATTAGACAGCTATATTGAGCTTTGCTTTTCATCATCTCGTGCAGGTTTTTACATCAAAGATTATGGTTTGACACTTGCTTTTTTTCTTCTTTCTATTTCATAATATTATTGATGTATAATTTAATGATAGAAGATTTTGAATGCATTTGTTGATAAATAGAGGTGAAGCTTTGTTCTTTATAGGATCAGTGCCTTTTATCTTTACTGCACGGGACTGTCAAGTCTGAATACTTAATCACAGCTAGATGTTGGGCCCCATCTTCAATGCCCTGAAGTCAATGAGAGTTTTGCAACAGATTTTTATTGGAGTGGGTCCGAGCACACTATTGGTAATGTGCAACTTAGAAATGCCATTTGCACACATATCAATTTTATTAACTCCCTTAGTATGGGATTTTCAGAACGTAATAGTTTGGCAGGCATTACTTAAGATTTATAGGACTCCAGGATGACACTATTAAGCCACATTCACACCTCTGAAAATTGCCATAGCAACGTAGTAGGACCAACGCTGCCATCCAACATCACCGTAACCCAGATCTCTGCTGCTGCCTTTTGGGGGCACCATGGAGGCTGCGCGAGCCACATGCATCAAAGCGGGTTCAAACAAATAAATAGAGACACAAATAGACAAACAGATGATCGCTAACACGGCAGCAAAGCAGAGAGAATGGAAAGGCACGGAAAGTGCTGGCATATCTCATTTTTTACTGAGTTGCTGTGGTGGAGCTCTGCTCTCTAGGTGGACTCTTTCTGAATCTTTTTTGTTCTGCAAAAAAAAAAAGGGATGAAAAAATGGGAATTCTCAAAATATCAGCAATTCTTGCTAAATAGAAAAAGCTGACTGACCAAGCGCCCTTGCCTCCCCTCAAAAAATAATATAATAATTGGGTGCGTATTTTAAGTGACAGCTAAAATTTTCCAGGGGGAAAAAATTAAGGAATAATTCTGGCTGCAGAAGATGTCACGGTTTCAACTGAGAATTGCAGGCAAGCTGTTGTTGCTATTTTCTGCACATCCAGGTTAGCCCTTCCTGCAACTGTGAATCCAGCTGCTAGAAAATATGAAGCATTAGGGGACCACTATTTGTTTACACTGGCAGAAGATGAGTCTGTCTATTCATACCTTTAACTCAATCCTTACATTTCTATTTGCCTGGGGAGCAGGCTCTGACTCAGATAACTTGCCAGGTTATCCTGCTTTTAAATGGTACCTAAAAACGGTGTATGGGGGCATTTCTCCTGCAATTTTAATGCAGGCTTGAGCCTGACTCACTTTTTTTTTGGCAATGGAGCCATTCCCAACTCACACTGACAATATTATTTAATAATTTGCTTTCAGAAGAGCTACCCACAGTACTTTCAAAACACTACGAACTAAGAAAGATTAATTTTCTTCCCAAAATTAAACTCATTATATACTTGTGAGTTTGAAATGTTCTCTAAAGAGTTACCTAATTCTGAATTAATGCCTCCTAAAGCGTTTCTGAACAATTGCTTTTTGATAAGATTATAGAGATATAGGTAGTTAACAGATAATCTTTTGAAATAAAACGATTTAAAAGCCAAAGGAGTAATCTTCTCAGTGCCTGGAGATGGAGTGCAACCATCCCCAAATCTCTTCACTTTTTTTTTACTCTTTGCAAGATGATATAAAGAACAAAACTGCGGATCACATTGATACGACGCTGGCAGAAAGCAGAACAAGGCGGCTGGGACTATTCCACGTGGGAGGGAGGCAAAGCCTTGGGAGCTGCTCCCATCCCCAGCAGCTGGTAGGTGGGCACACATCCCATCACTCCACCAGATGCATTTGTATGGGGGTCCTTTCTTCCCCTGGTTTCACAGTTAGAACAAATGCAAAGGTACAGTCCTTGCAAAATACCCACTGTCTCCTCCCTGAGATGTAGCTCTTTGCTTTGCTCCAAGTTTTTGCATAATTTGATTTCTCCTTATGCATTCACCTGCTGATACACAGCTCTGTTTTTTAACAAACACATTTTTAAAAGACACCTTAGGTGAGCAAGTATGCAACCTATCATCTCTTTTTTTTATTATTATTAAACTGAACTCTTCCTCATAAAGAATACAGTCACTAAGCAACTTACATTTGCTTGTGCTTTCCTGAAAAATACATGCGGCACATTGATAATATGGCATAGCCATTTCTTATTTGTTGACAGGTAGTCACTAGTGGTCTTAGAGAAGAAAAAGAAAAAAAGATTAGTGAAGTTTAAACACAGGGAAAAATCTTTGCAGGAGAGTTTAAGGAACTGAGACAGGTACATGCAGAAGTATGAGTCCACCAGCTTTTCTACTGTGAAAATAATTTTAAAATTCTTGTTGTTGGGGGCAGTATTCTCCATGCTAGTGGTAAATAATACATTTTTTCCAATATTTGTGAGGGTGCCAAGACTCATCTGTGATAAGTACTACAGCAGTGCTGAGGGGAAGAGTCAAAAAAAAAGAAAAAAAAAGAAAGAAAAGCAGAGAAGGGGAAACATCTTCAATTTCCTCCCAGCATTTCAAGCTTCTTCAAACATCCTCAGTTCCATGTTCTTTTTTCTCCTCCAAGATGAATATCTTATCTTGCATTAGCCGGTTCCCAGAGACCATGCTGGGTTCATTGCTGGTCAATATGTGCCACTAGCAGTTTCTCATGCACAGCCATACTGGCTAGATATTGCAGAGCTTCAGCAGATCCAGTATCCCTACAAACTTGCAAATTTGCTCTTGGGCACGTGTCCTCCAAGTACCTCACCTCCACCTCCATCCATCTCGATAGCTCAATTTCCTTTGATTTCCCCTTCTTCCCAGCCCTTGCCAACCATGTCCTGACCCGTGGCTGGAGGAGAGGCTCCTGGGGGATCTTTTTTCATGCAGACCTCTGGAAACTGCAAAACAACATGAGTCCAAACTTTGAATTTTCTACATTTTTTATATATATTGGCCAATTTTCTAGCTGCACAAGCAGATTACTAATTTCAAAGAAAGGATGAATATTTGCTCTGCTATTTCCCTATAAGGAATGAAAGTTTTCTGATTTCTTTTAATCTATCTGAAAACTGTGAAGTGTGCCAGCAAGTAACTACATATTAGCTATGGTGGTTGTAACCTGTCAGTCATGGCAGATCACTTAAATTATTAGGTTTCTTTGACAAGTAGGTTTCTTCCTTTCTTCTTGATATCAAGTTATTTCCTTCCTAAAAAGAACACAGTGACTTTGGAGACGTATATGAAAAAAAAAAAACGTAAAGCTCAAGGAATTTGGAGACTTGTTCCTCTAATAGTTTTATAACATTCAGGAATTTCACTTAAAATCCTCTTTATATGAAAGATTTTCATCTTTGGTGACTAAAAGTTCAGGACTACAGTTACAGATTTTCCAGTAAGGAGGGAAAAAAAAAAGTAAAATATGCTGTCATCGATTTTCTTGAAAATATGTCCTCAGTAGAGATGATATCACATAAGAAATGCTCTGCTGGGTCAGCCCCACGATCCGTCGCAGGAAGGACAAGGATCCATCATAGGAAAGTGGGTGCCCACAGAGCTGCCACCCGAGTCTGCAGCCCTCTGGCTCCTTGCGGTGCTGCCACAGCACACGGCTTGACTTAGCCATTAAAATAAATCCAAGAATGATGGTAGCAAATGCAGTAAGTAAAGATATTTCTCCTAGAACACAATTTAGATTAAATAGGCTTCTCTTGAGGCTTTGCAATGACAAGCAGCCAGGCCCATTAACCAATACACATAAATATTTCTAATGATATAGCGGAGGTAGTGGACTAGGAGGAAAAATTGATAGGATTTGTTTGGCTTGCTTTTGCAGACTAATTTCTTAAGCAGCCTGTGTTTTAACTTTCTTTTTTCCCCCCTGTAAATGGAATTTAGATAGGTGCCACTTGGAGGCACTCTTATACTACTCACTTGAAGCTTATGTTACAAGCACTTCATGTACGAAAACAGCCATTTTTTCTTTCCTTTTTTTTTTTTTTTTTATTTGAATGGGTAATTAACAATGGCTTGTGTATTTAAACTCAGACGTTTTTCCTATATACTGTTTTGCAACTTGGTGCTAGGTGAACAGTCCCCTCTGCTTTCAGTACACCTGACTTTATTCCCTTGCACGAAGGGTGATAAAACATGATGCAATGGTGTTTCAAAGAAGTGCCAAGAAAAGATTGCAAACTTACACAAATTATTCACTTTGAAGCTGTGTGGGGTTTTATCACTTCAGATTTGAAATCAAACACCCAGCTTATAATTATATTCTATATCTGTTAAATTATATGTAATTATCTTTGAGAAGTACAGAAAAGTCTTTCTGTTTTATAGGCACATATAATCTCCTCCTTTTGATTGCATGTTAGATACAATGAAATGTATTCCAAAGTTTTGTAGTCAGAGCAGGGTCTTTCCTACACATATGCGAAACTCAAATAATTATCCTCAGCTCCAGCAGAGACGGCATTTTGCAAAGCGTTTGCACATGTAATAGTACTTTTAAATGCAATGTGCTCCTTAGTATTGAAAACTGTACACAGTTCATGAAAGAAATAAGCAAATGGGTAAAGCAAAAGGCTGCCCACTGCTTGCTTCTGCTTTCCAATGCCTGCTGCATCGGGCAAGCTGTGTCCTGCAGCGCAGATCTTGGAACAAAAGTGTGTAAATCAGCAAGATGGACCATGTGTGCAACTTCCCAAAGAAAACCTTGCATATGCTTATATACATCAACGTATATTAGGAGTTTCTCAGCATGCAGGAGATTAGCACGGACTATACTTGAGCACATTGTAAGTCTAAATAGCGAGCAGTAAGAGATAATACCTGCCTGGGGAGCCGTAAGGACAAAAGTGTACTTAAGGAGAGTGATGGGTTTCAGCAATGTCATAAAGAAGGTGGCAAGGGGAAGGCGTCTAGCCACAAGGAGGGGAAGGAGATGAAAGCACAGGGAAGAGAAGATGAACATTAGGCTACCAGGTATCACCTGCCTTTGCCGGTTGCACCCGTCTTTTCAGGGCCTATCAACTTCCCTCCTCGGCAGGCACTGATCAGTCTCCACTGCCATCTCCTCTCTTCCCCTAGGAGCAGCCCACGTTCGTCGGAGCACCCAGGACACCAGTCAACACATCTCGTCCCCAGCATCGTCCAAAAGCCGGAACCACCCCAGCCTTGAGTCAAGATGATGGTCAAATAGTGATTTATCCATGGAGGGGTATTCCCCAGCAAATTCTAACTTTTACATGTACTCACCAGCTCTCTGCTATGTCTTTTCTATTTTTTCCTCCCTGCTAAAAATATTGAAGCTAAATATGCATAATATATCGTTAATACTAATATACTATAGCGATAATTATATTAATATAATTACAATAATATTATAATTACAATATTAATATCAACTGTGAAAAAGCAATTCTGACGGTCCAAATGAAACCACCATCCCATGGCAGGAGTTTCAGAGCTCTCCTACACATTTTACAACTTGTTTTGAACCTGCTGCCTGCAGCCTTAGTTCTCCTTATCTTCAGCTGCTAGAAAATGATTCCTCCCTTCTCTTTTGTTCTCTTTTCCCTTTCCCTGTTATTTATTTACTGTGTGTCACCATATCTCTATCCTTACTCTTTTCCCTTCTTCTCCTTCCTCCTCGCACAGTCAATTAGTCCTCTAATTTCTAGATACCCTCTCCTACCAGATATGCATCACTGGTATGAAAATATCCTTCCAAAAATTTACTAGGAACTCGAAAAACACAATTGCCAAGAGGCAGAGCTTCTTATTGGTCTTATCCTGTTCAGAGAGACCTTCTGGCATGATCCATAATCCATGACTTTACTGCAGAAACAAAGGGATGTGTTTTCCCAGGGACCTCAGGTGGTGATTTGGCCATATCTTTTTTTGTTATTCATTTCTTCTCTCTGTTGAAAACTTCACTCAAAAAAAAAAAACCCTAAACAGCAAGTCAGCTAAGCTAAACACATGTGTTATATGAGGTAAAATTTCCTGAGAAAAATAACAGAGACAGTGTCACACAGCTGATATTTGTTCTCTACCAGAGTTAATCTACATACACATCATTTTAGGATGTTATTCCACCACTTGCATCAACTCAGCTCCCAAACAGCCTGGGTTAAGGATGAGCTGGAGTCAAAATCGGAGCCCCGCTGCCATCTCGCGCTAGGCGGGCAAGAGATCCCGCGCTCGAGGCTTACACAGAGAGAGCAAAGGTTGCCCTTGTATCTCCTTTCAGCTCCTCTTCCTGCACCCCCAGATCACCCAGTGATTTATGCTTGTGCATTTGCACTCAAACTGGAGCCTGATGTTAACTTGACAAGCCAACTGGTGAATCCTTAAAGCGCTTTTCTTGCTAAAGTGACTAGACAGAGTTGAAACCGCACATTAGGGCGTCAATCACAAACTATCTGCTCTAATGGGGCTTTTTACACCTTCCAAATTCAAGCTTTCTGAATGAGCCGCTGACTGTTTTATACAATACTGACAAGAATCAGTATACAAGGAATTACCTATTCAGCATCTCTTAGAGATGATAATTGACAGTAGTCAATTATCACAACAAGGAAAGGTATTTTGAATGGTTAATGAGAGGGAGGGGTGTGTTATAGAGTCTCTTCATTAATTCCCTATTAAATTAACCTTCTTAACACTCATGATTCAAGAATTGCCTTGCTTAACACAGCATACAAGCCTTAAGCATGAGGCATTGTTTCCCATGGCCAGCCACACCAGCTATAAATCTGATACGGATGAGCTTTGTTGTCTTTCTTCAATACAATATCCCAAGGTAATTTTATTTTCAGTCATGAATGACTCACTCTGCTATTACTATCATGGCCAGCTTTTCATTTATCACAGTAATTTCTCAAATAAAACCAAACAGGAGAGGTTCAGGCTAGATATAAAGAAAAGCGTTTTCCCCCCACGAGGAGAGTCAAATCAGGGAGCATCTCGCCTACGTATGTCACACCATCATCCTTGGGGGCTTCCCAGCCCCAAGGGGATAAACCCTGAGTGTCCATGTCCAACCCTGGAGCTAGTCCCACTTTGGGGTGTAAGGTGGCACCAGAGACCTCCTGCCCACCCCAACTCCTCTGTGACCCTTTATCCTTGGAAGGATAAAGGATCCTCACACTCAGTCTTCTCTTACATTTTATAGACATTTGGTTAACTCTGCCTTCACTGCCCTAAGGTTTCCCAAGGCACCACAAGTTTAACATGAAATCACCATAATTTGTGGATTGGGAATTACTCCTGATCTTTGTGCCTGCGGTAGCTACAAGTATCCCCTCTCTTGGTCTCCTCCAGCAAAATGCAACCAGTTTCTGCTTAGGTAGCAGCAGGTAGTTAGGGAGGCTCATTCCTACTCTGATGGCACCATGGGAGGTGTAGAGAGAACCACACAAATCTCTATTCAGAAAGGAAAGAATATTTTAACAATAGACCCTTGATAACCTACAATAAAATTAGGCTTTAGATTGCTTCAAAAGTAACAGTGTATAATAACGAAATAAAGAAAAAACACAAGCAAATGTTTTAGAAAGGTTTTGAGAGGCTCTTCTCCCTTGCTATTTAGCAACAGACACAGTAACAGGTTGTGTTAATATTCTCTTCCCAGTGCAATGCAGTGCAAAAGGGATTCATTTAACTCCACCAGCAAATACGCTGCAGCTCACGAGGAACAGATCCTCGGCACCACAGTGGGAAGAAAATCACTTCCAGGGAAGCTGCAATACTTTCCCTATTGCTCCCACTCCTTAGCATTATCTGGCCTTTCTCAGAGATCCCTCAAATTCCCAAGTGCAATGACGAGAGCTCCTCCATGAGCATTTGCTCTTGAAATTAAATGTGTTCACATGAGTTATGAAGCTTCACTCCTGGAGATCCTGGCTGTTCTGGAAATCCTCATTTGGTTTTCTACATCTCCATTCTCTGGGAAGCACTTACCTTCCCCACACCTGTACTTACTAGAGACTTTTGTTAAGGTTTACAACATTTATTTTCCCCCTTACAGAGACTTATTTTATCCTTAGCAATCCCAAGCACTATGAGAAGAAGGCATAGAGGGATGCACCTCCTCACTAACACCTTCCCTGTACGGACTGACATACCAAATAGAAGCCAGGAAACAGACACCACAATTTGCGTAACAGTTTATAAAATTACTTTATCGATAAAAGAAACAACACAACCTTCCTTTACAACAGCAGCCCTGAAGCTCACAGCGGCACAGGTGTCCCCAGAAGGGCACAGCCCTTGACGTCGCTGCATCCTGCTAGATCCTTCGCAAGGAGCTGAAAGCTGCGTGTTCCCGTGCCCCGGGGTAGCACAACTGCGGGACTGCAGCAACGCCGAGCACCGTTTACAAGGTAGCGATCAAGCTGATTGACAATTCTAATTAGCAACTCTCTTATGTGCAACATTATGGCACTTTATAGCAACTTTCTGTTGCCTATTAAATCTCTGCTACCGACTTATACGAGATGAAGTACTTTATAGACTGCTCGACACCCACTGCTGTCAATTACGTTTGCTTATACTGAGGGGCTTTATGGGTCGGATAGCATGCTGATTTGTATGGAAAAATGCACATCTGCAGCAGTCAGCAATGTCTTCAAAGACCTCAGCCATTCTTCTCTCAAGAGCTGCTGGCATTTGGGACCAGCCTAGGAGGACTACTGTATCCCCCTATTGCTGTTTCCAGAACACAGCATACTCCAGGTATAAGGTTTTATATGTTTAGAGATTTTTCTTTTTTCTTTCCTCTCCAAGGGAGGTGATTCATAACGGAATATAGTAATCATAAGAAAAATGACATCTGTTTAAAAATATGGTTCTCTGTTACAAAGTCACAATGACATATCACATTTTGCTTGGTTGAAAACATGCTGGAAAATGGTGCTCATTTGAGATGTGTTATGAAAAGTCTAAATAGATTTTTCATGGAATAACATATTTCCCCCAAAAAATCCAACTGTAAAATTAGATAATAATTACACAGCAGGGTCCTATCTTAGCATCACCATCAGAATTCATGGCTAGTAGACCATGGTCCATCAGAAATAAGCTTGTCTTTTGCTTGTTGAGTTTCTGACCTGTATTGAATATGAGTTTGTTTCAGAGTATTTTTTCTTGATATTCCTCTTGGAAAACAAGGCTTTCCATCATGCAGAAGGTGATAAATTACTGAGGAAAAAATAGTATCTTTTCTTATCATGTGTGTGGACTGTACCAGAAATCTGTTCTCCCTGGTGTTCTTAGAGTAAAAGGCACTACATAAAATCTTCCTTTTTATGCCCATCCAAAATCCCAGAACTGTAGTTTAAGCCTAAATGTTTCCTTAAGCTTACTGTAAGTTAACGGCCGAACACTTTCAAAACTAAATTTAAAGATGAGCAATCAGCAAAAGTCGTAATGCCAAAAAGCAGAAAAAAAAGAAAGATTATGAAGTACAGATAAGAAGGTTGATGATATATATGCACTTGAAATACTAGATATCAGCAGACAGAATGCAAAGCACAGCAGGGCAGTTACAACTCAGGGTGATTCATCTTTTAAATGATAAGGCTTTTCTAATTTTATGAAGTATTTGTCATAGTTCCATGAAAAATTTCTTTGATTTCCATCCCTTAGGATTTGGATGTACAGTACAATGTTCCCTTCATATAACATTTAATGCTGGACTTATGAATAAAGTGTTCAGCACTTAGGACTAATGTGGTGGTAACTGCCCCCCCACCAAACTCAAACTCCTTCACTTTGATGTAACTTTACAGCATCTCCCAAGATGGGAGGTCCCAGTGCCTACTTGGAGGGTTCTGTATACTTGTTCTGTATTTTATTCAGAGGAAGGCAGAGAGCCTGAAGATACCTTGACTTCAATCTTCTTGTGTATTATGTTGCAAAACGTTGATTATTTCAAAGTTGAGATAAAAGATTATATGGTATTGAGCCAAAGCAAGCACATTTGAATGAGTTTTAGCATAACCAGCAAGGTTATCATTTGCTATTTTTCCAGGTTTTCTCCCCTGCAATCTCTTTCTCACCAACCTTCCCCTTCCTCCACTGCCGAAGCTCTACGTCAACCAGGCTCTTTCCAACCCACACCCATAGCGCTGTGGGATCACACAGGACAGATCTGTTTTTCCGAAACTTTAGAAAGCCCCTCATGCTACACTCCATTAAAGTGTAAAGTAGGTTTTAGCTTTAAATGGAGCCTTTCTGCGACATGCAAATGTGTATTAAACATTTTCATAAGGCCCATTACAGAATGAAAGGCCTTGTTCAAATTTAAACAGGCTCCTCTCTTCTCAGCATAAAGAAAAAAACATTAAATTTGCTTAATGTGTTAAACAGCAATAATCAGAAATGGCAAAGAATATTAACAGCAAGCACATTCTACAGAGAGAGAGAGGAATCAGTAGCACTATCCTGAAATCATTGCTAAATTTGGCATCACTAGCATCGTCCAAGACAAGAGTAAATCTTCTCTCTAATTTGCATTCAATGAAGCTTGGACATAGACTGATGCATAAATATGCAATATAGACCTGTGGTGCAAATAGGAGGATGGAAAGGTACCCTGCTTTGGATGAGGGAAAATTCGTTTACCTCGGCTATTTCCCTTCAGTTGCCTAAACAAGAACAGGTTTTTCCATGATGCGTCTTCGGAAAGGAGTGTGTTAGTTCAGGAAATAACAAAATCCAGTAATAGAATAAGACTGTAACAAAAAAAAAAAAAAATCACAATTCTAATAGTTGATCAGAACTCCATGTTCTACACAACTTTACACAGGGAAAAATATAAGCCATCTGAGAAGTAAAATTAATAAAAATCTCTTGAGAGGTGAAGACATCTCTATATATTTTTAAATCTAATATTTTCCATGCAGTATCTTGTACAGAGAAAATGCCCCCAACATATTGATGGGAAATAGTGTAACAGAAACAAAATCATTTGTCCAAGATTGTCTAGAAGATTATCTAGCAAGTCAGAGCAAAGACAGAAATTGAACATGCATCTTCCAGCTCTTCCAATGCAGATACCTCCCAGAGAGGTCATGTTATTCCTGCACCATAACACTTTAAAAAAATCATTACCCAGAAGATAAATAGACACGTACAGGCATTAGACAGCAACCCTCCCTGCCACTTCCCCTAGTTAGAAATGCAAACAAGAATTGACCCGTTACCATTCTCCTGATCTTCGCCCAGTTATCGGAGTGTCTCTCCTCCAAAAGCCAGGCCAAGAGAATTCAAGTCAATGACCGTGGATAAAAGCTTTTCCGATAAACTCTCAATTCATTAAATCAAATGGAGACTTTAAATTGATGAAGATTATAATAAATTATTTCTTAATCCTGCCATACTAATCTATCATACGTGGTACTACGCTGCAACGAGCAGTCACACTAAAAGCTTTATGAAAGCCAACCCCACGGCTTCCTCCAGGGTTCAGTCCCAGCTGGGCAGCAGCAGCCGCGTGGGAGAGGAGTCTCCAGCCGCGCCAGCTGCATTGCCTCCGTGGGCACGGAGGTGAAGGGTACCTCGTCAAGGAGAAAAAAAAAAAAAAAATCAAAGAATCTGTTGTATCAAAGAATCTGTTGTGTTGTTTGCAAAGCTACCGCTACTACGAACAGGAGACAAGTCTCTCTGAAGCTGTGTTAGTATAGGCGCTTATGTTCTTATGGGTTACTCAGAGACACACCTTGAAACCATTCAGGAATGAGCTGCTTTCACTGGCTGGCACATAACCTGCCAGGTTTTATATGACCACGCGCTTTTGCCTGATGCAGCTCTTGGGGGTATTTTAGGATTCGCAGAGTTTACCTTGCATGGACTGAAGGCGTCCGGTGTTAGCTTTAATGCATTGAATTGGATCCTGATTGTATCTCTGGGACTCCCTGCCGTGCTGCCAGCCCCAAAAGCACGGCCGTGCTGAGGATGAGCAGGGGCAACTCCATCCGAACAGCCCTACACATGCGGCTTGCTCCTCCCATCACTCAGTCACTAGCACTAGCGCGTGCTCATCCCAAAGCACTTACACCTTTTTACTTTCAATAACTCATGAAAATTTCTCCAGTCACTTATGCTTATCTGAGCATATATAGCTTTAACTTAGGACAATAAACTGTATTAAGGATGAAAGGAAAGAGGCTTTGTAAAGGAGGCTGCCTAAAGGAATGAAAGGAGTTTTCCCATGATCCTGTGATTCATGGAGAGCTTGAGTTTAGTCCGGCAAATGCCCAAAGGATCTTTATTATAGTCGTTTTCGTAAGTCAGGGGAGCTCTCTTTCTACCAGCCCTCTGCTCGGAGCTGCAATATGTGAGAGACTAAAGGCAAAGCCAACAAGGAAATGTTTGGCTTTAAGTTGCATTTCTCTGCAGACATTTTCTATCTATCACAGCACATTCACAAAAGGTGAATCTAATAGGAATACTGTCTGAGAGGGCATCACCATGGGATGTTGAGTCCAGCATTGAAGATTCAGAATCTTGCAATAGTGTTTCATAGTTGCACTGCTATACATGCATCTCAGATTATGTTTCTTACAAAAGTAAAACTCACAACACCCCTTCTAGATACAGTATAGCCATTTTACAGATGAGGAATCTGAAATACAAAAAAAAAAAAATACACAGCTACCAAATTGACATTCGTTCTTGACATCTAGAACAGACTCTTAGGTACCCAGATGATAGCATAAAAATTCAAAATTGGAAATGGGCACCTTGGTCCAATATAAGAATAGGAGATTTTCAAAATGAAAAATATACCATACATGAAAATAACCTAGTCAAGACCTTAAGTTAATTAAGAACTTTATGAAAAGTAAATTTTCAAGCAGCAACCCTGAGGAAACCAGCCCTCAATATTAATAGTGTTTTTCTTGGCACTAGATTTAGTGCTCATGTAAAGAATTATATTATCTTTCAGACCTTGCGGTTGAAGTGTTTATTTGCTTCCTTGATAAAACAATTAATTGAGAAGTAGAAATACAGCAAACAGTTAGCAAGAGTTTATGAGTTTCTGGAGGAAAGAAGATGCTGCTTGCCTATCTAAATGACATTTTTTAAAAACTTTCTGTAGCAGGACATTTCTCAAGGAAATTTTTCATTTTTCACAGCTTTGTGTTTCCCTGAAGCTGTGGAGTCAGTCAGGTTACGCATTCTGACCTGATATTTGCGCTTTCTCCCTCTCTTCCCCTTTCTTCAGCATCAAGGGGCACTTCCATCACCCCCTGTGAGCATCAAACCTTTTCAGAGCATCCTCAGGAGCAAGCTCAGTGGAAATGCAACAGAAATTATCACAGTTAGAAGCTGATGCACTTATGGACCAACTGTCCTTGCATGAGTGTGTAAGTACCACCCAGACAGCAAGAGATGAGCAGGTCCCAGGAGGTTTGGAGGGGCCTCTCTAGCTCCCCATAAAACAAGCCTGGTTCTAGACTCCTCTTGCAGAAGCAGCACATGGAAAAGAATTAATAATGTAGATATCTAAGTGTTTGAGGATTTTTATTAGTTGTTGAACAAGAAAAAGGCTCCAGAACCCTTCTTTCGCATATGCAGAGGACTCCCAGCCCTACTGCAGGCAAAGTGCTTTACTGCTTTCAGAGGAATGAAGTCCCCTGAACCCTACAGCTGCAGCATTGATTTGGGGCCCTTTGCTTCCTTCCAGGCTCCTGTTGTTCAAACTTTGCTGCTGCCAGGCAGAGCCCCAGAAGCTCTTGCTTTGCGTCCTCAAAGCAAAGCACAGCCCCACCGCTGCAAGCTCTCCTTTTTGGTATCTTTATTGCTGGTCTGGACTCAAAGCTGAAGGTATAAACTGAGGGGGAAAAGAGGGGGAAAGAAACATGATTTTCTTGCCCTTCTTTTTCCTCAATAGGAGTTGATAAGACTGTTAAAAAGAAGAAAGTTTTCTTCATGCACTTCCAGCTTCTTTTTGCAGATTGAGAAATACATTCAATATACATAGCTCCATAAATAAATGCCCCATTAAGCACCCATTGTACCTGTCAGCAACAGCAATTTTGACCTGCTTCAGCTTTTTCTACACTTTTTACTCTCCCCCTCAACACCCTTTTTGCTTTTACTATACAAGGATGAAGGCAAGTAAGACAAAATGCAAAATTCAAGACTAGAGAAAGTAGCCTCTAATGCTATAGCAATTTCTTTGTGCTTTTGCTTTTCCAAGCTAAGCTTCATTGCCATTAGTATCGTGTGCAGGGATCCTGCGGGTTCTGTTGCGGTTGTCCTATTGACTTTCTCTGGATGAATAAGTTCCTGTCAAGCGCACCACTAAATATCCACTTTAGAAAAGCACTTTTAGCCATGAAGAGCACATTTTCCCTTCCTTTTTAGGAGTCAGAGCCAGCACTACAAAGCAAAATGAAAATGCAGTCTTTGGAGAAATATATAATAAGTAAATAGTTTGTAGGCATTAATTAGCAAGGATTTCCACCTGTGTTTTGCACATGGTTTCAAACAGCCTTTAAAACAATTCAGCTGCTGTCCCTATCCATGCTGTGTGACTTTAGAAGCAACAATTAAACCAAATACTTGCATGTGTCAGGCTTCATACACTTGAATAAAATGATGCTAATTTTTTCAGGGGTAACGTTCCCCCAGTTAAATAGAAACTAAGGCACCAATTCAGAACTGAAATAACTGCATCCTCTTTGTTTAACTTCTGGTCAGGAATTGAATCTGTAAGAGACAAATCATGCAAGATATCTGCAAAAGCCCAGAATGCACACTTAAAATTTAAGTTAATTATCTGAAATTAATCCCCTAAATATGCACCAAGAATTGGTAATCTACATGCACCACTGGTACCATAGATGAAGGTTAAAAATCCCACAGAAATAACGCTACAGAAAAGATAAAATATTTCCTCTTTATCGGTCTTAGATTTCTAGAAACAGCAGAGCAAATGCTCACTGAAGAAAAAGCCACCAGTTCTGTGTTGTCAGCTAAAACAGCCAATTTCTTCAGGCTTTATGTTCAAGACTATATATCTCTTTTTCATTGAAGGTTACTGTGGTCACTGATATAAGATAATACATCTGATATTTAACAGTAATTATTTTCATGTAAATAGCTTAAGAATTCAGAAATATATACTAATGTGTAGAGTCAGGTCCTTTTCTTTAGAAACCAACCACAGTGGAGATCCCACCACGTGGTGGGATAGCTCGCACGACTG
>VWPW01008054.1:0-79449 GCA_013389825.1 Crypturellus undulatus | reverse complement strand
TTCCGGACACTTGTGCTTCCAGCAGAAGCCCTGCAGGTCACTGTTGCAACACTGTGACATGTGGCTATGAGCGCCCGACACCACGGCTGTGTCTGCACCAGCAAACAGGCAGTGCGCAGGCTGGCACGGGGCACTCTGGCTGTTTTAAGGCTTGCCTGGGTTTGCTCCATGCCAATCCAACAGCGCCCAAGTAACGGGTGAAAGGACAGCACAAGTCAAGGAGAGTCCCCACCGAATGCCACCTTGCTTTGAGGCACAAAGAGGCTTTCACAACCCTGTGTGATATCTGATTGTTACCAGAGCTGCACCCTGTGCCATCTGCTAGTGCAGACACAGCCCAGGGAACCACGTTTGCACTGGGGTCTGCATTTGCCCGTGCGTCCTCGCCGCACAAACAAGCCCCAGCGAGAGAGCAGCACGTGCAGCTCCCACCGCACGCGAGACCTGCCGCCCGCGCCAGACGCGACCTATCCCAGGAGCCGCTCGCCGCCGCGGGTCCCTTCGTGTCGAGCGGCGCAGGTCCCCTGGGCCGCGATGCACTCACTGTTGCAGCTGCCGGCGGTGCTAGTCGCTGTCGGTGCCACGCTGCGCCGCGCTGGCCCCTCCGCCGCGGCCCTTCCTGACGGGCAGTGGGCGAAAACAAGGGAAGGAGACAAACAAAAGAGAAGGGAAGGGTGAGAGAGGGAGGGAGGGATGGCGGGGATGAAGCAAGGGGGCAAGAAAGGGAAGGGCATCTCTTTCACAGAATCACAGAATAGTTGAGGTTGGAAGGGGCCTCTAGAGATCATCTAGTCCAACCTCCCTGCTCCAACAGGGACACCCAGAGGCATGAGGCACAGGGTGGCATCTGAGCAGGTTTGGAACATCTCCAGAGAAGGAGCCTCCACAACCTCTCTGGGCAGCCTGTTCTTCCTCATATGGAGGTGGAACTTCCTGTGTTTCAACTTACACCCATTACCCATCATCTTGTCACCAGCCACCACGGAGAAGAGCCTGGCCCCGTCCTCCCTACAATCACCCCTCAGGTACTTGAACATGTTGATCAAATCTCCTCTCCACCTTCTTTTCAACAGGCCCAGATCGCTTAGTCTTTCCTCATACAACAAATGCTCCAGTCCCTTAATCATCTCCGTGGCTCTCTGCTGGACCCTCTCTTTAACAGAGCCGCGTGTCTTTGACCGCTGCACTGAGCCTGCACAACCCTCGTCAGGTCGCTGAGAGGGACACATGGTGTCCAGGACCTCTCTGACCTGGGGCTCCTTAGGAGGGACCGCAGCATCAGGCGCTCGCCTGCCTTACAGCAAATCAGCATCAGCCAAGCCTTTGAGAAGCCAGTTTACACTTAATAGTGACCTTATATTTAATATGTGACAGGATAAACTGGTCACATAGGTGCTACCCCGCCTATGGGGGACAACAGAAGGCAGCAGACGCACACCCGTGGCACAGCGGAGTGCTCAGGTGACTCCACCTGGAAGCTGCTTTCTTGGTCAGGGCAGCATTTTCTTTCATCCAAATGGCTCCAGGCTCTTTACTAGGAGTAAACCCTCAGGCTGGCTCTGAAGCAGGGTACAATGACAAGCATTTTGCAGCCAGGATTAAGGGCATCATTGGCCAAATGTCCCAGTTAAGAAGCACTTGGTACATCACCCTATGCTTCCCCCAAAGTCTTCCTCCCCTCTGCACTGTCACTGGTTGGGTCAGGGAAGAAGGACCTGTCTCAGACTCTGACCACCTGCAAACCTGCCAGCGCTTGCAAAACTGAGCCCTAGGAAAGGACAAGGGAAAGAAAATACAATGGAGCAGAAAATACAGGAAAATGATTTCCATGCATTAAAGAAGGAAAGATTAAAGGAATGGCAGGGAAGGGAAAGGGTGGGAATATCAGAGGACAAATGCATAGTGAAGGACTAGCATGAGGTCTGTTGATTTTATAGTGAGACGGCTCTGCTGCCACCATGATAAAAAGCAGAGTCCCACCATGACAGGGCAGCTGGTGAGTGCTGCAGGCTCGGGGGAGACTTCTCCATGTGACATTTAGCAGTGGGGACCTGATGGCCAAGGGAAAACCAAAAATTTGGGATTAGGGTGTATCCAGCTAGTCATCGCCCTGAGCATCTTCCTCTCCTTCAGCAGGGGTGAAAATTCAGCTATAAAATGCAGCTGATGGCTCGCTCTGCTCAGGGAATTGCCCTGTGAATGCCTGATTAGCCTCCAAAGTGCTTTGCTCCCTTCCCAAGGAGTTGAGGTAGGAAATGGGTGGGGGCCAGGCTTACAAAATTATTTCATGATGCTTGGTTAAATTGCCTCTGCATTATAATGTTACTATTAGGGGAAAAAAGAAAAGAAAGATCTAGCAAAAAAGCTGCATCCCAAAGCCAGCTGTGGCAGCGCTATGGACATTGGAAAGAAGCAGAGCAGATGAAGTCATCGGCAATGGAAAAAAACACATCAATATAATATAGTGCAGAACACAGCAAATTCTACCTCAAACACAGAGCTGAAAAAGAAACATCTTCCTTTGCCAGTTCTATTACCATGCATTTATTCCAATAACAAATAACTAACCCTGAGAGTAACCCAAACCTGATTTATTCCTCCGTCTAAGTAAATACAAAGAGGCAGCGGAACCTGACTGTAAAAAACACTGATCTCATATGTTTTCCTCATATGTATTGGAAAAAGTGGGAATGGAGTTTCTGCCTTGCTGCCAGGGGATGCTGGCAAAGCATTTGAGTTATAGATATTGTATCTTGTCACTAATGACTGCAGGGAACTAAAAGGGATTTGGATTTTTTTAATGCTTCGCATTAATTGATAATTTGGTCTCAGAATCCACAGTGGAACACAGGATTTGCTATATTGGATCAGTCTACTGGCCCATAAAATCTGGCATCTTGCCTTCATGATGCTCAGAAAAAAATATCATCCAGTGCCTGTTTATAAGGTTGCTGGCCATGTCTGTAAGGCTGTAAGACTGAAACAGAGGAAAGGTCTTTCTGGCCTCCACAGGATGATGCCTCTTTAAACCTTGAACCATGGGTTTGGCAGGGCTTATCACTGTCCCTGTATTACATCTCCTTAATGCAAGGAAGAAACTCTGTAACCATGAAGAGTTTCAATAGGTATCCTGCTGTTTTTCCCTTTGGTCACCACATCCCAAGTAGTAAGAAGGTGAACTTGTGTTTTCAAAGGGCAAATAAGAATATAAATTGGGGTAGAGCAGGGAGCCGGGTGGCTTGCCTTGTGCTGAGCAAAACAATATTGATTAGGCAGTATAAAAATTTCCATCATTAATTCATTTAGCAATCTGATCATATGTTGCCCAAATAATTGAATGGGGAAGAAAGAAGTGGAATCACTTAAGCGTTCAAAGCTCAACACGCACCAAGAAAGGATTCCTATTTCTGCGTGCGTGCAATTTTGTGCATCGTTGCCTCTTGATTGTACATTGAACATGCTCTCTTTGACAGCCTGGCCCTAAATGGCCTGTTTATTAATGACAGCTGCTTGCAAATAGGGGCATTTTCTATCCAGCTGCCTTGGAGAAGGGGTTCTCTGAGTCTATGAGAGAAACTGTAGAACAGGGTGGGATGAGAAGAGGAAAGCCAGTGGAAATTCTGATCAGGCAGGAATCAGGAGGGAAAAAAAAAGAAGAAATGGTTTCTTTGCATGTAGATGTCTTAATTANCCTATTTCTGCGTGCGTGCAATTTTGTGCATCGTTGCCTCTTGATTGTACATTGAACATGCTCTCTTTGACAGCCTGGCCCTAAATGGCCTGTTTATTAATGACAGCTGCTTGCAAATAGGGGCATTTTCTATCCAGCTGCCTTGGAGAAGGGGTTCTCTGAGTCTATGAGAGAAACTGTAGAACAGGGTGGGATGAGAAGAGAAAAGCCAGTGGGAATTCTGACCAAGCAGGAATCAGGAGGGGAAAAAAAAAAAGAAGAAGAAATGATTTCTTTCCATGCAGATATCTTAATTAAGAAGGACAGCATGTTTGGATGTTAATTTTTTTTAGTGAGGTCTTCAGCTTGTCTTCAAGCAAGACCTTTCACACTCAGGAAAATCTTTAAATCTATCACTTAAAAAGCCACTACTCCATATGCAAACAACAAGAATGAAAATGACAACAACAGCAGAAAACCAAGACAATTCATAATTTATCTCCACTCCCACTGAACTTGCTTTTAAGTTCTTTGCCTCCACTGCAAAGTCCGAGGCCATTCCCCACATTTCCTGACCCATGAGAGATCTCACGGCTGCCTCTGCATCAGTGCGCGCGAGGACTGCACTCCTGTGGGTGGAAAGGCTGGGACATGATGAAGATCTGGGTCCAACAACTTGGAGAAGGTTGACACCTCCGCCTCCTCCTCAGTTTCACGTGGCACTGTTTCTTCCAGCAAGCGAACAGTTCCTTTTCTCATGCCCAGAATCACACACACTGTTTCTGGCGCATCTGGGGCTTCAGTGTTGAAGCTCACTGGCGTACAGTTCTTCACCTTCTTTTGCTCTACCTACACTTTTAATCAAACCACTTCAGCAATATCCAGGAACCATCTGTTCCTCTGGCCCCATACAAAATCCTTTTTGTTTTTAGTGATGATGCAGAGGACTGTGCTCTGCTGGATCTCCATCACATCTCCGTCTCTCTGATTTGAAACGAGGCACCGTGCTCTTTTCTACGCATCTCATCTCTTCTAGGCGAATAGGATATTCAGAGTGGGGAGAGGAGGAAGAATGGAGCACACTACATACAAGCAGCCTCTAGCAGGTGAATATTCACTTAAGGACCACTGCTGGACAACATAAATTAGACCAAGAGCAAAAACAGTTCATGGTCAGAGGAAGAAAAAAACAATTTAAGGATTAGTACGGATCACAAGTACTTTCCTTTGCCTCTCTAGATCCATTTGCTACACCCAGGATAAGAAGAAAATGGAAAAGAATCCTGCCCTTCTGAATTCAGTTTTATTGAAAGGGAAATGCATTGAAGAAAAAGGCTTCCGAAATCCCAGCAGGAAACTTGCTGTCTCAAGTTATCAAAGGAGCAGTAAACAGGCTTGGACAAGCTTGGCTATGTGGAAAAACAATCCCAGATGTCTGAACTCAGCTGAACCCCTGACTTCTTGGGGCCCAACCACCACTTTCCTGTGTCCAGGATTTGATGGTTATTCACAGCAGCCTTTCCCAGATTCCTGGGATCTGGGGATGAGACAAGGCAGCTCTTACAAACAACCAAAGGTGCCAATAAGCAGCAGCACAGGCATTTCCCAAGTCAAAGGAATTTGTTTTGTTTTGTTTTCATAGCCCATAATGGATTATTTTACTTCCACAATTCTGTTCAATGACTTTTCCCACCTTTCTCACAGCTTGTGTGACAAGGAACTCCATCACTTTACCACCCACAAGGAACTCCATCACTTTACCACCCACAGCAGCACCTCTGATCTCAACCTGCCACAAACATCAGCAGGTTTCTAGCTCAGGACATGCCATCCAATGAATAAATTCTCTCTGTTTGGCTGCATCCATGACCTGGGCAAATAGAAGCTCAGGCATTAAAAAGACAACAAGAAGGTAAACTGGAAGGCTTTGAACTTCCCTAGGTCTCCAGAGGGCAGTCAGGCTGCTGGGAGAAAACAAACTCAAACTCAGCTCAAACTTTAGGAAACTGCACTGAACTTTGCCTGAAAAACAATAATTTGGATTAACTCTCAGCAAGTGTGTGAGGTTTGGGAGGCATGTCCAGGGGTTAAGCAGAGAACCAGGGTCGGGTGAACATTCCGACTGTATTAAGCCAAAAAAGTCTTAGCCAAGTTACTTGCAATGTTGTGGTCAGGTATCCTGAGCAGAAGAAGAGGTGAGTGTGGAGGTTAAGCGGGCAGTTTTCATTCCCCCTAAACAAACTGCTCTTTTGTGTTTGTGCTTCAAAGACGTCACTAGATTATGAGGGATCTTCACCAGCCACATCTCTCTCATTATTGAAATGAAATAAATAGCAAGAACATGACAGCAGCAACTGAAGCATGAGAAGGACAGGTAGATGGGGAGGCTGCGGGTGGAAGGTTTGGCAGGGTGGAGAATTAGGGCAATTACCGTTTCTGAGAAAATGCCAGAAATGCAACACAACCTAATCTCCCCAATTAATTCCTCTGCACTTGAGTCACTTTGTGTGAAGGGCTCTTAATGCTTCAGAAGGAGAAAGGGGAAGAAAAAAGGACTCTTCAATATTTGTTTTTCCCTCGGTGAAGAAGTGAGAAGAGGTAAGGAAAAATATCTGGTTAAAACACAAGACAATGCTGTTACATCTTCCTTTCAGGAGATAAGAAACTGCTGCAAATTCAATTTGCAGAGCATTTTATAGGAGCCACAGAGATATCAAAGACCAATATGTTTAATATTGCACTTACTTTTCCTACACACAGATCATGCCAGGATTGGCTCAGAGACACTAGAACACATAACCACACTTGAGCACTTCCCTCGCCTGCCCTGTTTCTGGCCCTAGCACAAGTTCAGGACAGCTTTGTTCTTTTGCCTCCAAACTGCTCACGAGGGCAGGTGCTGTGACCCTTCCACACCTTGCGGGACAGCCAGGGCTGGCCTGGAAGGATGAGCAATGAAAACAAAGAAAGAAATATCAAATTAGGGGCTAGGTGAGGAGTATAAAGAACCAAGAATGCCAAATAATTTCAACAGTGGGTCCTGGCTCCTACACATAGCAAGACGGCAGGACTGCTCTACCCAGTTGGTCGATCTGTGTCAGTACAAGGGTCTTCAGGCTAAGCATATCCAAGGTACCAAGAAACCTCTGTGCCCCTACTCATTTAGATATGACAAAGCAGGACATATTCTCCACAATCCCAGCTGGTACAGGAGAAAACTGCTTTTCACTTTTAGGTCCTTTCATCAGTAGAACATATATTTACAGATGTGAAACTTCCCAACTCCCTGGGAGAAAGGTTTCATTTCAGGCTCATTTCTAGAAGGACAGCAAGGTGCTTGAGAAGGGTCAGCTTCCCCTCCTCAGGGACTGCTCGAGAGAGTTTGCACTGTCCACAGTTTTGGGGCAATAAGGGCTGGGCGGTGATTTCATTCTGCTAGTAATGACCTGTAAACACACTGCATGAGATGGAAGGCAAAGCAACAAACAGAGCAGCCCGAGCATGCGGGTAGGTAGTGTAGGGCTGAAGGAAGCACACAGGTATTAGGAAGTCATGACAAGGATGCACAAAACCCAGGCAGGTAGACTTCTGCAAGTGAGTTCAAAGCTGGTGTGAACAGAGTACCATTTGGTGATATTTGGAACCTGCCTTCAAAGAAATTTAGGACTTTGCCTCTGTCTGGGGAGTCTATGTCAGACTATCAACTCCGTCTGCAATGTAAGACTCCTCTATTAGTCTTATCTACCTTGTTCAATGAGTCTCCAAAGGAGCATGACCCAGGTAGCTGCTAAGCCTCAGTGATCTATTACTCACATGGAAGCCTCACTGGAAAAATAGCTGATTGTAGCCCAGGAAAAAACAATTTTGAACTCTAGAGGAGAAGAAATAAAATTGGAGATGATCAAGATGGGAGAGGGTCATCAGGAGGCAGAAGGCCATCAGGAGGTAACTGACAATGGATATTGAAAATTATAAAGCATATGGGTTTTTGTTTATCCATTTTGAAGAAAAGAAAAAAAAATGTCAGTAGGAAAAAGACAGAGTAAGCCTTCAGGCTTCAGAGGAGGACACATCTGCCAAAGGGATCCTAGACTTTTTTAAAGGACATTAACCTAAGGCCAAAGTCATGGCAGAAATGTTTTGGCTCTGATGGTCTAAGGATGTGAGGGCCACGGTTCATAGGAAGAGATATCGAACTTTTACCAAACCAACTGATATCACTGAAGGGAAAAAAAAAAAAAAAAAAAAAAAGCTCACAGAAGGCCTGTAAGCCTAAAATTCATACTTTTTCTCCCCTCCAAAAATATCAGATGTTCTAATAAAAGTTATAACTTCTTCCTGCACACCTTTTCTCTCCAAAATCCAAAGAACACTCCAGAGTGGCGGACAGAAGACAGCATTTTTTAATATTATGTTTGGCTCTGTACTGCCAGAAATAGAAATATATTTTCAGAACCCTTTGCAAACCCTCTGTGTGTCTGTTTTGACAAGTGGGTGTCATCTGTGTGATGATCTGTAACCTGGAATATGCTCAGGAGAGCCCTCTGAGGAAGTATGCATCTAAATTCCCTTGGGGTTTCAAGCACAGCCCAGGATTTGGGGCAGGATGCCAGAAGGGTAGGACATGAGAGACCTAAAGAGAGAGATCTGAATGAAATTTAAAGCCTGTGTAAATTCTTCCTCTGCTGGAGCTAAGACTTCACTGCTGATGTCCCACCATGTTAGGACATTACCTTGGAAGTTTTTAAAGGCTGTCAACTAGGATTTAAACTGTGCTTACTTCTAAAGACGAGGAACGCCTTTTCCCTATCTTCCTCCATAATTAGCAGCTCCAACAGTCCTGAGCAAGTGCCACACAGTTCTGTTTTGGAACTGGATTTTTCATTACAGAGAAGAAAGGAAAATGACCTGGACTTAGCTGCAGCACAGAGCTGCAGCAGGGCTCTGAGGGGATGTCGAACCCTGGTCTGCTGGAGGAGAGAGCGGTCCAGGGTCCTCAGCCCCGCACCGGGGATGCTCCCGCTCTGGATAACCCCCTGTCCTGCCGTGCCATCCCAGGCTTTCCCGGCAGCTCTGGGCATGCACCATGTGCCTGACTCGCTGCAGTCCCCAACTTGACACTCGGCTTTGCTGGAGGCACAGCGTCCCTGACCTGCAGCTCCCACCGCCTGCTGTCACAATCCCGAGCCATTCCTAAAAAACCAGCCCGCTTACACATTTTTGAAAGAAAAAGCAAGGAAAAACAATCTGCCAAGGCCTTTTTCTCCCCCTCCTCAGTATGGCTACATGCCATCCTGCCTTTCTACACAGACCCAAATGAAAATCACATGGCACATTAATAAATATGTTGCAGAATTGCTCCTTCAGCATCATTGCCTTTACTCATCACCGAGACACTAGGGTACTTCTCCCTTTCTCCCCAGTCTCTGCTTTCTAATCAGATTCAGTTTCACCTCTCCCCCAACCTACCACTAACCATCTCCTCTCCATCTTGTTGAAAGAAGGATTAAAGACAACAGCTGATGGGATTACTCTATGCTACACATGCAAAAGGAAGCATCTGTCTTCAGCTTGAACACCAAGAGCCCTGCAGAGAAGCAGAACTACATTATCTGCTGCTTTTATTACACAAATGTTTGTTTTCTGTATCCTAACTCATCAGGATATTAAGTAGTTCACCTTTACAAAGCACTTTTGCATCCCACAAATGCAGGAGCCAGATGGTAGGTTTTATGTTTTTTTGGTTTGAAAAGATCAAAAATGGGAAAGGAACTGCCTAGGAGTTAATCCTCAGCCTGGAACACACTCACATAGCCACATGCCCAGTTATCTTTGCTTGCTGGGCCTGGGGAGAGGCAAACCCAGGGATGCAGCAGACTAAAGTAAACACCTGCCTGTAGAGAGCTCCAGACCTGTCACTTTGTGTCTGCTCTCAAGTGGAATCTTTCACTGTATTCCCAGAAAATGATAAATTATAGTATTCTCCCAAGGCTTCAGCCTGGACACAAAAAGTAATATTGCACAGAAATCACCTGAAACAGAACTTTGCTCTAGGTCCTACCGCCGGGCATGGCAGACTGTGCTGACAGCGGATTGTACAAAAACAGAGAGTCAAATCTGGGGAATTTTACCAAACAGATTGTGGATGTGAAAAGGGAGACAACCATAGAGTGTCTAAATTACTCCCTTAAGCCACATCTCCACCTTCCACAGGGGAATCTCAGGAGCAGTTTGGTTCTTCCCCTTGGCCTCATCTTGGTTTCTTTCTGTACCTGTAAAGAACCAACCGCTTAGGGTTTCCTGGTGCATTTTGTGATGGGTCTGTACACTTGAAAGGATGGTCTCCGAAGCCTTGAAGACCCAGTTCTTATGCAAGGCATCTTAGTAATGAAAATTACAAGGAAGATAGACTCAGAATATGAAGGCACAACTGTTGTTAAACCAAACTGTTTCTCTCATCCACATTTGCAGGAGGAATCGAATGAAGTTTCATACTCTAGTTACAGTCATGTCTAATACAGTCAATTCACAGGAGCCCCATGTGGCTCTGTTAGTGTCACGCCTGAGTTTGTGTTTAGAGGGTTGTCTATTAGTGCTTGTAGGGAAGTCGGGAGTTCAGAGGAAGCAAGGCGTGTGCTTCTCCCTGCACAGAGAGCAGGGATAATTGTGCAGGTAAGAGATAATAGCTGGAGGTGCCCGTAATGTGGATTGGAGGAGGCAGTAGGGAAGGCCAGAGACTGTCACATAACTGGGAATGCAGCAGAAGCATCAATAACGAGAGAGGCTCTGTGTGCTCTCCTGGTAATTGCATCCCTCAAGGTAGAGGTGACAGGAGGCTGAGAAATGAAGTATCTGGGCTCTCCTCATGCTCCAGGAGGAATGAGGCTTGGTTTTGGCTGAATGAAGGATGAAGGACATTGGTGCCCGGAATTCTTGGCTATGGGGAAATACATCATGGGTGGGTTTCCCAGCTTTGTCACTGAGTCCTGCTTTGGCCTTGTACGACTCATTGAAACCCTCTGTACTTCATGCCATGAGCATGAATATGGGTAATCAAAATCACTTCACTTTGCTAGGGCCCTTCTTAGGATTCCTATGTGCATGCAAAGCAAGGAGTTTTAAAAGTAGCAAAAGTACAAAAAAAAAAAAAAAAAAAGAAAAGAAAAGAAAAGAGAGAGAGAAAAGAAAACCTCCTAAGAACAAAAGTGCCTCTCAGGGTATGCTGATCTGAAGTTTAGCTCTCCCTCTGGTAAACAGGT
This sequence comes from Crypturellus undulatus, assembly GCA_013389825.1. Lineage (NCBI taxonomy): Eukaryota > Metazoa > Chordata > Aves > Tinamiformes > Tinamidae > Crypturellus > Crypturellus undulatus. The sequence continues at coordinate 68,520 of VWPW01008054.1, read as the reverse complement.
GATTACTAGTTATTACATGTATGACAAGTCAAATGAACAGGGAAAAGTCCAATAAAAATCCATATGACACTGCATGGGAGAGCATGGAACAATCCCCAGCAAAGCAGCTGGCACAGACAGGATGAGGTCTACGAGACACTATGACAGAGAAGGCAAAAAAAAAAAAAAATCCACTACAGTACATTGGTCTAGGAGTCAGGCCAGAGCACTGGCAGTCACACAGACCAGCTTCTCATCCTCCTCTTGGCTCTGCTTTTGCCTTTGTTGCTTACTGAAGTTTTTGCAATGATGCTACCTTGGTTACCTCTCTTCCCCAAGACCTTTTCCAAACATGGACTTTTGAGCTATCTCACACAGTTTAGGTCTGTTTCATGCCTGGTAATAAAGCTTAGCATCAAGCCAATGTCCTGGACTTGGATAGATGGTTTGGCTTAGCAGACTTAGCTTCCTCATCCCTAGTGCAGTAACTCTGCTTGGTATCTGCCTAGCAAGCCAGCACATAAAGCAAGTCTTTTGTAAGAGAACATGATCAGTTACCTTAAAGGTAACTGATAAAAATCAGCCTCAAAGCCAAGCAGCCATGTTGTAACCAGAAATAAACCAGCCTTCCACTATGCCTTAGTCTGAAAAGTCCTTCATTGGTTGTGGTTGGCCCGCTGATAACCCAAGAAAGATGGGAAATACTCCCCGTCGGGGATGTTGCCATCCCAGGTGCATAGGACGGTGCAGACTGGCACAAGGGGCAGTATGCGTGGCAAGGGGAAAGTGCGAGCACAAATCACAGAGGATAAGGCTGCAAAGGCGTCCCTGACCCACTGCATCAGATCCCAGAGACTAGTGCAGGATTAGCCTCTGCACTATACTCAGGCATTTTTATCTAGTCACTTCCTGAACTTCTTTAATGACAGGTCCTTCAGCAACCTACCTCTCGCAAATTATTCCATTGTCTAAATGATGTCTCTGCTGGAAAAAGTGTTTTGAGGTCAAGCCTGAATTGCCTTTTATTTCCTCTTTCATATTTTATGTACTTATCAGACAGTCTTTCAGTTCCCTTTTCTCTAGGTCCCTGCATTAAGTTTCTTTAATCTAACACCAGAGGTCACAGCCTGTACTCTTTTAATCATCTTTGTCTCCCTCTCTGGATTACCTTTAATTTATGAAAGTCCTCAAAAAGAGAGAGAGAAAAAAAATAAGAAGAATATAAAAAAGGAGTGACTTCAGAGCTGACCTAAAGTGTGTGACTGTGTGCTGGAATATCAGAGAGAGCTCTGTGTGTAGGCAGCTGCATGGATGTCTGAACTATATGTATGTCTAAGACTGTAAAGGAAAGAGGACAGCGGGTCAGGGATCAGGCACACACAAGTGTGGCTGGTGGATATCCATGTGCATGTTTCACTGAGGGAATAATCGAGAGAGCCCAGAGCTCTGTTTCATTTATTGTAGTATTCCTAACCTCTCTTTGTTTTGAGGACCAGACTGCCGCTGGAGCTGCCTTACCCTGTAGTAATCAGTGCTGTAGACATCTCTCGACATCCCAAAGTCTCCAATCTTCACCAGCAGGTTGGCTCCAACCAAGCAGTTCCTGGTTGCCAGGTCTCTATGGACAAAGTGCTGGGAGGCAAGGTACACCATTCCAGAGGCGATCTGGCTAGCGATGTGGAGCATCTGGGATAGCCCTAGCTCCCCTTTGGCTTGTCGAGGCTGCCCATCCACGAGGATCATAGCGTCTGGGCCATGTGCCCTACAGGGAGGAAGAAGCAGAAAGCATAGAGTTGGGTCTCCAAAATGACCAGGAGATAGGAATCCCGCATAGGCTCTGATCCTGCTCTGGTGGTGATTAGCCCCCATCATTCTGCTCAGTGAAGATGTATGCACAGCTTCAGTGGAAAGAAAAATCAAATTAAGAGAACAGGAGGTTGGGAGAACATTTGGTATATGAGTGGGTGTCCTAAATCCTTCTCCTATCCTTACTCTTCTCCAGGCAACTTATGGCCCCATGTGGATACAGACTACTTGGACAGAGGGACCACTGGCTTGATGCTGCATGGCCATTTTTCTCTTGTAAGACCTGTCCAAAACTAATGACCCTCCAGATATTTACATGTTCACTCCAGCTAACTCTAAGATCCTCAAAACCTTTCCAGAGGTGGAGATATCACCCTTTTTTCTTCCACAGCCATTGTAGTCTAGTCTCCTTCATCCCCACAAAGCCTTCTCTGTTTCCACCAAACACCATTACAGCAAATATCCTCCTCCCAGCTAACACCAATACATCTCTGTATCACAGAAAAGGTTTCAGAAGAACATATCCTAAGTTCTCCCAGAAGTAGTGCAGCTACTGTAAACTGTGAAGGCAGGAGCAGAGGACTACAGAGGTTAGACCTGGATGTCAACAAAAGTGCAGAACATCCTGGGCAATAAAGGGAAATATTTTGCTGAACTAAGTGTGTTGTAAAAGTAGGGCTTAAGGTCAGCCTCGTTCCTGTCCTGCCCCCCTTTTAATCCCGTCCCTCACTGTGTACCAAGCCTGCCTTTGCCTTGCTCCCTCTGTGATGTTCCTTCCCTGGGGGACCTCACCCTGTGGTAGCGTGTGTGAAAGTGGAATGACAAAAGCCCTCATACCTAGGGAAAAAGCAAGAGATTTGCTGCGACCTTCCTCCTTGTGACTAAGATACAGCATGTCTTTTTTTTTTCCTCTCTCTGAGGCTTTCAAACTGTTCTCTTTGAAATGATTCCTGGCATTTCACCCCTGTCATCAGCAGTAACCCCGTGGAGAGCTTGCAAATTGAAATTGCATGTACAGCACTTTACCTCCTTCTTAACATGGGACCAAACAACCCATAACAAGATCTAAACTGTTTTTTCCCTTTGTCTCTGTTCCTTAATTACTCTGTTGGGCTTGAGGGCATGCAAAGAGATTAGCATCCAGGCCTTTGGGGTTCAACTAATACAGTTTTGCATATACCCTTGCCTTCAACCCCTCCTGCTGCCCTACCACGGCGAATATGGGTCTGAAGCTCTCTGCCACCTGACAGAAGGACAGCTGAAAGACATGACAAACTCCAGAAATGAGTGCTGAGGATCCAGGCATATTTCAAGAGCCACCAGTCAGTGATGCTCTAACAAGTGTGAGATGAGCTAGTGGGGCAAATCCTCCAGAACCTGCAGGGTTGGGGATGCCAAAGGAATCCCTGGATGTGGGTGAGGATTGTGGGTGAAGCCCACACATTGGAAGAACTGCTGTGTCCAAGGAAGAGCAGCAGAAGAGTCTATACAAAGATGACTGCTTGATGTCTTATTTAAACAGCTCCCCATGTGATTTACCCCAGGAAATTACCTCTTGGTGACAACAGATATTGACAGCAGGTGAAACTTAGCCTGGATTGAACTGAAATTTGCTAAAACCAGCAAAGTAGGACAAACAAGAGCTTCCAAAATTGTAAGGGACAGTTCATACTGGTAATGCTTTGCAAATACATCCTACTTAGCTGCAACTGATCCTTGTTGTCATCAGATGTAGAACCATCTGGGAAGCAAAGGACATACTACTAAGCCATTACTGCCACCTATAAGACATACAGTAATTGCCACCAAAGAAATCTATCTGAAGAGAATAAGTTAAGAAATGGTCAGTCAATACTTCTATTTCATTTGTTCTTTGTACATATATGTCATATATTATATATTTTCCTCGCTCTGTCCCCTTCTCCATCCCACATGGTTGTGGTCCAGAAGAAAGAAGTACCAGCACATTCATGAGATAAACTCACGAGAGATACTAGTGTGTTAAGTTGCATCAAGAAGGCTGCAGGGAATATGAGAGGGGTCTGGCCATTTCTTCTTTGAGCAAATTCAGCTTTACAGAAAGACAGCAAAATTGGAGGGATGTCTGTCAAAGAACTTTTCCTTGTATAGAGCAAGGGAGGTTTTTGTTGACATGGGTTTGACAATCATCCCTCAGACTGCATGCTCTCTCTGCTGAAATTCCTCCTTCTGTCCCAAGACAGTGCAACTGTAGGGCTGCTGAAAGCAAAGCTCCACTAGAAGGAATGACACAAAAACCTCAGAATTATATAACTTGTCAAATAAAACCTTCGTGATGGCAAGATCTTTCAGAATAAGCTGTCATTTCACTATCCCTTGTCTACCAGCCAGGTCACTGCAGCTGCATATGTCATCTCAGGCAGGACCTGGCTGGCCGTAGCCTCAAAGGGCACTGATGTTTCGCATGACTACGTCTCAGGGCAAGGCTGGGCTCTGGAAGTACGGAGGTGCATGGCTCCACCACAGCAGCACTCTTCAGAGCTGTGTCTGTGTAAAGCAATTACATGAGATGTTGACAGTGGGCACAAATTATTCCACCAAGACAGTTAGAGAGCCTGTTTTGGACTATTCTTTCTGAAAGGTCAATTAGAGCAATGAAGGAAGCTATGCTTCATCTGTAATATCTATCTGTTCTAAGGAGAATAAAGCTACTACTTCTGCCAGGAAAAAAGATGGTTCAATTTTCTGCTCTTCCTTGTGAAGAACTTCAAGATTGCAGCCTCCAATGTTCCTCTGACTGCTTCCCTTCAGTCACAAGGCTGAAACATTGTCCTTAATACTGCAACTCCAATCTGAGCAAAAACACTGTTCCAGCCATATACAAAGCTACTTGCTCGTAGGCAGAATTCAGTTCGTTTCTTCTAGAAACACCTGGGCCTCTTGTAAGATAGGGTAGCACAACAGGGAGATGCAGGGTAACGAAGGCTGTTCTCCTCTGAACGTGACTCTGAGGAGGAGCTCTTCAAGGCTAATACAGTGACACCTTTACTCTTCCGAGCTTGTCAATGATCTTATCTATCCAGAGCATGAGAGAGGGACTGAGCTAGGAAATCATATTCAATCTATACACAACCATGTCCCAGGAGGGACAACCAGTGTGGAGGTATTTCCAGTTGCCCTGCAGGTGCTCCACAGGGGCTACAGACAGTTTGGCACTACTTGGCAGAGGAAGAACAAGCTTCTGGGATCCCTCCCCCATTGCTTTTATGGTATAGGTGACTGCTTAAAAATGGAAACCTCTAGGAATGTGTTTGTGTTTGGTCAGAAATTGACTGTGATGGTGGAATAATAATCAGAATGTCTATCTCATCCCCAGATCTAGACCTCATGTGTTCAAGCTTCTTCCTAACGCAATCATGTTCATACTTAGCAGTCAAAATAGGAAAATATCAAGGGCCCAATTTTCTAAATACTGGGAAATAAAACTACCAATTATTTCAAGAGGTAAGTACAACTCCACTTGCATGCAGGTCTCAAAGCATAATTTCTGTATCAGGGGAGAACAAATCATCCTCCAGAGAGCAAACATCCTCCCACAGTTACTCCCTGCCCCTCACTGTTGGCAGATTCAGGGTGCACAAATGATTGGCTTTATGTTTACAAAATGGTTTCAGGGAATCTGGCAATTTGCAGCTCTCTAAAGGCAGGGAAGGCAATTACAGCACTTTGGTAGGCCTAACTTCCTGAGCAGCTTGGTGCTGTGGAGAAGAATATTTTGTACCTCAGTCAGGATCTCTGCCAAAAAAGGCTCAGGGATGGACCCAGGAGGATCCTCCAAAATTTCTCAACTCTTTTCTGAATATGAGAATTAGACATCATTAAACACCCAGAATCTCAGTCAGATCAAGGACAGCAAAAATTTTCTCTAGGGAGTAGTTTGCGTCTGTTACTACTGAACCAGGAGCTGAGTGAGATGAGGACAGATGACTAGCAACCTTCTTCCTTCAGAAGCAGAGAGGTCATGGGTTTATTGCCTTTCTACCGCAGCAGTTATGGATACAGGCAGCAGTCAGGCTTCCTGCTGTTTCAAACTTGCTAGGGTGGGAAAAGACAAGTCAATCTCTCATAACTCACTAGGATGAGCCTAGAACTGGACAAAGTAGTTCAGATATAACCTCACCAGGGCTTCACAGAGGGCAAGGATCACCCCCGCCCCTTGACTTGCTGGCAACAGTCTGCCTAATGCAGCCCAGGACACCACTGGCCTTCTTTGCCACAAGAGCACATTGCTGGCTCACTGTCTATTTGTTGTCCACGAGGACCTCCAGACTAGGGCCTCTAGGACCTTCCCCACAGAGCTGCTTTGCAGCAGGTCATTTTCCACCCCGTGCTGCTGCATGGGGTTATTCCTCCCTAGGGGCAGGACTCTGTAGAATACACACTAAATTCATGAAGTTCCTCTCTGCCCAAGTCTCCAGAAGGCTTCGTGGTGAGGACCATCATCATCTACAGGCTGCCTTTGAAACAACCAGTACCCAGTTCACCAGCATCCAGCAGTGTCCTGGGAACATGAAACATTTACAACAAACCACATCAGAGTTGCAGAAATAGCTTTATCATGTATCGTACACCCTCTCTCACACTTACCTCAGGAACTTATTCAGGTCCCCGTGCTTCATGTATTCAAAGACCATGATGAGTGGGTCACCATCACCACAGACGCCATAAAACTTGACAATGTGCTCATGCTGCAGGTTGGTGAGCAGCTCTGCCTCCCTCTGGAAGTCCTTACGGGCTGCCAAAGTGGGGTCTTTTAGCGCCTGAAAGAGGGGACACAGACACATAGAGGATGGGTCAGATGGGGGCAAGGCCAGAATGCACAAGGCAAGATTGCTCCATCTCCCAACCCTGCCGTGTTCTGCTACAAACAGGCTCAAAGAATGGAGAAAACTAAGGGCAGCTACCAGCTCTCCACCATTGACAGCTTGCCCAAGTGCTTTCAGTTGGCTCAGGAGTGTCCCCTCACATGACCCTGCCAAGCACTGTTGACACTTCTCCAGGAGGTGACCACCAAGAGGATCATGAGGGTTTTTGCTGCGAGCCTCAGGATGTCGCAGAGGAGATGATGGGGACTGTCACAGGGAGAGCTGGCAGCAAGCAGTGATAGCAGCACCTCAGCGCTGCCAACGCTGAGTTACCAGCCCAGCAGGCACAGCAGGTTCCCCAACTCATTTCCCAGTCAGCAGCAAACATTCCTCCGAGGGTAATAGCTTCCAATTATTCCCAGCTTGGGTAGGATTTGTACTGGTGACCTAGGGGTGAATGGCTTCATATCTTATTATTATTAAATTCCTGAGCCAGTCAGTCCTTGCTATCTGTCTTTCATTTTGAAATAGCTGACTATACTGCCTTTATTCAGAAGATGGATTTGCCTGGCTGTGCAGTTATTGTGCGGATTTTTCAAACTGCCTCTGAAGAAGGACACTGTCAAGTCTTTTCTCATAATTTTTAAAATCATGTTTTTATTCCCTGCTGTTTATAACAGCTTCCCTGACAGATTGATGCTGAAATCAGTATCCTTATTGAGAATATCTCATCTTCCACATTCAAGCACACCAGTTTGCCATTGCAGGGTAGCTTGCAGACTCTGAGCTGGATGCACGGGCCTGGGATTGCAGATAGCCTAGAAGACGTTGCTATGGGTGCCCTTGGCAAGTAGTCAGAGATACCTGGTAGAAGATGCTGGCTTTTTTATGTATTATTGTATGGTTGCACAGGAGAGTTTGAAAACTGTGTGTCATTATCACAGGTTACCAATGGAGGGCTCTCCTGTGAGCACGTAATAAAAAAAGTTCAAGTCCGAAACATTTGACGAGGTAGAACGGGCATGAGAATCAGCATGGTCTTCAGAAATGCTTAAGGAAAAGAAGAGGTTATCCTGGTTTTGAGTTGTCTGGTTTCCATTGTATTCCCTCCATACTCCACTGCTCTTGGTACGTGCTGTGATCGGGACTGCTCTGTACCGGCGTTGGCTTCAACTGTGCATCAGTGGTGGTCAGGAAGGAGTCAAGCTATCCTCATTCCATTTACCTCCACATTCAGTCCAGCTCTTTGCTTTGTGCACCTCTGATTGTCCCTTGGTATGAGGGGATGCTATGCAGCTCTCCCATTATTTATTCACAAATTCACCTTCTCCTCAAGTCTTGAATCTCCTGGTGGTGATGGAAGAGGTAGTATCAGTAGGAGCTGGCTCTAATTTATGTACAAAAAGGGATGTTAAGCATCAGAAAGCTGCGTGGGGAGGAAAGGGCTCAAGAACACAGCTAGGCTGGTCTTGCCTGGTCTAAGGTTCTGCTGCATTCAAGGCTAGACAGAATGAAGTAGCCAGTCCTCCAACACTAGCTACTTCTCTCAGAGCAGATCTCCTGAGAGGTTTTACCCAAGCCTGAGGACATTCCCTCTTCTTCTTCTGCCTCCAACCTGTGAGACACGCGGCATAATTTTATTTTAATTCTCTGTCCTCTGGGATGACTTTATTAAAGATATTTAGATGGATGATAGTTACACTGTACACATGGCAAAGGATCAACCCTTATTCAGGCAACCAGTGACTTTTAGTCATTTAATATCTTCATAATGTTGATGCTAGTCCTTTTTCCCTCCAGGAAAAGTTTCCCCAATTACTCTTCCCTCTGCCTTTTGCTATAGTTGTATGTAATAATTCAAGCTGCAATGAGTTTAGCTTTGCTTCACCCACTCTCTTTTCTACAAGGTGCCAACACTATAACTTCGTAAGTATCATGCAAAAATGGATATTAGAAAACATTACTAAGGCTGCATAGCCAAGCATTTAGAAGGAAGGGAAATACAAGAACTGGAAGTGGTGGAGCAGATAACAAAAAACAGGATCAGAGGAAGAGAAGGGATGTCCCATTGAAACCACTGAAATGCCTCCCCTAGGAAGGTTTGAGGTGGACTGTATTTGTACCTTCATTATGTGGTTCCTACCTGACATCAAGCAAGTCACTGAATATCTGCAGGTTGCAGCCATTGTCACTAATAATTAGTTCTTATCAGTATCAGGGAGTTCCTCACTTGCCTAGCACCTGCTCTCAACTTAGTAAATGCTCAGCACTTCTGCAATGACAATTAGGGTCAACAGGAATTTGGTATGTGCTGTATGAGTCTCTGGAGAGGCAGGTCAGTACCCATATACTCCACATTAGAGGATCCTTTCAGTTCAACTTCCCTAAGCTTCCATCTCCAAAAAGGTGCTCATACAACCCCAGCACCTCCCTAGGAACCTGTAAAAATGAACACACATTTAGGGTGCACCCCAACACAAAGTGTGTTCATCATCGTGGAGCAGCCCATAAAACAATCAAAAATATATATATTAGAGAATGTCCATCCCTCCAGCACTCACATACTTGACTCTGTGACCTCAGCACTCTTTGATGAATATGGTTCTTGTGTGTTTCCTAGGATGTTTTTAGAAGCACACTGAATAAAACAAGAAGCTTGTCCATGCCATCACATCAGAACTCAGCTCATCTGTAGGGCTGCAGTCTTTAGAGCCACTGCAAATCTTTATCTTTTTAGCTGAATGAGTAACACAGACACTTTCTTTGCTCTCGTCCTGGCTCTGAGAGAAAGTCCTTGAGAGTGCAGGAGGGACAAATTCTCTGCTTGGGACTCTGTTGCCCCTAGCCAGCAAATCCAACTGCAACTCAGAGTTGTTATGACTGGGGAAGTAGTTCTCAGCCCCTATCAGAAACAGGAGATCTTCAGGAAATGCAGCCAAATCTCAGTTTAATATGTAAAGCCTCCTTTCTTTTTTTTCCCTAAGACTTATAACATTGCCCAATTTAGAAGTTTTTTTTTTTTTTTTTTTCCAGAGCTGGAAGAAAGCCAGATTTCAAGGCCCTGTTCCAAAGTGGGATCTGTATGATCTGCAGGATGAAAGGCACTCTGGAGATGTAAGCTCATAGTAGCAATTAACAGAAACAAGTTCGGATGCTGTTTCTGCCTACATGCAAATGAACTCAGGAGAAACCTCTGAGATAAGATAGCACTAGGGACAGCTGACAGTGATAGGCAGGCAGCAGCCATATAATCAGGCAATTAATCATGTGTGTAGCTGTGTTACCTCGTCTTGAGCCAGTCTTGAAAGTGAAAAGTAGCATCTTGCAGTTCATGGCCAGAGCATAAGGGGACAAATGAGCTTAGGAAAAGGCTTGAACTGCTGACAACTGAAACAGCTCTGAAGTAACTGGATGCCTGCAGTATTCTGGAGAGAGCGCTGGAACCTTTCTCTGGCAGATCATCGGTTCAAATGAAGATCTCACAAAGAGTTAGGAGGCAGCAATTAACCACAGATGATTAGATTATGAGGGTCTGCCAACTGATGCCACTTGACAGCAGAGCACACTACTGCACTAATGGTACCTTCCACTCAGAGCCAGGCTGATGCATCACAACCCACATGAGGACCCTTGCAAAGATGCAAGGAGCACAGCACACTCCAAGCTGAACCTGTGTCGGCTCCAAATCCCCAAGATGCGAGGGATCCGCGGCCATGCCAGTGGGAGCTGAGCTGAGCCAAGCTGGAAGGAGTTACTTTATTCATCTTGCGGCAAAGCTATTCCAGCAAATTGATCCCAGAAAACTGGTTTGTGACATATAGCTTTTAAGCACTTCTTTTTGCAGAGGCCTTTTTTGTTTCAACTTCTGCATATTCCATGAAGAGATAAAAACTCAAAAGAGAAAGGCCCCAGGCACTTGCAGAGGGAGGTGAATTCCATGCTTCACTTCTACAGCTGCATAGGAGCTTAAAATGGTCAGACCAGCTTTTCCTCCCTGTCTCCTGGCTTCATCGACAGGAAGAAAGGCTTTGGCATTGGTGAGAACAGATGACCTTGAAGCGAAACACTGAAAGTTTCTGTGACTAAGTGGATTTACCACAATCTCCAGCATCAGATAAATCTCAACCCCAGCCTCCAGCCCTCCCCTGCCTCCCTTTCCCACACAGGTTTGGGCAGCCTTTCTTTGTGGTCCAGCGCCTGCTGCACTCTCCTCCATTTGCCCTTGAGATTTACCTTCACTGCCACCAGCATTTTGTCGTTGGTGGGGCTGAGGTTGTAACACTCGGCCAAGAACACCTTCCCAAAGGCACCTTCTCCCAGCTCCCTCTTCAAAACGATGTCTCTCCTCTTTATATGCTGGACATCTGTTGGAGGGAGGGGAGGAAGAAGGAGAGGGTTGAGGGAAGAATTAATTAGGGTTAATTCAGGGAAGGCAAAAATAACCAATTCAATTTTATAGCAAGCTGCAAAGGATCTGAAATTGCCTTACAAAAATATCTACAGGGATCTTTTTACCCACCCACAGAGCGCTGCCATCTCAGGGATGGAACTAGTCTTATGCAAAACAGCTGTGAGGAAAGTACTTGAGATTTATCAGGTTTTACTATAAACTTAGAGCAAGCGTGTCCTCAGCGGGTGGAACCTTTGGGGAAAAATCTGCCCTGAAGACCTGAATCTCCTTGGAATAATTCTGGAAATAATTCATGTCCTAAGGGTCACTGCATAGGTTACATACTTTTAGTGCCAGGCCAGGCGACACTAGAAGGTCCTCTTGATTTTTGCATTTTGGTTGGGATCAGTTTAAATCCAAATTCAGGCAGATTTCTGAGCCTGAGCCCTGGCAATTTAGACCCAGAAGGGTTGCCCCAGGAGAAGAACTACTGACCTTCCTGCAGCTCAGGGCAATAGCACAAGCTGGGTGGAAGAGCTGAGCACAACCACGCAACAAGACCTTGGCCCTGCAGCCATCTCTTGTGTGAATGTTCCCTCAGAAAAGAAAACATCATCCCGGGAGAGAGTCACTGGCACAATGGAAAAACCCATTCCATTAGTCTCAATGATCCTTTCCACTGACATTTAGGATGGCAAGGACTGATAGAGAATAGTAGCTGAGGTTTCAAGAAGAATGAAAAGAGCAACAGTTATTAATTTAACAAAGATAGAGATCTATGAAGACTGGTCTGCTCCTGATGTTTGTGTATCAGCTAATGGTGTCATTCATTATGGCTAGATCTACCCAGGCATTAGGCAGCTGCAAGGGTAGATAAGTGACTACCAGGATTTACACAAACACAGAGGCAGGGATTAAATGGGCCTCTGAGCACAGGGAGAGGTTGGAAGGTCTCAGTGCTCTCTTGGGGACAACACAGCTACTTCTTGCCAAAGCTCTAAGCACCTTTCCAAAATCACAGCCAATGTCCAGCTCCTTTAGGAACACAAACAGGCATTTCTTCATGCCTGGAAGCAGCTAGAGGCAGGTAAAGGAGTACAGCCACCCCAGCACCCTTGGGGTGCTGTGAATACTGGTAGGGACTGACTGACATAGGGCTTCAGATTGGCTGCACAGAAGCATCACTAAAGGTGATTAAAATGTGCAACCAGCTCCCATCACCCAGATTTGATTCAGGTGACATCCACACCAGCCCAAGAGAGCAAACACTTTACCACAATGTAGGTAACATTCAACTCATTAAAATGCCAATGGATTGGAAGAGTAACGTCCTAATAGCTTTCGTACAATTAAGTTTTCTAATTACAAACTCACTGGCAGGTTGGAAGCTGCTATCTGTAGCCCTTTCGCTTGTTTGGGAAGATGGATGCTGCAAAACTGCATAAGCAATGGGCCTTGTAATGAACGATGCCTCTGTAGAGAATTCTCATTGACCTTTTCATTAATTGTTCAATAGGCTGAAAATTGTTACTTACCAATATTAATAATATTAGTAACATTAAGGCACATGATGGTGGGCACATCCAAAATGACTTTGGTTTTAAATCTACAGTGACAGTCAGGGAGAACATATCACCTGTGGACTTTGCTTTCCGCACCTGGCTTAGTTGAGTGCTTAAGAAGTACCTTGAGAAATCTGAAATATCATGTGTTGAAATGTTAAGTGATGCACTTGGGTGAGGAAAGTCCTAATCTAAGAAAAGCTCAAATGGCACCAATTTACTTAATAGTAGAGGAAAAGGGTTTTTTCCTCTTTCGCTTGGCAAGCATTTCTATAGCACTCATCAGCATAGTATCTAGGATTTGCTGTATTAACAAACTATTTGAATTCTTGGTCTACTGATTAGCAACAGTCAAGAAAGTTGCTGGGAATGATCTTGTATTACAAGCAGCCCAAGGATACTTAAAAAAAAAAAAAAAAAGACAGAATCCCAACAGAAATGTTATCACTGATATCCTATGCCCCATCTNAAAAAAAAAAAAAAAAAAAAAAAAAGACGGAATCCCAACAGAAATGTATCACTGATATCCTATGCCCCATCTAATTTCAAATAAAGTTAAAAAGGAAACTGTCTCTAAACAACCAATGCTAGTGCTTGAGATTATTTACACTTCAAATAAGTAAGTCATAACATCATTAGAAATGAATCAAACATTTTTTTTTTCTGAACTGCCTAGGGTCTTGCCTGAGCTTTCCAGCTCCTTTCCTTACTCAACAACATCTTAATAAACGATCAGACATTTCTGAAAGCCGGGGTCCAGATTGTGAACCTTCACATTCAGGAGGTCCCAATATTATGTCTACACTATTAAAAAAATATACCATCTGCCTCTGAGACCCAGATTTTGCAGCAAGTTGTTAGGGTCACCTGGTAAGCTTCAGAGAAAATGTATATGAATAATTTAAGGACATATTGTAATAGTGGGAGTTGAACAGAGGGAGAAGCAATCCTTTGAGACAGTGGACTCACGTAGCACCATAGCATTTAAAGTAAACTAGTTCTAAAAAATAAGTTCATGAAGTTAAGCAGTTTGACAACAACTGGACAACTTTAATGGAGAGTCAGGAAAGCATTTCTGCTGATCACAATTTCTCTCAAGCTAGAATGGCCATAAATTTTGCTTTGTGATATTTTAGGCACAAATAGAATAATAAGAGACTTATAATAAATTGCTTTCTCACATGCTATAGGCTTAAAATACTGATGTTTACATCAAATTTCTCCAGTCACATTGGATTCAGCACTATGATTAATCCTGTATTACTATTAAATATGGGCCTTACCCATGAAGCAATGACAAACCACCCTGGCACTGCGCAAGTGGCTGCGTTATTGTGCTAACCTTGCATCTATTCTTTGCTCATCTGTCCTGACCGTAACTCATACGGAAGGCCGAGTAGCTGAAAGATGCTGGACTGCAAGGGCACCTGGGCGGTTCATCTGCATAAATCTGTTTACCTCCTCCTATAGAAAGCTGAGCCCTGTCTGATAAACAGCTGGTGTTTATTTGTTTTAGGCAGGCTTCGGCGTGCTAATCTGTCTCGGCAGCGTTGCGGTCAGCCCTGCTGACAAGGTTTATGCAAACTGTCTTCCCAAGTACCACTGTCTCCAATTTTCTTTATTTTTTTCTTCTCCTCCTCCTTGTACCATTAAACAAGACAATTCAAAAGACAAATCTAGGCAGGAAACACAGCAAGACCCGACAGGAAAGTAACCAGACTTGACAGCATGATGGAAATTCATTCAGGGCCATGCTGTATCTACAGGAAGGACATGAACGCAGAACACTGAAGTAATTGCTGATTTAAATGAAACATCTCATGATCCTTGTTTCAGACTCACTGTGATGCTGCATGATACAGATGAAGGAAGGATAGCTAGTTTCTCCACCTTTGATTTTTCTCCATGAAGACCCATTCGTGTTCTGAATAACCCATGAACCACACGATAAAACACCTGACCTGCTGCTGGCTGGAAATGCCTTATGGTTTCAGTTCAGTGAAGTAAAGAGTGTTAGAAAGAGAGTAGGTTTCAGACTCTGCACTTACCTTTACAAACCGCTCCAGAGCACAGAGCTTTGCTTTACCCTAGAAGACTCGAGGCAGAAGGGTTGGGACTCCAGATCTGTGACGGGATCTTACCTAACCTCCTCTGAACCTTTCGGAGGATGGCTGACTTGATCTGTGCTTAACGTGCATTCAGTCAGAAAAGTGGCTGTCTAAAAACAGCAACTTCTCCCTCCCTGTTCCTATTCCCATGTGTCTCTTAGTCACATCTGCTCCTCTTCTGACTCAAACACAGTTAGTTCGCTAACCTTGCAGACCCAGCACAGATACCAGGATAGAGAGGAGAGGGAAAAGCAATGAGATTTATTCTGTTTTTCTTGTACATCAATCTACCATTTCCTGATGGGTCACTTCTGCACTGGCCCCTGTGACAGAGCCTGGAAAAGCCAGGAAGAGTTTTCCTTCAAATGTCTGTGACAGATTCAATGATTCTTCACAATTCCTTTACACTCCTATTGCAGAATTGCACTTGCAGGTAAAAAGGCCAAGGCAGAAGATTCCAACTCAACTTCCAAATCCAAGGTGGAATATACAGAGCTGGTACCTGAGACAGCATGGGGTAAGAGACACTTTTTTTTTTTTTTTTAATGTCCCTAATACAAAAAGCATTACAATCACATGAATACAAATTGGGAACTTGTATGGGATCCATTCAATGCATCTAATTTTCCAGCTAGTGCCTCATTTCTAAGCCAGTCCTAAAAGCTGTAAGAGGAAAGGAAGTTGTCAATAATCCTGCAGATTCTGCATTTGAGATTCCCATGACAGCCAAGATCCTTAGAAAACAAGTTTGCTCATAGTCTGGAAATATGGATGCAGGTGATGAAGTACCCGACACCAGGGTGACACAGATGACTACACGGGGATGCAGATGAACAAACCAAGCCCTAAGTAGTGCTATTACTTTAGCTAGAGTAATATGCAGCACCTCTTTTTAAAGCTGGGCCATTTTTACCAGCTAGAAATAGATCTGAAGTTGATTCCTCCTATTTCTTTTTGACCCATGAAGTAGTCTATTTGGTGTCTGTATTTCTAGTGGATTTCCAGTCTTTGGGTTTTTATTTCACTAACAACAGGTAGTTTATTATCTTTCTTCTCACTTTTGCCACCTTCTAGATTAGCAGCTTTCTCTTCTGCTTTAGAAAAGACTAAAGACAATTTTCTACTGTTTCGTCTCTTCCTCCTTTCCTTCTCCTCTGCTTCTCCTCTTCCTTTTCTTCTCTTCCTTTCCTCCTCCAAAATCCTTTCTCTTCCCACATGCCTCCTCTCCCTTACATTTTGGGCCCTGCTCTGTACTGTTGGTACCAACAACCGTATCATTTTTATCTCATGGCTGTTTCTTTCCTGTCCTCCTTTTGCTTTGTCACTTCTTGCCATTTCTTCTCGCTTGACCTCACTTCTTACTTCTGTCCCCTTTGCTCCTCAATCCCTGTTTTCAAACTTGACTTCTTTCAGGTGTTTTTCTAGGGTATCCTAAATGGAGCTCTTTGTAGTAATGGCCTTGATTTTCACAAGTTTTTAGAGCCTCATTTGCATCCACAACACTGCATAAATAATAACAACAATGACATTTTGCAGTAGCGGCTGAGTCATTTGCTGTAACAACTAATTTATGTCAAAAAATCGTCTCTCTTTTCTTCATACACAAGTTGTCCACAAAAAGGTAACAAAGTTCTCAGTTAGTCAACATGATTCTGTCACTTCTTTCCTGACTCACTACTAAAATAATTCTTGTGAATAGTCCCTGTATGGCTTGCCCGCTCCGTGACTATTAAAATCAAATAAATAAAGCTTACAATTTGTGCTGGAATGTGTATCATGAAGACGTGCAACTACCAAACAGAGTGTCTTTCCTGTCAGGCAGTTGGCTGCAATTTAGATATCAATCAAATGTGTTGTTGAGGTACCAATGTACCAGATTAGAGCAACCTGTGCCCACCAGGTAGGACCAGATCAAAAACCTTGCAGCTGGGGGTCTGACAAGTCTTTCTCTCAGAGACTTGTCTCTTGGAGAGGATGATTCACTGGCTCGCTGCGCAGAGCCTGAGTCTTCTTCTGCGCTTGGTGCAAATCCATCAAAGCCAATGGAGGATATTGATTTCAACTGCAGACTGCTGCAAAGTAGATGTAAACAAAGAGAGAATCTGCCCCACATAATTTAAAAATGGAGAAATAAACAGGCTGTTGCTTATCTCCATACGGACTCTGAGTAGGTAGCCCTCTGCTTCTGCTGGCTTCCTCCATGCTCTGACATGAGCAACCTTTGGGAAAAGACCCTCAGTTTACACGTTGGCAGTTTGGCTCTGTGCCCATACTCTGCTTCTTTGCCAAATCCCTCTATCAAGGCACCCTTCAAGGACTCAGGTTCAAAATAATCATAATTATAAACAAAGAGCAAATCTGAGAATCCTTTGAAAAGCACTCCCAAACAAGGTTTGATTTCTTTTGTTGTTAGTTTAAGCCAATCTGAATCTTTGCGAACTCCAGGAATCAATCCTTTGGCTGAGCCATCCGAGTTCCAACCCCTGGGTGCACAAGGTCCTTCTCACTCCCTGCATTCCAGGCCCTGGGGACAAGACCACCTAAGTTAGGCCCCTCTCTGCACTTTTCAGGCTGCATTTAAATCTTGCTAATTCTGCATGACAGGTCTAATAACCATTCCTGTGTGTCCACACAGCAAAAATATAGATCTAAGCTTTCCAGCTCACATTTTCTTTGTGTCAGCATCCTCTCCTTTGGCCTTGATGGATAAAACATGAAATACAAATGATGCTATCCCTGTTACTGTGTTACCCCTTGCAACTCTTGCGTCCTTTCTCATCCTCCAAGAAGCCAATATAAGGCATTTGGCTTCACAGCCTCTCTTCAGATCGTTTTTCACATCCTGTACCTGACCGAGAAGCTGGCAGCTTAGTTCCAGGGATCCCCTGATGCCTGACTATATATTATATTATGAACAATCTGTGACAATTCCTATATAAAGGCCTTAAAAACCTCTCCATTTCATTTCCGCAGGTCTTGGCACCTTCTATCGCTCCCTGCATTTCCTGGGAGCAGCTGCGTGGCACCAGCATAGTGCCCAAATGGGAAGGCCACATTATTGCCTAGCTGACCCAACAGACCTCAGGCTAAAGCACTGTATCCTGATGAAAGGATCTTGTAAAAATTAGCTGATCTTGATGTATTTAGCTGGACATCTCTAAATAAATATTAAAAAAAATTATCCAAGAACCTTGAGCCATACCAGGAGCTGATATTCAGTGTGATCAGGGTCAAGGAAATGAAAGAATAGAAGAAAAGCTTCCCCAATTCAGAGTTCTGATCCTTTGAAAATACCTTACGTGCACCACTTCCAAGAACACCAGCGGCAATTAGGTGATCATCACCTCCTCTGGCCTTTGCTGCTGCAACAGTGCATGGAAAGAAAGCACTGACCCAAAGGGCTGTCTTTGGCTAATCAGAGAGGAGAGCCGCTATTCTGCATACCAGCCCTCCAGCTACACAGAGTGACCTGATCAGCAGCGCAGAGAGCCTGGATTAGCACCTGCTGAGTCGCGGTAACTCGAGCTGCTGCAGCGCTAGCTCCTGCATCAGCCCCACTGCACCAGCGAGGGCCCCTGTGACAACCTGCAAGGATGGTCTTCTCACAGAGCATCCTCTGAGCTAACGGTGAATGTAAAGAGAGCAAGCACATGTCTGTATGTGCATATGCAGAGAGGAGCCGAGAGAAAGGTGAAGCAGAAGTCACCATCTAGTCGAACAAATCAGCTAACGCAAGCCCAGAGGCTGCCACGTTATCCACAAGACCACACTGAAAACCTGGGTTTGCAAGCAGGTGATATAAGCTAGTGTGACAGACCTGCAAAGTTTAAACCCAAACCAAAGCAACCTTTCATTTTCTTCATTTAAAAATCTGAAAAATAATGATAATGTTAGAATATGCTTGGCATCCCCCTCCCTCTGCTTGCATAAAAGCTACTGTCACAGCTTAAATTACCTGACACTCCTATAAAAACAAATTATGACTTCAAAATCTTCTCATCCATTCCAGTACCATAAATCTGAGTACAAAATGGCTAGTAATTATTTTATAAAGAGAGAAATATAGGCTGTCCCAGGTTTCCTGGGTGCTGGGCAGACTCTCAGCCAGCTGCAGCATTACCACTTGCAGAGCGCTGCAGCAGCTCTGGGGAGATCCCAAAACCAAGAAAAAAAAAGGAGCTACAGCCAGAGAAAGGCTCCCAAGGGTCATCCCCAGCAAGTTTTTGCCAGTGACTGTAGCAATAAAGAAATGAAGCCTCCTGCCTTCCTGTACACCTGGGTCTTGCACAGCAGCAGGCTCTTTCCTTTGCGATAGCAGTCACCTCTTCCTCCAATCAGTTTGTGTCTTTCGGAAATTATTCCAGCAAGAGCTCTTAGTACCCACAGGGCAATTCTTTCATCCCAGAAGGTAAATCTCTCTGATCCCACAGTGACGTGATTCACTTCACGTACCCTAAGTTGTGGCCACTGCTGCTCCAGCAGGACCTTGCTTCTCCACAGCCACTAAACCCAGGCTGCCTTCCCAGGGGACAGCGAGACACTCATAATGGGACTGCAACCTTCTTAACATTCCAGATAGTTCGGAAGAACAAGCCAAAAAGATTCCCATTGTCTTTCACATCCACCCAAATAAACTTTCTGGCTGCCACCAGGCTGCAAAGCGTAACCTGCCTCTCTAACTCGTCTCACTGTCTATCAGCAGTCTATCTCATTGACATCCAGCATCAGCTTTGCATCCCAAGGGGATCCTTGGGCTCTGCCTTCAGTATACGGGATTATCTGCACCCCTGGGACTCCTCTCAGTACAAGAACAGCCAGCAGGAGTCCTGCAGAGAAGGGAGCAGAGCGGCCTGCAGAGCTCTTTGCACTGGGTGCATGTCCAAGAGCACCACCACTATCTATCATAAAAGACACTCACAAAAGCACCACCCTGAAAGCACTGACTCACCGTTACACTCCAGCAGCTCTTGGAAATATGGATTGGGATTCTTGGCAGGGTGGGAGGAAAAGGGAATAGGAGAGGGGAAGGGAGTCTTTCTGGTGAACGTGTTTTCTTTCCACCAGCCAGGCCCCTAGGTCCCCTGCTGCCAAAGCACTCAGAATAAAACATTAATTCAATACCACACATTTAATTACACATTATTTGAAAGTGAATTTATTTAACGGAGGAAAATAGTCTTCAGAGAGCATCTGCCTCCCTCAGACTGATGCATCTGCTGGGAGGGGGCTCAGAGAGGAGATAGGAGAAATAACAGCTTGTTTTACATCAGCAGCTATTGCCGCTCAGCTCAGCCCTTCAAAAGGGGAGATTTTAAAGAGATACGGCTGTGTTTTGCAGGAACTTACTGGATGATTTGATTTTCCACCCAGTTTTCACTTGATTGGAAAGTGCTGCTGCAGAGAGATATCACTTGTCTTTTCTCTGTAATTTATTATTTCATTTTTCTGAGGAAAGAGAGGGATTACTAGTAGAGGAATGGAGAAGGACTTGCTGCCCCTCAGGAGATCACAGTGTAGTCAGATTTCAGGCTTAAGGCTTTAACAACAGAGTAATCAGACACTTAGTGGCATCCTATTGCTGAGATGGCTACCAGCAGCAAAGCTGGAAGCCACCCGGTCTTGGCGGCAGCCACACGGGTTTATGACAGTCTCCCCTCAGGAACGCAGGGCCTTACCTTCTGCCCTTGTGGTTTCGGAGGCCCTTAGCTCGCTTGCTCCCCAATGTGCAGGCTCATCACTCTGGCAGATCCTACACCTCCCAGGCTGGCTGCATTAGCTGGGGCAAGAAGCCTGGCAGCACCTAAACTGAAGCTGCATCGAGGCTCACAATTCCCCATCCAAACTCCACCGAGGGGATCATCCCCTTCACCTGCAGATAAGCAGAGGCTGATGCCAGTTGCTAACACAGGTGCACCCTCTTTGGCTGCAAATGAATCCTGCTGAACTGCTGCAAGGCCAGAAAAGAACTGCTTGGTCCTTTGCAGGGAGGAATTTTTTCTCAGACTGAGGTTTCTCCTTTGCTGTCAACTGCATTTTGCTGCCCCTGAAAAGCCCCAATAGGAGGATGTGGCTCAGGGCTGGGTTAACTCCCTGCAAGGCTACAGTCATGCCACAGCAAGAGCCTTTCTCCCACCCCTCACTGCTGCACATGGGCTTCCCACCCGCTCCTTAATTAGGGAGCAGCACCAAAAAATTCCCTCATCTCCATAACGACCTTCCTTAGACTGCAATCCCCATGAAGCAGAGTGAGAGAGACACTGAAACCCACCATCCTGGGAGCTCCACCACCACTCCATGTGCCACCAAGAGGCAGCAGGATGGTTGGTGCCAGGCTGCTACTTACCCAATATTGGGCTGTAACCCTCCAAGTACAGGATGTCCCAGAGCCTTCTTCAGCCTCAGAATGTGGTTTCTGTGGGCACAGCACTAACAGCACCATCCCAATCCCAACAGCAAATCTCAGCATCAAGTTACCTCTTTCTGCCTTAAGCCAGTTCTAGCCACTCAAACTACTTCCCCCTAGTCTAACTCAGCTGTCGTCACCTTTCTAATGATTGCTGATCTTAATAGGCCACCAATGCTAAAAGGTCCTTCACCTAACAGTTTCACAGGCCCACTGAACACATTCTAGGGACCATGTGGGCTTTAGAAGAAGAATGACATTAAAGGAAGAGGTATGGTTTGGACTCAAGGGCAGATTCACAGCTGTGGTCCAGGATGCAACACCCACTCTTAACTGGCCCCCAAATTGGGTGTAAACTGAAAAACAAACAAACAAACAGAGAAATATTAACAGAAGAAGCACAATTCCTCCCAGATGTGGAAATGCCAGGATATTTTTAAAAATAAATGTTGCCACAGAATTTCTGGACCAATTCAAAAGCAGGATATTTGGTGAAGGGGCCTGATCTTCTCAGTTTTCCAGCTAGAGTTCCAAGCGGTTTGGAAGTGTTTCTGATTGTTGCCAGGCTCACCATAATGACAAAAGAAAAAGGACAGGTTTGAATAGAATGTAGCATCTTCTGCTCATTTTCTCTTTTTGCTCCTGGAAACGTCTGGGTCCTCTTCTCGCTCCATGCTCAGTTGTTCTCTCACCAGTGACTTCCTTTGGTGGTCTTTAGATGAGTAGCCAACCCAGCCAAATTCATAGAACAAGAAATTTCCAGAAGTGAAGCCATATGGAGTGAAAACATGAGGTGCTGAAAGACAGATCTCAGGCTCATGTTATGATTTCATTAGAAAGTTTCTCTCCAATCTGTGCAATTTCCATCTTTTTCTTCCTCCCTTCCTCCTCCAATTCCCCTTCTCGTAGGGCCGACACAGGAGGGGCACTCACATCTATAGCTTGATGAGGTGTTCTCCTTGACTCATGTTTTCCTAACATCCCAAACGGACCTTACTCCGTCTTTGTTTCTGTTTGAGGTTTCCTTGGCTTTCTCCCTGCTTCTGCCGTCCACATAACCCCATCCTTTTTTCATCTTGCCAACTTCTCCTGCTAAAGTAAACCCCTGAAGGAGGAGTAACATGAGATATCTCTGTCTCCTGGACTCTAAAGTTACTGTGGTTTTGGCTATTTTGGTAATTGCTATTAGGCTGCAAATTACGTAGAGACAAATACAGAGAGAGAAGGACTGTACAAAGGAATTAGCTAATCTGATGGGACTAGCAGCTGGTCTTCATTTAGCTGTCCAGCTCTGAGTAGTTCAAGGCTTCCTGTACTCCCTTCACCTATGCTCGAGTCAGGCACGGGCTGAGGATGCAGTGAACACGGTGCTTTGGTGATGCTTCATACTCAGGTGAGGAATCCCCTCCTCGCTGCTAACAAATGAGCAGGACATCAGCAGAGCACTCCAAGTAAGCCAAAGGAGATGCCCAGTAGTCCTGGTTGGTTTTGCAGGTAAGAACATCTGAAAGGCAGCGGTTCTGCTCTGCATGGACTCCACAGCTGCTCCAAGTAGGAATGTGACTTATTCCACAGACACTGGCTGAGTGAAGGCCCTGTCTTGCCAACCCCACCTTCCTTCCCTTGGCAGAGACAGAACTTCTTGATTAGTGACAGGTGAACCACAAAAAGTCCTCTTTGGAAAGGGCTTTGGAAATCTCTCTGTCACCAGGAATTCAGGACTATTTAAGGAACCATGTTAGGACACTGCTTTTTCCTCCTTTAAACTATTCCTTTGTATGTCCTGACTTTATTATAATTTAAAAAAAAAAAGAAAATTCATCTCAGCTTTTTGTCTCTGACACTCCAAGCATGGGCAGAACACAGTGTAAAAAACCAGCACACACCATCCATCTCTCTGCTGTCCTTAGTGATGCCTCGTGCTGTTTTAAGTCAGGCATTTGGGGTGAATTTCCACCCCACAAAACACCACAAACTTCACCACATGCAAAAGGGAAAAAAAAATCCTATGGCAATCTCCTGTGGCAAAACATCAGTGTTTGCCCCAGTGGAACAATATCCAGTTAATTCTTCTTAGGGGTCCTGGTGAGAATCAGGAAGAAATTCTGCAGTGCTGGGGACCTCAGAAGACATGATTAATTGCAGGTGCTGAGAAGGTGCATGCTCAGCTTTAAATGAACTATGTGTGAAGACTGGATGATTGTTACGTTGGTATTCAAGACACACGGGAAAGGCAATGCGCTAGGACTTTCAGTTACAAAAGGAAGATTACAAATATATATACCCTTGTATATATAGTTCGACTTATACTAAAGTTTTACAGCAAGAATATACTGCTAATGGAAATCAGCAAAATGAGCAAGATTGCTGAGAAGGAAGGAAGAGGGAAATAATGCTCTGCAGTTAGTGGAGGAAAGGCATAAAAAGGGTCTCCACTTCAGCTCCCCAAAGCTGACAATAGCAACTTGTAGATGAACAGATGAGGGTAGTACTGCAGAGCAAGGAGTGGGGCATAACGGTGGGCAGAGCACTGCAATGTCACTGGCTGCTTCTCCTCACTAGTTTAGGACAGATCTCATTTGACTGGAAAATGGCTCGACTTTTCCATGTACAACTGCATATGTAGCTTTCCTGAAACGCCATGATTGGACAGACAGCATCAGAGCTTGGGATAGTAACATGGAAAAATCAGAGGCCAGTTTCCACTAATCTAATCTATGAGGCTGCTTGCAAGTCCTGTTTCATTACTGAAATCTGAGCTGGGACAGTGACCTCAAACTCAGCTTGTATTATAAAGGTCACCTTGATGTCTTTTCTTTATCAATCCAAGTTTCTATCAAGTCTCTTAATCTTTTCCCCGGGCAGGATTTTTTCAAACTGGTAATGGCCAAAAATCAATTCCTGAGCACAAATGAGAAGCCAAAATTCAAAACCAAAACTTCTTGCATTTACGAAGCCAACTTGCAATTCTTCAGCATATAAAGCTGATGCCAAGTGATCTGACGTTTCCAGGCTGGAAGTTTGAAATGTTGAGAAAGCAGAGAAAAACAAAAAATAATGAAGGAAAAAATATTTACCAAATGTTCAAAATCACATTTTGATTTATTGAAGGAGTTTGATAAAAGATTCCTGTGCTGTCCAGTTTCTCCTCTCTTCATTGATAGCACTATCTCTCTTTTGCCTAAATTGCAGTTTTCCCAGATCATGAATTCTTCATGCATTGAAATATTGACAGTGCTGCTTATAGTATTGCAAGGAGGGTTTGAGAAGTCCTATCTATCTTTGTTTCTCTCTCACTTTCTGCTCTCATTTCTCACCTCTCAAACAAATCCCCAAATCAGGTGGGTCAGCAGGGACACTCGAGATCTTGGGTCATAGTGTTGTGAAAATAACTGAGATCCATGGTTTAAGAATAGGGGTGATTCTCATTCCTGTTTTCACTATTGTCCATACAAATTTTCAGTAGACATTCCAAAAAAATAAAAAACACACAATTAACATTGAACTCCAAGACACACAACATTCAACCTCTTTCCAATTGGAAACACTTCTAGGAATAGCTCTGTTTTGTCTTATGCTTCTTTGCCAAATTTCTACACACTCACTTATTTAAATCCTATACCAAAGCTCTTAGTCTCAATCATTAATCTCTGATAGTGACGCTTGTCAAATACTTACTGAAAATCAGCAGGGTACTATATCCACTAAATTCCCCTTATGGATCGTGGCAGTTAGATCCTCAGGGAACCTCATCAAATTAGTTGAGTATGACCTCTCAATAGTTCAAGTCCCAGAAGTTTGGCCTTCATAGAGCTTCTCTTTACCAGGTGTTCTCCCACAACATCCCTTAATGTCGAAGATGACTTCCAAGAATTTCCCAGGGCAGATATTAAACTTACTGGGCTGTCTCTTGCTCCGTTATGTCCACCACAATCCAACCCTCATCAGTCTGGCCCGTATTAGACAGGCACTTAAACAGGTCAGTTGTGTGCATGCACAGGTGTGTACATTATGGGATGTGCTCCCTAGAGGATGTCGGTCGAGGCTGCTCACCTTGTCCAGTGTCCTGAAGCAGCTGACCAAGCAGATCTTTCTCTTCATCTTCTGTAAAGTTGGATGAAATTTTGGTAGATGAAACACATTTAATACTTCTCTTATTGCTGATACAAGCTGACTTATATTCCTTGTGGCCAGTCTAATTCCTCCATATATCACTCTTGAGATAAACATTTTCTCCTCTGCACCAGTTTGCTGTTCTCCCTGTCACTGCACACCCTTCCTTGCTAGGAGGCCAGTCTCATCAGTGTTCACAGATACTTACGTGCAAAGGGATTTTGCTTCCTTAAGTATTCCCTGAGCATCATGTATGGCTGCTTCTTCCCATCCCTTGTTCTCTCTTCTTTTTCTTCGTCCTCCCCTTTGCTTTCATTGTGATATTTCATCAGTGCCATGTCACAGTCTTTTATGTCTTGCTTACCTGGCCTGGTTTATGCTGGTCCTTTCATCCTTTGTTTTTTTTCCCCCACTTTCCTGAGTGTTTAGGAGAGCTTTTCTAAGTGTATCTTAAAGACTTGCTTCCCCCTCCCTGCTGCTGATTCCCCAGGAAGCGTTAAGCCCCAGCCAGCTTTCTTTAACTCATTTTGCATTCCCCTAAAGTCTGCTCACCAAAAGGCCAGCAGTTTTGTATAGCTGCCCTTTCTGCAGACCCTCCTCAGCACTTCAGCTCTGCAGGGAATATAATCACTGTATCCTAGATGCTCTTCAGTTTCAAGTGTATTTGCTATAGCTGCTCAGTTTCCTTTAATCTGTCATTTCTCCTCCTCCCCCTGCAACTGTCTTCTTTCACTGGGATTTAAGTACACCAAAGGAAGCTTCTGCCTTTGACCCTTGCTGCCCACACCGGCTCAGTCCCTGCACCACCGTCACCGTCGGTGGCTTGTGAAATGCTTGTTGCTCCTTACGTGGCTTAGCAAAAGCGCTAGACACTTGCAAAAAAAGTACGAACCTTGCTCGACGTGTGCCAGGGAGCTGCGGAGCTCTCCCGTGGGTGACCTCTTGGAACAAATCGAGGGAGAGAAGGCAACGCTCTGATGTCCAAATTGCTTGTATCATTAGCACCAAGATGAAAATAAAGATTGAGAAGTTTTCCCAGACCTATCTAGAAGGCAGAAACATTAATAACAGAGAGAGTGTCCATGTACTTGTGAAAAAGCGTACTCCTGGGAGGATTATACTGTATTTTTATTGGGGTGATGCATGTGCCTTTGACAACACAGTTTAGAGTAAAATCACACAGATCCCTGTGGAACTGGAGCTGAAACAGCCAGATAGGAAAGCCCCAGTCAACAGGAAAGACGTCCACATACCTTCCTCTATGTTAAGCTGCATGAGCTTACACACAGAGATTTAATTGGTGTATTAATGTATTAAAGCACCGATACAAACAGGGACTGTTTTCATAAGCCAGAAAATCCTTGAGTACATTGTAATTAGCTGGGTTTGTTAAACCACTTAATAAGCAACAGATAGCATACATCTGATGCCTTAGGTAGGAAACGTAGTCAAGAAGTGCTTAAATATGACATGTGTTAAGTTCTCAGGTGGGCCCGAAGAAATATCGCTCCATTCACTACCCTAGCGAGCTTCTGCTCAGCATGGACATGGGAGAGCCCAGTGCCTGTGTCACAGGGTTCTGGGGTTGCACGCTGTGCCTCTGCTTCCCTTCCCAGAAATGGCCACCAAACCCTACTCTTAGCTATAGCAAATATCACTGACCGTTGATAAAAAAAAAAAAAAAAAGCTCTAAAATTCTTCAATGGGGTATAGAAAACTGGAGAGTAAAACGCTGGTGGCACGTTAGCCTCTAATATCTTTGTTTGTATGGGTTATATAGGCCAAGGAGCTGATATGTTCAGTAGATTCATCAGAAACAGTGATGTTATGTCAACTTTCACCTGATTACAAAGTAGTGAGGGTCAGCAAACCATCCAAATTGCATCAACACAGTTTTATGTCCAGTAGCCCACTGTTTAGTAGGGCTCACACTTTGAGCACCTTTTCTTACTTCTTCAGTGGTCCCAAGCAAGAAAACTCAGTACAAATGATGCCATGACACCCCCAAACCCTGCACTCCCACTTCCCTGGGCAACACGCAGCCAGCCAGGTTATCCAACTGCCTTTGCCTTCCCACAGCACATGGCCAAGCACAACAGCAGCTTTCAGAGAAAGGGCTGAGAAGTTCCATTAAATTCTGCATCCACGCCAGTCGATCTGGCAAGGGCACTTGCAGCTCTGCAACTATTCCTAGGTCTCAGCTGGATTCTTCATTTCATCTTTGTCCTGTCTCCTATTCTAGTGCTGAACCCTAGGCCTGCTGCCTTGGAGCCTCCTCCAAACACTGCATTCATCCATTTTTAAAGGTGACCTTCCAACTTTAAAGGAAGTTAGTAAGCCTTACAGTCTTTTTTTTTATTATTTTTTCCTCCTCTTTTAAAATTGGTCTTTATTTTGAACTGAAAAGGGCCTGAAAGGTTTCTCTATTAAAAAATAAAATTTGCTTTTAACTTTAGAAAGATCACAAGTTTCCAAGTCATTTTTCTCCCAGCTTTTGTATTAGCCTCCTTGGGGGTCACCCAGCTTACTGCAAGATTATCAGCTGCCAGCTCTTACCGTGAATCCAGCTTGGGGGCTTCCCATCCTCCGCGTTATGTGCTGTTTGACAAAGCAGTGCCATGAAACATTCCATGTAAAAAGTAGTCTTTGTAGAGCAGGATATATCCTTTTTAATTGGGGTCATACTAGAGACCTAGGTTAAACTGTGATCTCAAACTCTTGGGCTGGCATAAGTGACAACACAGGAAAAAATGGAAGTTCTTTTTATCTCAACCCCATGCCCAAGCCAACCTCTTACTAGCACTGTGGCTGTATAGGAAGAGAAAGGGAGTCGAGCCCTTAGCAATAACAACATTGCTCTTCCTCCGAATTGGCCACAGTAATTAAATAGCCAGTATCAAAGCAATAGAAGAGTTTTCTGCTGTTGTAGTATAACATTTTGCCATTTACTCGGGACAGAGAGAACCTGATTTTTTACAGCAATAGAACTGAGATAAGGAGGAGAAGAAAGATTTTATAAAATAAAAGCTCATAGTCCAGGCCTTCTCTTTTGAGAATTAAACAAATAAACAAAAAAGACAACACTCTCTCTCTCCCACTGTATTCTCACTTGACTATGATTTTGGACACTGACTGGTTATCTTGAACATTTGTTTTTGCCAAGAGAGCAGGACATCACACATCAGTGCCAAACATCTCAGCTCTGGATTTAGTTACTGGCATCAGTCTTAATCCAAAAACACACAGACCTTTCTTGTGCTATGGCCATTTGATTATAGGGAACTACACTGACATCTACAAACTCGTGGTGGCTACCAAGTGACCACATACTAGCAGGAGCCCTTATTCACTGGGAGCCTGGACAGCAAAGTGTCTGGCTCAGTCAAAAGCAGCCAACTTCTCTGTCCAGACCACTCAGTTACCCAGCTACTATTTGCCAGTTCCAGTGCTGACTCTTCTGCTCTGCTTGACCCCAGAGCATACCTAGGACTCTTTATTCTCCATCCAAGCCAATGCTGATGTTCCCGACCATCCCGGCCACGTCTCATGTGCTCACTAGAACATGCCACTTCCTTCTTTAAAGGCTCGCAGTCAGGCTGAAGAACAAGGTAAGCAACCAATTATCTACGGAAGAGAAGAGAGTTCCTCAACACACACTGTCTTCAGGAGGAGAGAGAGCTTCCTAAAGCAAAGGCAGGAACAGCAAGGGAGGTGTTACCAGGCCAATTTTAGTACAATAAATAATGGAACGTTCCTTGCCTCACACTCCCAGCGTTCTCCTTAGCTCTGATGCTTGGTTTCATCTTTGAACTATGAATGATTCATGAAGCCTTAAAATATATATAATCCATATCTCATAGAACAAAGAGTCTTTATTCAGAGGTTTGTGAGGGAGCAGCGTGCACAACGTCTGCTCCTTCTTTCTGAACACAGGCCGGGATGTGTCTTGAGAAATGACCCTTGCGGCTCCCCCATCTTTTCCAGACCCAGATGCCGTCCGGAGCTCAAAGATGAGCTTCGCCTGGAGGCTCCAGCCGGGCCTCTCTACAACAAAGAAATGCACTAGCTGCTTATGTTCCTGAGAATTCCTCCTCTTGAATCATTCCCAGGACCAGTTCAGAGCCAGACATCTGAAACTCTCCTCATCCCTCCCCAGGCAGCCAGAGTGCACAGGTACTGCCTTAGCACTTGGAAGAAGTTAAGTGATATGTGAGATTATGAATGGAGAAACTACAGCAAAAACTTACCTCTAGCATACAGAGTATTCCACCGAGGCCTCTACCATTCTGATTTCCACTTCTCACATTACTGATGGTGTCTCTTCCCTTGGAAATCCAACACCTTTCATCCAGCCATATTTAATTCCTACTGTGCATATAAACACACACACATCTCCACACCATGAACATCTGCTTACTTCTCCAGACAAGAATATTACCTCAGGCATTTCTAAGAATGTTATGTCAAAGTATCCTCCTTTCTAACCGCAGAGATGGTCATCCACTGACTCTGCTAAGAAAGCCAAGCATGGTACTGGGTTAGATCTGGTGAAAGCTCCCAGTCCAGGAGAACCTATCCCTCATTCAGACAGAAGGACAAGCAAAACTGAGGGCAAGAATTACCTCTGGTGACCGTCTGTCCATCTAAGAGGGGTCTCCAACAAAGTGAGGTGGGTAACTAAGTTCTCTGCCATTTATATCATGGGACATCTTCAGAGAAAAGAGTCTTTGAGCCCTCTAGCCAGAGTGCCCTCCTCATCCATGGTGACTTGAAGGATGTTGCTTCTGCCCACACTGATCTCACACCACCCAGACTGCCATCCCGCTCACCGGTAGGCTGACAGCACAGCAGCCAAATCTCACCTGGCTGGTGCCCTAAGCTAATGGTTCCAAGAAAGTGAACATTCCCTGAAGTGACCATCCAAATACATTTTCCTGTGGCCGACTGGTTTTTAGGCATCCATTCAAGGTCAAAATGCAAGATTTCGTTCTATGCTACAGCTCCTGCTCACCAAAAACTACATATCTTGACCCTTGGGAGTCTTAGGAGATCTCTTGCTAAGAAGGGATGTTGCCTGTCCTCATTCATTTGGAACTACATTGTAACATCTTTTACACTCAGGAGTTGTCTTTACTTCCTAAGGATGCCTGCCTGGTTTGTTGGCAGGAGATACTCTCCTTCTCTCCAAAGTCTGTTATCAATATCAATCTGCCCATTCTATCTGAGGCTCAGGCTAACACTGCTGAATCCAGAATAGGAGGTTTGGCACAAGATTAGATACATTATAGTCATGTAGGGGAGCTTAAAAACCTACACAGAAAAGAACCCAGCTCCCAGGAGTCCTCTCTGAGGCTAAAAGGATTAATCTGAACTTTCAGTCTATCCACAGAACAATATTTTCAGCCAAGATACAGTGGCAGGGACTTTGCTGTCCTCTTCTGAAGAAATGTCTACAGATCTGCTAAGATTGAGTGACAAGAGTTTCATGTGGCTGCAAAAGAGGCAATCATTTTGTAATGCATGCTCTGCTGGAACCAGATAGAAGGGTTAAGGCACAGCAGTACTTTTCTACTTATTGCTGATGAAAATGATGAACTGGCACTATCATCAAATTGCCATCCAAGTACCGTCGTGCTTCCTGGCTTTGTAAAGGCACGAACTGCCGTGGTGTCTCCTACCACGGCTCTGCCGTACCAGCCTGCAGCTTGAGGTGGCATCTCCGCCAGCGTCTCAACCTGGGCAGCCAAACAGCAGTGTTGGCAGGGGTAAATCTCAGTCTTCAGGAACACTTTGTTCTTCTGGTTCAAGGCTTTGACACAGCACCAAATCTGCAGCATTTCCAGCCACAGCAGCCCCAGCTAGTTCCGGAGCCAGGACCAACAGTTTCTCACTGACACAGTCTAATTCAGACAGATATCCTCCACACATTAAGGCCAGATCCATCAAAATCATTCCCGATAGATGTGTGAACAAAGAGTAGTACACTCAATAGCTCCCTGGAAGGAGAAAATCTGACACTTACCTATGCCTTTTAGAGCCCCTTCTTGATGGTGTGCAACATCTGTGCACTGTCAAATGGGATGGCTTTGGGGGACAGGTATCTCCAGAGTTGTTCTAGCAGTGATGAGCAGATGACTGGTGCTTAAATATTTGTAAACTTGCATCCCCCTCTGGCCCCAGTCAATGAATGAATGTCTCAGGAACTGCAAAGCAAATCTGCAGTCACCTTCAGCAGTCTGAGAGACATTGTACTGGGCACTACCAAGCAAGCAGCAGCTGCACATCAAAGCAGAGCTGGTCCCGAGGTCTGCAAGTAGTGCAGGGAACTAACACAGCAAAACCAAAATGCTATGTTGATCCAAAATCGCTCTAAAATCATGGTAGTTACCAGACACCAACGCCTCATGAGGAAAACTGAGCAGAGATATTTTTACAGAGAACTTTTTCGCCTGGGAAGACTTTTGACTGGAGAGTGCGCGCTGCGTTATCACAATGTCACTTTGAATTCTTGTTATGAGCACCAGGGCTCGGACCCTCGCTGGCCAGAGCACCAGGCACACAAAGCTTCGTCTCACAGGCCCATGAGCTCATTTTCTCTCATAGCAGATGCTGCAATATACTCAACTTCCTCACCAGTCTAATCCACAGACTATGAACATCATCCCCCTTACCTTCTCCCTCCCTAGCCCAATTATCTTAATAAAGAGCCTGGACACATCTCTGACTCATTTAAGATAATGACGACCTGGCCATGATTAGCTTATTCAGACATCTTGGCATTTTACCGAGCCTAATGCGACTCCCGTCTGGCTCTTTCTGACTTCTCAAGAAGAAGCTGAAATCCAGCACTGGCTGCACAATAATCAGGGCACAGAGACCCATCCACACATCTGAAACAGGCTGCTCCCAAAAATCAAGCTGCAACCTTGGAGGCTACTCCCTCCAAAACCAGCTCTTAACTATCCCAAAGAGGCTGGAGATGATGCTGTCTTGTGAGCAGCCAAACCCGTTTGGTTGGAGCACCAGTCCCGATGCCTGATACACAAACACGAGGGTAGGAACAGCTCCACATATGGTACCACTGAAGAACATCTCTGAATATTGCCGTTTTGCCTGCCTAAAACGTTCACTCACCCACCTGGAGAACAAAAGCAGCACCAGTCTGCCAGTCACACAACAGGAATATCTGAAGCAAATCCTTGGAGGAAAAAGGCCAAGTAATCTGAAATCACAGGCAAATCCTTACAAAAAGTCAACTCATCTGCAGGAATTGGGCACAGGTCACAAATGACTCACTAACAGCAGAGCGAATCATTTAACCAGCACTTGGAATAAATCCCTGCGCTTTGTGGTGAACAACCAGGATTTATTCCTGCTGATTAGCCAACAGTTACACTCACAAGTTCAAAATTAATATCAAAGTTCAAATATAATTGTCTTGTATTTGCACTTTGCTTTACTGCTGGAAAGATCATCATCTTTACTTAGCTAAGAAATCATCTACCATTTATTTACCACAGCTGGGGGCATGAGTTAAGATTTATATTAATTCTTAATTTGACAAAGCTCAAACACTGAATTCCATCTCAAAGCTCTGTCTTGGAAATATATTTTAACAATATTTAAAATTATGTACCAACTTCAAGAGGAGCAGGCACTTACCAATTTTCTGGAAAGAAATTACCAAATTCCAATAGAGAAGAAGGACAAACCTCCATCAAACATCTGCAGTACATCCAAAGAGCTGAAATTCAGAGCTGAAGAGTGACATCAGAATCTGAAGTGACCAAGCTGGGTTCTCAGCAGAAGCAGAGAGGCCTCATAACTGAACAACTAGGCGTCTGAATCTCTGTACATTTCAGCTTACAGTGGTTCTGGTGTAAGAGAGCACTAAGGATGGTAACACACATTCCTGAGGTTGTCTTTCCATGGTTGTTCTCTGTGCCGCTTTGCAAAAATCACACTATTAGTAACACAAAGGAAGTAGCACCGGGCACATCATTAACTCATTTTCATCATAGGGCTTCCTAGGTTATTTTTTTGGGATCATGGCCACGCATGGCCACGTTCACCAGTGGCTCTGAGCCTGTATGAAGCCCCACGGCATGGCCATGGGGGCAGATTTCCTACGTCCCGCAGTGCCCTCTGGGGCAAGAGCAGCTCCTGCTCTGGGCGACGCAGGCACGGGCAGCTGGGGCTTGCTCTGCAGTGAAGCCTGCCCACGCTGGGTCCCTTGCTGGGTCCCCAAGGAGACTGCCCTGGCAAGACAAGAGTGTTGGGAGCCCGGGGAGACAGCAGGATGACCACAAAAACAAAGGAGAAGAGAAATCACCGTAACAGAGGATGCAGGTGTATTAATTTGATCTGCCAAAATATCTTCCCCAGCTATTTTATTCTGACCTCCAATCACAACCCCTCTTTTCCCCTTCAAAGCAAATGCATGCACTTTCTTGTGGCTTCTTAAACTTTTCTACTAATCTATCAGGGCCAGAAAGCTCTGGTAAATACAGAGTTAATAAGGTCTGTTTCATTGCATAAATTGTAACAAAAGTACTTCAAGCAAAGTACTTAAGCAAAAATAAAGTCACCATCATTCATTTCTTGCATGCACTCTTCCTGCTGCTCTTCCGAGTCCATGTTTTTAAGCTTTACTACTGTGCGTAGTACAGAGCCTTCACGTAGGTACGTCTGGTGGCAGAGGCAGACCCAAGGAGAGGCAGGTGCCCAAGCCCTGTGACACAGGGCAGAGCGCTCAGGTGCAGTTGCACTAACTCATTCACAACACTGAAATCATCATGGCAATTCATATGTAAAAAGGCGTCTGCCCTGAAACGCAAGGCAGGGTGGACTAAGGCTGACTGAACCAGCAGCCTCAGTAATTGCCTAATCAGACTCCTGTGAGAAAATACTGCAGAGCTGTGAGACCCGATAATAGACCCTGGCGTACCGGGGAGAATAAGGCAGAGCCTCCAACAGTCGTATTTCCTCCCAATACCTCAGAAAGGAAACGAAACAGGAATGAAATCCAGCGCAGCTTAGCTGGCCAGCCCATGCATAAGGCCGTATGTCAGGAAACAACCATTCTTCTGAGGTATCTTGGACATCCCTGGAAAGGTAAAGGTCTCAGCTAATTTCATGAACCAAAGCACCCACTCACTTCTAGAGATATCCTCCTTTAGCAGTGAAAATCAAACAGGAACTCAGAGCATCTTTGCGAGGCATTTGCTTGAAAACCATATTAGGACAGCATAGAAACAGAAGGATGCCACAGCACAGGTTTTATTTTATCCATTAAAACTCCTCTCAGCTTTTTCCACAAGGATTCTAGCAGCATCCAGTAAAGTCAGCTCAAAGACTCATGCCCACAGATACCTATAAGTCAACAAAACAACAGCGAGTTAAATAAACAGCATTTCTCACTAGCGATACTATGACACGGACACTGCCATCCTCAGGCCAGGCCTCACACCCTCCAGAGCACCTCCCAGAGAAGTCAAACATCCCTACACAAAATCACACGGAAGCACCCGAGTGCAGCAGCCACTGTCACACCTCCACATCACACACAGTCTCGTTAGCTTAATAGGAAGGTAATAGTCCCTGACGAAGAGACAGCTGCTCAACACTCAAGTAGAGCACAGCTGAGCAGAGGGACCCGCAGCAACAGCGTGTGCTAAAGGAAGAGCAGTGCAGCCACAGCATCCCTTTAGCATCAAACTCCCTGAGAGACCAGACTCCTAATAAAACTCCGTCCACTAGGGCAAGAACTTGTCTTGGCAAGCCATGACACCATCTTCCAGCAGTATTGCCTTGTTCCTGAGAATATGGCTGTTTTTAGCTAAAAAACCCAACAGGCTGACAATTGAGATAGCAGCAGCTGAGCTCTGTCTAAAGCAAGAAAACAGCATCCTGGCTGGCGAGAGCAACAGAAGCAAGAGCTACACCTGAGCAACATTCCCAACTGCCAATCCTATGCTCCACACCACCCTGAAGGAGTAAATGATCCAAACTCCATGGAACATCTCATGAAGACGTGAGTATAAGGCATGTCATGCTGAATGTTTATTTATTTTGTCTTCAAAGAAGAGACCTGATGCAGCTGTTTCGTTAGAAAATAAAGTGTTTATTAAGAAACTAGACATTGAACACCCCTATAGTCTCTGTGAAAAGGGACCGTCCCATTTCCCATTAGCACAGGATGATAGTTATGGCAAGATAAGAATGCTCAAAGATGGAGGAGTTTCATTGACAGAAAATGAGGTAATGATTTACAATAATTAAAACCAAAATAAAATTTAAAAAAAATCCTTAGGCTTGCTACTTAAAGCCACCAATCGCAAACAGCCATAATTGGCTTTCATTTTCAGCAGTGAGGAACCAGAGACTTTAATTGGTGTTAAACAAATTGAGACATTGATCACAGTGGGGAGAACTGCTTTAAATTATGCTGTACGGTCCAGAGGATTTCTTCTAGACAGAGATGGACCTGAGCTGCAAAATTCAACCCTTCCTCTGCTAGGGTGTTTGGGTATAGGCTTCTGGTTCAGGCCCACAGATGTATCTCTATGACTGATACACACAGTTGAGAGCAGAGTCCCCTGAACAGTGCAAGGGAGAGGAGACAGTTTGGACGGACAAGACATCCCCAGATCAGATGGGTGACTTCCAGGAGATGGGTAATTCAGTTCAGACAAGCACCCAGTAATTCCCATGCTTTGTGAAGCTCCTCTTCAGTCTGCAGAATTGAGGTGTAAATCACACATGGCCGCAGGTCCTCTCTCTTGGTGCACCTCTTATATTTCCAGCTCTGATTTGGGCAGGAAACATTGTTGGAAATTTGGTCGTGGTTTCTGAAGTGATCCAACCTGAACCAGGCCTCCTTGTCCTAATGCAGATGCTCCACCTAAGGCATGTCCACAGACTTAAAGCAATCTGCTATCATTTCTCCTTCACTTTTCTATTGCACTTTACCTTTTTATGTGAGTGAACCAGTAAAAGAAGCAAGAGAATGGAACATTCATAGGTATATCCCTATGGGAAAGGTGATAATAAAACCTCCCTGGCAAATTCCAGGATGGTTCATGCAGGTCACTCATAAAGGCAGGATGAAACAGAACATCCCATTCTTAGGCTTCTTCTCAATTCTGGCAAAGGGGGACCATTACTCTTTCCAGTGGCAGTGACCCATCAGGGTTGGTGATCTAGAGCCATCCCCGGTGTGATGAGAACATCTCAGGTCACCAAGAAGGCAAACAAAGCTGAGTGGCTGGTGAGCAAGGTCCTAGTTCAACACTCCTCTCAGAAAGGGATCTGGCCACACCTGGAGCTTTCTGGAGGTTTTTTTTTTTTTTTTTTTTCCCCTAGGGAAATCTGCCTTGCTTCTGGGTTCTTACTGGTACCTCACTAGCACGTGTAAGCAGATCTTTCTTTCCCATAGGTTCTTACTGGTACCTCACTGGCACGTGTGAGCAGATCTTTCTTTCCCGTAGATATGAAGTCCAGAGAGTCCAAGGAAAGCCCTCATGGCAACTGGCAACTCTTGAGGACAGGATTAAGGGTTTTTTTTTTTTTCCATCTGAGAGGCTTTGGATGAAGTAAGACAAAAGTGGGAAGGGAGAGGGGGAGAGGATACACTGCTTGACCAGAGAACATGATCAATCAATCAATGATCCTGCTTATGCCACAGAAGAAGCAACAGAATGCTTTTTTTTCTTCCCCTTCAGTCACTCCTCCTCAAGCCGATTGCTCCGTGCACATGACTGGGATACAATCAATCTCTAGTTTGGTGAGAACACAGGGGAGGGCTAAGTGGGGCTGCAAAAGGCCCAGCAACTGGGATCTGCGTGCGTCTGATATGCTTTTCCACTTCGCTTACTGCCCTAGTCCTGGCAGGGGCACTGACCCTCCTGCACTATGGATTTTCCATCCACATGGGAAGTCCAGGAAACTCCTCAGATAAAGCTCATCATTCAAGCAGCAGGGAGAGACCAAAGTACGACAACGATATAGTCAGATCCAACGAGCCGCTCTAACACACACAAACAAACAGACAAACAAAAAAAAAAGCCTCCTAGAATGCGTGCACTTCAAAGATAACCACATTCGCTTCCTGTCAGAGAAGTGCGATTTTCTTTTCGTTATTATGCCTTCCAACATTATTTTCTGTGCAAAAAACCTGGGAGCGGGGCTGCTTTTGTTCTTACCAAAAGTCTTCATTCTGCTTTAGCTTCTTCCAGGCTCCTGCCTCAGCTCGCTCTGGGAGATCCCATGGCGCTGCCACGGTAAGAGGTGCTGGCGGCATTCACTGGGTGTTGCGAAGACACAAGCTTACAAGGAAAACTCCAAGCAGGGAGGACATGACTAAAGATGTCAGTTTGGTTGGCTTGGTTGGCTTTGTTTCGTGTTTTATTTTAAAGCAAAAGTACAATTATTTACTGTGTTATTAGGATGACTCCTTTAAACTGGGTTTTAATTTTCTTTATTTGCTCTCATTGCTGCTGTTGTGCCTTGCAGAGATATTGAACGAACACAGCGACCATTGGAGGAAAAGAACAACCCTGTTATCTGGTGACAGAAAACCAGTTTCACTTGGCTTTAAGGTGTGTACAGGCAGGGCTGCAGAGTCCTATTAGGAGGAGACCTCAATCCATACAGACCACGCTTACTGCTTCCCAC
The DNA here is from genome assembly GCA_013389825.1 of Crypturellus undulatus. Taxonomy (NCBI): domain Eukaryota; kingdom Metazoa; phylum Chordata; class Aves; order Tinamiformes; family Tinamidae; genus Crypturellus; species Crypturellus undulatus. The sequence goes on along the minus strand of VWPW01008054.1, from coordinate 30,640 downwards.
CATTTTGAGGGCACAGCCTATAAACTTGACATCAGAACAGGGACTTTTAAGGAGTTTTTAAAAGCCATGACGTCCTTTGCTGAAATAAACACTGACATCCTCAACATAAATGCCTTGGTTAAGAGGTTTGGAATGTCCGGGGAGGCTTATTGGATTCAACATAATTTCTCTGAAACCTAAAGGGGGAAAAAAAACAGAAAAAAGAAAAAAGCAAAATAAAGTAAACGAAAAAACTAAAAAGAGCAAAACTAGAAAAAAAGAGAGAGATATCGACACACATATAATTATTAAAAAAGAACCAAATGAATAACCAGCAAATGGCTGCAGTTAAATTAAAGCCAAAATGCCCTCTCTGTGCCAGCTATCCTGTTGTGTTTTTCCATCAAGAAGAAACCGTGATTCCAAGTGGTGTGTGCAGGCAAAAGTGCTCCAAGGACAAGGGGCATGCAAAAAGGCTGGATGGAGACCTGGCAACAACTCTTTTCCTGAGCTTCCCACTGCTCGGTATAGGACGGGGGAAGTTCCATTTGGAACATCTTTCCTATAGCCAAGGAGCGAGGGAAGTGGAGGATCTCTCCTGTATCTCTCCTTCTCTGATAATTCTTTCATTCTGGCTTGACATATCTGAAGCAGAAGAGGACCCTGAGAGGTTGGGGCACCCTGACTCTCAAAGTCCCGTAAGCTTCCCTAGCTCCTGCTGTCCTTTCCACCCCAAGACCTGCAGATTGGAGGCATCTCCTTGCACAATCTCAAGACTGTAGAGGGTTTCCCTTTCATATTTTTTTTCAGTCCCTAGGTACTTCAGGGCAAATGTAATATTTTCAAGGATTGTGTTAATTATCTATTCAAAATGCCCTTGTTGTGGAATGCCACAGCCAGGGAAACCTATTGTGATTCTGTTTCTAATAGAGACACAATACTTGTTTATTTTCTGAAGCTAACTAAATGGAAATATTCAAGACTTCTAAGAAAATAGTCTACTGGGCAGGAGGCAGCAAACTTGTTCCATAGGGATGGATGGGAGCTCCAGGAGCCAATCCTCCTGCTGAGAGGCCTCATCCTGCAGGACTGGCCTAGGCTGGAAGGCCGGGCTAGAGGAGGGCAAATTTTGGTTTGCTCTTAGGACATAACNAATATTCAAGACTTCTAAGAAAATAGTCTACTGGGCAGGAGGCAGCAAACTTGTTCCGTAGGGATGGATGGGAGCTCCAGTAGCGAATCCTCCTGCTGAGAGCCCTCGTCCTGCAGGACTGGCCTAGTCTGAAGGTCGGGCTAGAGGAGGGCCAATTTTGGTTTGCTCTTAGACTGATGTTCAGTCTTCTTCCTGACTTGAAGCTACCAGCATTTGCTATCATCTTTTGTGCTTAGTCCTGAAAGCTTCCACAGAAAAGACTGTTATATGTCACTTCCTGTATCAGCTCATCACTTTTTACATTACTTTCTCAGAAACTTATAAATTTCATAATAGTATTTCTATGATTGAGGTCATCCCAGTGGACAGAAATGAGACATGGCAAGAACAGGGATATATCTTTGAAGGTAGTGATAAAGCTACAGTGAGGTTAGCTCTGATCGGATACTCGAAACTTTTATGCCACTTTTTCAAAATTCCTAATTCAGAACCATTGAGTTGCCTGGACAAAGACATACAGGGCAGCAGCCTTGGGGTTGCTCTAACCTGAGTCAACTTCTTACGGCCAAAATGCCATTTCCAGTAACTGAANCAGCAAGTTTTATACATTGAATCTATGCCAATCAATGGACTTTTTTTTCCTTTATTTTTTTTTTATTTTTTTTTTCTATTTCTAATTGCTATTTCTTTCCTGTTCTATCTTACTCCATCTGCTCCTCTTGATGAACCTGAGATTGCTTTTTGTTTGCTTTGGAACTGTTTAAGCTTGTTTCAGGGACACTATCTATTACTCTCAGAGGCCCCAGAGAGCTGATCCACATGGGAAAGTGAGCTAGACTTCATTTTGGTTCATATATCATAAACAGAATTTGTAGGCAAATTCCAAGTGCTGAAATGTCATTAGTAGTGAGAAAGAGCCTAGCTTAACTCTTAGAGCCAAAGTAGAGTTTAAAGTGCTGACGCTTGGAAAACAGCATGTAAACTAAGTCCACTTCTTATCGGAGTCACTGAGAGACAAATAAACATGGCATCCCTGAATGTCACTATTTATCTTGTTTTGTTGTATTATAATATAAATACACTTTATGATCACTAAAGGACACTAAAGGACAGTTGGAAAAGTCTATGCTCAACAATATCAAGTCTATACTCAAAAATATCAAGCAGCAAAGGTGCACTCCTGCCTGCTTTATTTTCTTTGTATATCCTAGCTCTGCTAAATTAAAGCAATTCCACTTCTGCTGGACACCAGGAAAGATACTTAAAAATCCACTGGGGACAAAGAGCCTCAGCAAAGGGACACATGAAAGCTAAGCAAGTCCTGTGGCTGGGAACACCAAGGGCTTTGCTCTTTCACAGCAGAGCCTTTGTAGGGTGGGTCTGGATTGCAGGGATTATTCCATAGCTGACGTGGTCATTGCTGGGAGACAAGGAACGTGTCAGGAGAGCAGCCTACATTTCTGAAGTTTAGGGGCTGAGCTCACGTACTGTGGACTTGGGAACAGGGCCCAGCATTCTTTCAGAGGTCATTTTGTCATTCTCTCCTACTGAATTCTTAAAGTCCCCAAAGAATCTGAAAAAACATAGTTTTAACCTGATTTTTTCTCTTTCTTCCCTACTGTCTCCCATACCGTGTTGATAACTTTAACCCCATTCTGGTTTGTATGGAGCAGAAACCAACAATGCTCTTGCTAAGTTTACTTCTTCCCTGTCAGATATGAGATGAGGGATGTTCACTATGATGTCCAGGGATAGAATGAGTGAATCTCAAAAGGTTCAGAATTTGGATGCTACCAGGAAAAAAAAGTCATCTTTCTACTATCAAAACTATCAGCATCTGAAAAAACATAATTAGAAAAAAAAAGAAAAAAAAAAGTGTTCACGTTCTTAGAAGGAGCTAGTGAAATTTTAAACAAATAAACCTTTTTGTAGTCTTTCACATTTGTCAATGCAAGATGGACAACGAGAAGTATTATCTTTGATATTGGTTATCAATTTGGAGGAAACTCCCAATGTATAATCCCGAAAATAGTAGGGATGTAAAAAGATATATCTGGATTCAAGGAAAAAGTATCTCTGAAGACTTACAAAATTAGCAGGGGTCTGACAGATTAAACTTTGCACTTTTCCCTTGTCTAGTGACATTACTTCTAGAATTAAAATACGATGCTGTCTGTCTTTTCTAACAGCCATGGTATGGTAGTGGAATAAATGTATGGGAATAAATGTTCCAGAGAACAGGGAAGGAGATATGAGCTCAGACCTAGTGTCCAAGTCACAGTTTGAGATGGACAGGGCAAATGGAGCATTTCCCTAAGCAGGCTGGAAGGATGTGACAATGAAAGGACAAGAAAATTGAAGGTAACTGAATCATAAGAGCAGTTTTTGCCTTCAATCTCAGCCATCCACTTAGTCCTCCAGAGTTGTCTTTAGTTTCCCACTCCGCTCTACCTCAGCACGTGTCCCACGTGCCCAACAGCGCCCTGCAAGGCTGGGACACACCTGCCTCCACCGCCCAAGAGCAAAACTAAGGAGACAAGGAGTAAACTTCATCTCCTCTTCCCTCTTCGCCTCCTGATAAAACTGCAATCATTTAAATACACCATGCTTCCAGGCCTTCTGAAATCTCCGAGTGCTCAACATCACATGAGAAGAGCAAAATGGGACCATGATACTGAGAACTTCAGAAAACGACGCAGGAAACGATGCACAATTTCCCATGGCAGCCCCGTCCAACCTGGCAACAGCAGTGGCACAGCCCTATTTTGATCAGAGACGGATGGAAGCTGCCTTTGTAACAGCACCAAAAATTACTATGGAGAGGGGTGAGAGAAACAAATGATTGCCCTATCGTGACTGACAAAAAAAAGTTAAATAATAGCAAATAAGGGCAACAAGCTGGCCAAACATCTCTGCTATCCACATGGCCTATACTGAGTTATAGATCCCTCTTCTATGTTACAGAAGAATTTGTAACATAAAGCTAAGCAATGGGAGAATCAAAAACCAGTGCACATTTTATCTTTCCCTACACACAGATACCAGATATGAATAGCACTGAGGAAGGCATGGAAAGCCTCAAAACTGACCTCCATCCAGAGCACAAAAAAAGTGTCATCCATTTAGTCAAAGTGAGGAGTGATGTGCCTATAGTTAAGTGAAAAGCAACACAGTGCTCCAAGTCTCCTGTCACATGCAGGTTCATATATTCAAAATCCTTTCTCCGTGCTTTTTCCTCTCGCATATACACACAAACCAGACAGGACTACCTGCAGCTGGGCCTGAAAGGTCTTTGCTTGCCACAGAAGGGGAGCTCACAGAAGGCCACCACAGTCACACCAAGAGGTTCTCCCTGGTGATGACAACCATCTCCTCTGCTGCGCAAGGTAAAGTCAAAGCACCTGGCCTGGCCTCCTCTCATTTCCACCAGCTATTGACCAAGAGTGGACAATTGCCCCAAAGAAAGGCAGCCCACAGAATTTCACACCACTAAGAGTTATCAAGTAAATTTTCCAGTAGATACAGCTCCTTTAAGAGTCACAGAAGGATTCTGAGTGCTACAGCACTCGATTTTCATGGAATCAGGGTCCTTATCCTCAGTTCATGGAAGCTCACCTGTCTTGTCCTTTTTCCATGAGTAACCTCATACATAAGTCTTCCACTTTGGCTCATGAGACATTGGAAACCTCCAAGGAATGTGCTAGATGGAGCTCTAAGTACAATTTGTGGCGTCTTCATCTTCACAACTGCAAAATCACAAGCAGAGGATTCACAGCACTGCATGTGTTTGTGATCAAGAAAGGGAAGAGATGGGCTGAAAGCAAGAGAAACATGGGGATCAAATGGGTTCAAAAGATCCCTTTTCTGCACAAATTTCCCTCAAGCTTAACCAGAGCACATAAAAGGAAAGAAGAATAGTACAGAAACTCAAGAGCGGAACAATGTTCCTCAAGGAAAGAGTAGCATTCATGGTTTTTCATGAAATGAACTCCTAAGCCTATATCAAAATCAATGAACCTTTGGTCACAGGAATTCCAGTATCCATAGTATTTCTGCCTTTGCCTCCGTTAATATGAGCCATTTCCATATTAACCAGGATCATAAGTTTGTTTTCTCTGGAACTCCTTCATGGATGGAGTAGTTCCAAGATACTAAATGTTGTAGCTTGATAGCTTAGAAGGCAGAGCTCCAAGATTCCCCACCATTCCCCCGTAGGAAAAGCTCAAAAGTGGGAAAGCATTTACCAGGGTATTAGAAAAAGAATATTATATGCATATATATATATATATATATATATATAAAGCAAAAGAAAAAAAAAAGAACAATTTGACCAAGAGGCTGTTTCCAAGTCTGCTACACTGCAGCATCTGAAATACTCTGTGATTTGAGCTGAAGATATTTTCCCTGTCTAGAGGCATGGCAAATGCTTTTTTTTTTTCTAGACTGCACGGAGGTGCAACTATTTAAAGCCAGTGAGAGGCCCACTGTGCAATGGAAAGCAGTCAGATCAGCTGGGCCTCCTTGATTTTGTTTTCCTTAGATTGAAGCCAGAGTATGTGGAATTATTTGCAAGAGGACCAGAGAAGGGGAAAGGAACGGGCAACCAACAGATTCACCCACAGGATGCAGACCTTAGCCTCTGCCTCATTTCATTTACATGGGGTCAGAGAAAAGGAAAAGGTATCTGAGTGAAGAGGATGTTTTTGTTCTGTCCCTCATGACACGCACAACAATGCAAAGGTGCATAGCAAAGCTTTGGGGTTGACTGCAAAAGCAAGGTGCAGCAAACAATTTTCAAACGAGAGCTTGATAGTAGCTGCTATCCTGGGCTTTATCAAACTATCGATAAAGCTCAGGATCTGCCTCTGTTCCTCCGTGTGCTTGCAGCAGGGTCTCCAAGAATCTTCTGCTTTGCAGTTCTCCGTGCCTGGGGGAACAACAGTTCTCCCTACCTCTGCAGGTCCCCGTTTCTCACAGCGGTGCATTCCCTCTGCCTCTGCACTCCACAAAGCCCGTGGGACCCTGCATGAAAGATCCCATCCCAAAAAGCAAAACATCATTTTCATCACTTTGCTTTTCAAATAAATTCTTTTGTCATTTTTAAGTCAGCCCTCAGAGCGCTGCCAATTTAGGAACCGTGCACAGTTTTTACAAGAGTTTCTCATTTCCACTTTGCCTGACAGGTATCAGTGTTCTTCTGATACTGCCTCTGTTCCTAGCCACTTTAGATAGGAACAGCTATCCTAAGCATTTTTACAAAGTTACTGGAACCACTGACTAATTTGCCCAGAAATGAATATCCACTGGGAAGGAAATCTGGTTGGCTTGTGTTCCTTAATTGCTGATTAATTCCAATTATGGTACAGCTGATCCACCAGTACCATGGACTGCCACATCAAAGAGCTAACCAGCAAGGGAAGCCCTTGAGTTAGGAGAGCAACAGCCCTCTTATAAACTTCTTCTCAGCCAGTGAGCACTTCATAAACATCAATTTGTTACGCTTTTCTTATTCCCTTGGGAGGCAGGAGCTGTTATATTCATTATGCAGATGGCAAAACTATGGCACAGAACAGGAATATGATTTGTCCAAGGTCCCTGGGGGAATTAATGCTGGGTGTAAGCACTGAGCAGGAAAAAGCCCCAACTCCTGGGCACCAACCCTCACCAGGAGTCCCAGCACCCTGGAATCAGGACAGCAGTGTTTGGGACAGTCAGATGGCTGGGGTGAAAGAACAGACACCAAACGGGGTGTGTTCGGTGGACAGGGATGCCCACAATTGCTGCAGCCTACAGCTGGGGCCATCTCTGCTGAGCACTGTCCAAGAGGCTCTGCAGTTCCTCAGAAGACAGGAGGAGGTTGACAGAAGAGCTAATCAAGGCCCAGGGTAGATCCTGGTTTGCTCAAGACTCTCTGCCATCTGCTCCAGCAATGCCTTGTGCTGTCTAGAACAGAGCTGCCCTCCGGGAGGCCCAGGAGCAACATGAGCAAGAAAGCCTGAAGTGTCAGGAGGAGATTCCTACGGGGAAAACGCAGTTTAATGGAGTTTACAAACCGAGGATGGAAACCAGGGCTTTAAAAGTGGGGTGTTCCAGCGATCGCAGCAGCCCAGGAGATGCACAGCACCACAGAGGAGTTATAAATGGAAGAAGAGAAGAGAGTAAAGAAGCAGGGCACTTTGACAAATGAGGTCTTGTTGTTTTTTCAGGCTGCTTGTTTGGATGCTGCATGGTCTGACGCTATTGCCCTTCATCCGTGTTTCTCCAATGCTCCCACTCTGCCGATTGTTCTGCAAATGAAGGCTAATAGCATGTTTTTTCCTCCCTAGATAATTGCCCCACTAGCTGGTTCTCAAAATAAGTTTCCATCTGCAGCAAAATATATCAGTGTTGTTCAACTTGCCGGGGGAGGACTCCCAACTCCAGTTTTTGTTTGAAGACTCTGCTTTGGTACCTGTGGGGGGTGGCAAGCTCAAAACACACAACCTCAGGCCCAGGGAAGACTGCGCTTTCCTCACACAAACAGAAGACCCTGGTGTCCTACAGCAAATAGTGCCAACTAAATAAGTGTCAGATATTTGTGGTGGCATCCGTGCTGCGGGAGGGGAGAAGAAGCATCGCTCCCAGAGAACACACCTGAAATACAGCATGTTTCAGTGGCCGAGAAAGGTATGAAATGCAAGGAAAGGCCCTTTCCCCTTGTAGGCAGCAAAGCAAAGTGGAGATGAGAAGAAAGTCCCCAAGCTGGTCACCCTGGTGCCTGCAGCAGGGATGAAGCCTGGTGTCTAGGACCAGCCTTGCTCCACACTGCACTGAATGTTGCAGAAGAAAGTGCTACACATCACACAGAGCACAGATGAGGCTGAAAGCCAAAAAAACGCATGGCTACTGTGCATTAGACATTCTCATCAGAAAGGAGGAGGAGGATAGGATTTCTCTTTTGCAGACTTTTGCCATCAAGTAGTTTTTTTATTCTCATTCTTTTCCCTGCCCCTGGAAGCTAGCTCCAAGCTTCATGAACTCCATGACTGCCAGACCTTTCCCTGATGCAGCTTCACTTTGGATCTGCAAGTCTGTCTGTCTTTCTCCTACCAAGTCAGGAAAATGTACAAGGCATTCAAACACTTCGTCCCAGTCTTACTTCACACCATCTAATTCTTTGTGAGGCTTTGTGTCTGTCTGTCCCTCTTGTGTCATTAGCATGTGCTGCTCAAGTATTAGCAGAGCTCAGGACAGACAGCAACAGAGAAGAGGCCAAGCTCCCTAGCACCAGACGAGGAGGCACTGCAATGTAACAACTGCCAGAAAAACAACTCTCCAAAAGTCATTTTCCTTCCACCAAAGGATGTCACACCTGAGAAGTGAAAGTGCTTTACATAAAAATATATATACTTTTTCTCCTCTTCATAATCTACCATGCAGCAGACAACAATTCCAGCCAAGAAGGTGTCCTCACCCTACATATTGTGCTTCTCCAAAGGAAAGCTGCCAGACAGGGCAGCTCAGGGACCAAAATACCCCTGTGGAGATGCAATAAAGAGCCAGGGTGCCAGTGCAGAGTGGGGAGAGGGTGCGCACAGCCCAGCACACGTGGGATGGCAGGAGGGGAAGCACGTGAGGGGAGCAGGGCCTCAGCATGGTACGCGAGGGGCAAGCGATGAGCACGAGGAGGGGGCTGGCGTGTGTGCACACACGTGTGGGGCTGAGAGCATAATGCTGCTGAACTTTCACTCTCGCTTTACATTACAGATTTAATGGCTTTTAACAGGAGATTTTGAGAGCGATCAGGAATTGGAACAAAAGGAGCTGGGGGAATAATTATTCTAACCGGGGGAGCTAAAGAACATGGTAAAATCGCGTGCAGAGCAATCACGCTAATTAAAGGCACCCAGAAGAATCAGGATAGAAATGCCAAATGGTTTTCACTCTGCTGCCCTAACCCACTAACTGCCTCCTCACTTTGCCTCCCACCAGCTGTGGGAAGGATGTGTGCGGTGGAGCCGGATCACAGCACTAAAGAGACAGAATTGACTAAGTGACACGGGGTCCCCTTGGCCATGAGCAGGAACACTTTTTGGCCTGCCAGACCCCAAAACAGCTTCTTCCACTGGCAGCCCTAAATGCCCTTGCTCCCTCCAGCCACGCAAAAAGGTTTCAGATCCACCTCCTAGAAGCAGAAGAGCTAGTCACAACTACCAGCCCAGTGGTTAAATTCAATGTGGACCCACAATCCTGGTCCTTTCAACCCAACAATGTACAATGGATAGGGACATCTTTTTGCACGGACAGTATCATCCTGATCTTTCTACCACTTCAAAGCCCCTGCCCCCTGTGCTGGGGCTCATGCCATGCTAGCACCAAAAACCACAGAACTAAAGCTACAGAATGTGGGCAATTTTGCACATAGAAAAAGAAATGGAGATTGGGAATACATTTCTGCTGTTAGGAACAGAGATGAATGTGTTCTTGATTGAACAGACTACAGCTTTTACAGATTCCCCTGCCTTCAGTCTGGGTTAAAAAATCCCCATGACCGAGCCTTTAAGGAGCTGCTGGGCCTTGACCCCCTGGGAATTTTAGCAGGAGATTTTTCTTGGACATTGCTGGAGTCAAACAAGGCATTATTTGCCTAGACAGATGCATGCAGAAAATGAGATTATTAGAACACAGCATATAATAATGAAAGTGCAAAGTGTCTCTCGCTTCCACCCTCCAGAAGTCCCCCCCGATCCCTGTTTGTGAGACACGATGGATTTTTTCTCTCCAGCAATGCAGAGCCGGGGGTTGTTGCAGCAGTTGCCTGCATTGGCACGGGTGCGAATTGTGCACAGGGGAGGTGGGGCCCCAGAATATCAAATGCTAACAATTGCCATCAAGCAACAGACTCTATTTAAAAAGCAACGGTTTGTTTGTTAATCAACAGGTCCATTAACACCGAGCAAATGCCTCTCTAATGGACACCCACAGGATCATAGGCTGAACTATTTGTATGCAATATCTTTTGATTGATTCACCCTGAAGAGCATCAAGCAAATGAGAGAGGATGTAATATTTCTGCAGGAAACATTCCACAGCAGATACATTGATTGCTACATTTAAACAGCTGCTGTGTGGTAGTCTCTTCTTAAGGAGGCTGCGTATTTGATTTTGATTACATATTTCAAAACTGAGAACAAATCAGGAACATTGACTTGACTGTATCAGATCACTAATCCATAAAGGTCTGGTATCCTGCCAACAAGGACGACACGACAGGCCAATGCCCAACCTGTTCCCACTTTTCATGCCCTCAAGGCTCACGTTACTGGTCTCTATTTTGGGGCAGGTCACCCTGGCACTTCGACCACTCTGTTCCTGCCTCAGTCCTGCCACAGCTAAATCCTTGGACTAACCCTTGGAGCCTGCCTCATGGCGCACGAGCCACGCTCATCCTTTGACTCATGTATTCACTGCTAAAGCTGCAAAAACCACGGTCCATTTTCCCTGACAATGTCTGCTTGTCTCCTGCTCTGTCACCACCACAAATCCAGTTTAAAACAAAAATCTAGTGAATGCCCAACTGGAGAGAAGGAAGCAAGGAGGTGAATGAAGAATATCCTGACAAGTAAGGAAGAAAGTCTGAGTGAGAAAAACAGCAGTGAAATCAGTTGAATAACTTGCCAAATCGGCACACCCAGCTGGCAAAGACAGCCCACAGACCCAGAGCTAAGCATTTGATTCCATTTCTGGTTTGCAAAGGCAGATCCTTTCTTTCTATAGACCAAACACCGGGCTGGCACTTCCTTTATGAGCTGTGAAAACATGCCATCTTCCGAAAGATCTCTGCAGAAACACTGGCACTTCCAGTAATGACCAAGCCCTGCCACTCCACCGCCATGCACAAAGCCAGAGCCTTGAAGGAGCTTTCAGAGCCTCCCTGGATGAGAGGAGTGCGGCACCAGAGCCAGGATGCTGCCCCAGCTTCAGAAAGGACCCACTTATTTCACATGCCAGTTAGTTGCACCGATTGAGACCAGACTCTCCTTTTCCCTCTGAGCTAGTCACAAACGACGGAGCAGTAAGGACCTTGGAGTCAAGCACAGCACGTGCAGGCGAAACACAGAGGTACAAAGGTCTAACTGGAGACAAAATGAGCAAACTAAACACTCACCCAGGGTCCCATGGGGAGACACAGCTAAACCTCCCCTCCAGAGACAAGCTCCAACAAGAGGGCGTCCAGCCTGTTGGAATAAGGACTCCTTGAGGCAAAGCAGAGGTGCCAGCAGCTACAAATGAGGGCCTTTCTCTGCTGTAGGTTCCATCCTTTCTCCCCTGATTACAGGCAGGAAAAAAAAAAAAAAAAAGAGCCTGGAGGTCCCATTCAGGCTGCACTACATGTGCCAGCGCACTCGCACAGCCAGGCAACAAGGTAAGAGCTGCAGGTATAAGCATGGCCATGGATGCTGGGTTCCTGCCCCCATTCCCTTTCTTTTTAAAGAAAGTAAAATTGAGTTTGTATCGACTACTGAGCAAATGAGACAACATTATACAGGACACGACCCTCCACAATCAAATTAGGTCATTGCAACGCCGTAACCAGCATGGAATATTTAGCCCTGATAGCACAAAAGGATCAAGGAGAAGAGTTTTATGCAGCAAATACTAAAAGACAAAGGAAAATGAATCACAGCAGAGGATCAAACAAAATCAGAACCTGAGATAACCACTTTTATTGGAGTGGCAGCAGACAAACAACACACAAATTTCACCTGGTAACACCTATTTCAAGGCTTCCCTCCCACGATCTGGCTTGTGCACCCCATTCAAATTGGCCAGCCACTTCTCAAAGCTTATTTTTAAAGACATGGGAACTGCTGGGAAATATCTTTGCCACTTCCTGCAAAGACTCCTTACTTACTCTCTCCAGAGCTTTGCTTTGAGGGCTTCCAAAACAGTAAACCCACAGTTCACAGAGCAGCTTTCCAGCTATGTCCCCCGACTGCATCCGAAAAATAGTCAACAACAACCACAAGGTGCTGGCTTGAGAAATGACAAGATCTCTTTAGATAGCCAAAGAGACTTGTGAAAAAGCTGGGCAGACACAGCCTCCTACTTTGGCTTTAAGTCACTATTTCTGGTGTCGGGGAGGCATCCGGCAGCCCAGGCACACTTGCTGAGAGGTTCTTACCGTGATGCAGGGGCCACCACGTACCTCTGGAAACAGGAGTGGGGGGCACCTGTACAGGATGGTAGCGCTGCTCACTGCTGCACTGGGTCTGCCAGGACTTTGGTTTGAGGCTTGGGCTCCCAGGTGAGCTGGGAGGACAGCGCTGCCTTCCAGGGGCAGATCAAAACACACCAGAGCAGAGGGCTCCCAACCCTGTTCCGCCCCATAATATGGTTGAATACACACCCAATATATTAATATGTACTAATATATATACACACAGGACAGGAGACACAAACCCTTCTAAAACCTGAGATTTACATACCAGTCTGTGGCAGTGGTTTCCCAAGTGCATAATGAGTACATTAACTTCAGCTTAACTTACCCTCTAGAGATGATGAAATGGAAAAGAATAATCAAAGTAAACTGTGATAGAGTTTTTGATTAAGCAGCCAATGATCAATACAAGTTATCTGCAGGGCACAGAGCTGTTAATGAGCTACCCTTCTTTCAGCTAAGCAGCTGAGCCCACACTCGCTGCTTGACACAGCTCACAGAGGTCAGCAAGCCGCCCTTGTCTCTTCTCTCCTAGCACCGATTACACCAGGACACAGACCAGACACAAAGTCCACAGCTCTTCACTGCCCTCACACCTATTAAAGTGGAGGTGGTGGGTGAAGCAAAAGGAACTTTAAAGAGGAACATGGCTAGAAAGAGAGGAATGCATGAGGTTGACTGCCTGATTAGAGCTTGAGATATGTTTGGGGGGAAAAAAATAATAAAAAAAAAACATTCATAACCTCCTAAGTCAGCTCCATTGATTTAAAAAGCCCTTTCAGCTTTGCAGCTGTAACAGCCAGCACATGTACAAGGAAAGCCAGCTCAGGAGCACTAACTGCTGGTCAGCTGAGCTAGCAGACAAGTGGTTGCTTCAAGAAAATGGTGATGCAGCTCCCAAAGCCTGCACAGCAGATCCTGCAGCTACTGCCACACTGGCTTTCTCACCCCCACCCCCGCAATAATGCGACTGCAAGAAGTATTAAGTATTAAATCTTAATACTTATTAATGATACCTTGCATTCACCCCAAAAGATCTTAAGCCATTAATGACTGCTTGGAGTTTCGACAGAATTTTTCTAATAATGCAGCACCTGTTTAACAGCACAGAGCAGCAAGGGGGCAAAAAGGTTCTGGAGAATAAGTGCAAAGGAGAGCTTCAAATTAAAACTACCTTGAAGAGAAGGGACTCGCATCAGCAGAGACACAGCATCTCATTACCTGAGATTACCTGAGAAAATGTAACTAATCATTTCTCTTCTAAATCATTTGCTCTTCTAAAGAAGATTCAGAGAACTGCCAGTGGCCACAGGGAACTGCTAGGATCTTTGTTTTACATTTCCCCTCAAAGCTGTCTTCTCTGACAGCCTGGCCCAGCCTGCCTACAAAAGGTATTTGTTTTCCCTAAACTTGCTCAATCTTTACATCTTTGGAGGGTCTAGGGAAAGTTGAAAAAAATGGGCATACAGGATACTCTTCCAGTGTTGTCCCAAAGGGAACACAGTGGATGAAGAGCACATCAGGGCATCTGCCCCAATTCCTCAAATTCTCTGGGAACCGGGGTTTGCAATTGCCCTCAGTGGAGAGCGTATCAAGAAAGATCATTAATACTACTTGATGCTGAAGATCTTTCGTATTCAAAAGCACTGCAATTACTTAGTTCAAATCTCTATATTATTCATAAGATCCATATCTATTATGGATACAGTATTTATGCTACTATGGGGAAATATAATAAATAAGGTAGTAAGTGCTCCCTTCCTCCAGGTCAAGAGGAAAGCCTGCATCTTGGAAAGCAGTGTTTTCCTAAGGCAGCAAGGCTTATCTCAAGGTTTCCCATTCAATTTCTTCCATGAAGAGCCTACGCCAAGGTAAAAAGCAACTATTCTTCCCAGCATGACTCCCACCAAGCCAAGGCCTAGGTGGAATGAGGTCGCAGAACTCTGTTTGCAGGAGAGGTCTCTTCTGAATTAGATGTCAGAGCAAAAAAGAAATTCAATTGCAGCATGGCCTACCACAATGCATGTATCTGAGAGGGCAGGCAGAATTTGATCTAACATATCTGGAAAGGAGAGAGAAAGTCTCAGAATAGCTGTTTTGCCCAAAGCAGGATCACAATATACAGCTGGTAGCCCCAAGAACCCGTTTCTCCATCTAAACTCCTGATTCCACTTGGCAAAGGACTGGCTGCAAAAGAACTTCAGGAGGCAACTTGTAAACAGGCAGCCTGGTCCAGCAGCTGAACGCGGGCCAGGCTGCCAGCTGGCAGCAACCTGTTGTGACCTTGAACAAATCGATGCCTTTCCGGCTGCCTTTCCTCATCCGTAAAATGGAGATGAAGATGCTTGGCAGATCCTCATAGGCTCCAAGGGGAAACTCCTCTTTCCAGAAACAGTGACCATGCTTACTTCTCTCTGTTAAGGAGAGGGAAACATTACAGCCCATCCCTCAAAGACTCTGCTGCTTCCTGAGTTTATAGTAAGAGTCCTGTGACTTTCGTGTCCTGCTGGAGTCTGGCTACAAGAACAGGGTAGTCCCAATTCAGCCCATTTCTGGAATTTGCCCAGTGTTTATTTTTAACACCTCCCTCACTGCAAACATTTTTAGCGGGATTCATGTGATTTCCTGCTGATCTCTGAACCTGAGCTAGTCTCTCCCTGGCTGCATCGGTAGCCAGTAGCATCGAGAGGACAGACTGTGCAACCTCCCTCAGCCTGGACAAGATCTCTAACCCCAGTCAGACCCAAAGCACCCTATTCCCTTCCACCGTGCAGGCAGGCAGCCTTGGGCAGCCAGCTCAGGTGGAGACTCCTCACTGCAAGCTCCTAACGCTTTCAAGGGGGTAACGAACCTGCTCTAGTGCATAAAGCACAACAAATAGTGTGCCGAGCTGTGCTTAAAATTACCTTTTGGAAGTCATGAACCCTCTGCCAGGTTCTTTTTATTCTTGGCTTTCTATTTGTGAGCAGTGGCTTAGGGGCAGAAGCAACTGCCTGCCCAAGATGAGCCTCGACGAATGGGGTTGGTGCACTTTCTAATGCTGAGATACGAAGATCTCAGGTGTAATTTGAGGTCCAGGTCCTTTATTTTTGGTACACACCTAGTGGCCCCTGTATCGCCTTGCTCAATGCTCCACATCAATTACAGTGCAGAGATGTAAAATGACTGATACTTTTAATACAAGAGGCCTGTCATTTATTTATTAGTTGGCGACAGGCCCTGCAGTCCAGGATGGATGCATTATAAATCAACTGCATTTCTAACCATTAAAAATTCATCCAATTCATAATGTAGGACGCCAGTAATTTCCTTATTAGTGTTGAGTGTGAAGGATTTTTCTTTCCCCTCCCTTGATTTTACTTTGCTTCTTTGCTTTCCCAAATATCTTGCTCATTTGAGGATTAGCTTAATCCTGCAAGAGGGAGGTAGGGGGCTGAGAAGGGCTGGGGGAAGGGAGACAAGGGCTGAAGTCATTTTGTTCCAGTGTTTTCTTCTAATTGCAAATTTGCCATATACACTTAGGAGACTTAGCTGCCTTTTCTCTTAGTCACACTTATGGGAGCCAGAGAGAATGTTCATCTTGAATTTAAGAGATGCTTTTAGGGAAAATGAATAAATCAATTCCCTTACCCTGGCAAAAGGGGAAAAAAAGGCAGTGAGGTACATGGGACAGGGAAGGATAATGTAGAACCTGTTAATACTTTTAAGACAGGAGAAGGTACTCAAATATGAAAAAAAAAACAGTACTTTTGAAATAGATCAAATGTATATGTATAAAAATACTGGATATATTAACCTTTAGAACATCTTACTCCAATTCAAGTTAGTAGTCCAAAAATAAGACAGTAGGGCTCAAAGAAAGGTGTGACATTTCTGCAGACCCATGACCATTTCAGAGAACCATAAGTCCTGCCACAAGACCAGCAATAAATAAGAACTTGGAATTAAGAAAGATGAAGACAAGCTCAGCCTGCACGAGGCTGGAAGTTAGGGCTCGTTGGAGTATGGCACCCTGTATCGACCACCCTTTGATGAAGGAGGCCGGGGTGACTGATTGCTGATGTGGTACATCATAAAGAAATTCTTGTGCTTTCACCAAATCTCCATTTACTCGTGTCTCAGAAACGGATGCATTCAGGATGAGAAGGCCCCAAAAGCAGATTTCAACAGGGTTCAGCATCAGATAAGTTACACAGTCAGCTTAGGAACGAGCAAGTAGGAGTCTGAAAATAGATTATGCAATAACCCCGCCTTAGCAGGAGACAAGCCCAGGCATCCAGAGCAATCCTTACATGCCATGAATTCAATGTACTTTTCACTTTGGGACACTCGCATACAAATCTTTATCGGTTACACATGAAAATGGCTTTAGAGAGTTCTCAGCCCAGTCTGTTCACCTCAGTAAATCACCTTTGGTTCAACAAGGCAGGTGCTTTACACTTAACTACGGTATAAGACAGCTGCTTTGGGTCAGCAGTTCAGGAGTACATCAGCAAAACACTCGTGCACCAGCCGCAGGAGCACCTGCTTGCAGTGCACCCGCCTCGATTAGCAGCATCGCCTGCCTCCGTCCCGCCGACCCCATCCGCAGCGGATCTGCTCCCTGTCCCAGCCAGGACTGGCAGCAGCCGTAAAGCCACAGGCATCGTGAGGCGGGTTGCAAACATTCTGCAACTAAAAATGACAATTTCTGTGTTTTTGCTATATTTTATTCATGAGTGACAAGAGCTCTGCACTGCAGGCTGCCTTGTCTGCCCCTGTGCAGACCAGGGGCAGGAGCAGTGGTGCTGCCTTTAAGAACCTCTTTAGGCAGAAAATCTTTTTACTTGGGTCTTCCCTCAGCTTTTAGGCCTGCACAGTATATTTGGTATTCTCTAGCCCAAAAGCAGCACTCAGAATTCTTTGTTTTTTAACCTCTATTTATATATATATAGCATCACTTTCAGATTCTACACCATACTTGTCCCAGAGAGCAGTGCTACTCATAATGCTCCTACTGTGCTTGCCACCATGCAAACCCCCTCCTGACTCCTAAGCAATAGCATCTATTTTTAATTAGGAATCATAATTTAACTGGACAACTACCAGAGCAAAAGAGGATGTGTTTTCCTAACCAGTTCCTGTCTGCTCACAATGAATCCCTCGTGCATCTGAGAGTTAAGATTTTAACACTGATTTGATTTGATTAAAGTCGCAGCACAATCCCCTTGCACATTCTGCCCACCACCTTGTAGAGGTACCCTGGGGCTGGGTACCACAGCAAACCATGGGCATATCCCTGTTAGCCCAGCAATATAAAAATGTACCAGCCTCAAGCTACTTTCCCAGCATCTAACCACTAAAAGCCGCAGTAAACTTGTTAAAAACAAGATAAATATTTAACTGGTGGCCAAAATAAATCAGTACTGCAACTCTAGCCATACGCACGTACACACACACAAGCTATTTTTAAAGCAACCCACAGCCTAATTCATGCAATCAATGAGCCATTAGGAGATTATTCCGAAACCTTCATTATCACTGGCACCAGGGCTGCCTGCGCTAGCAGCATCCGCAGGTCACACACCATGTCACCGCTTCTCTCCTTGCCGCGAGGAAGCTCCAGGCACGAGGAGCAGCGGCTGCAGAACGGAGCTGCTCTCCCCCGGCGTGGATTTAATACCAACGTGGGGTCAAGAGCACACAGATGTGACCGAGTAGATAGAAACACAAATACCTGGGGATATAGGCACTAATTTAGACAAGGAGCACCTCCCCTAGCCCTCATTTGCCCCACTCTTCTCCTCTCATGCTGCTACAGCACATCTTGACTCAGGCCAGGCCACTGCTGGAGAAAAAGCCTGTACCACCAGGCTTTAAAACTTGCTGGAGAAACGGAGATGCAACTATTTTCAACAGCTTTGGGCAATCCACAGTAGGGGAATTGCCTGGACAAAACCACCACAGTGTCCCTGGCTTGCCAAGGAGCAGCAGAACAGAAGTCAGCACTCACACGGGTAGCATCCTTCGTGACACAGAGGTATTTGGCACATAGGTACCACTGCAGTGTGGAAATGAAGAGGAACTCTGAGGTAATCCAGCAACGATTTTGTACCATGCTGGGAGAGAGCAGCAGGGGACAGGTGTGCCTATACACGCAGGGATGGCACGGGTGGGCACGGGGACAGATGGATGCTGGAAGAGCTGCACAGTGGGAGAGCACGGGGAGCACTACACTGGGTGAGGGCGAGGGGAGCGCTCAGACAGGGAGCTGAACACCACACGGAGTGGCAGAAGCATCCTCACCGACACGGTGCACACTGTATCCCGGGCCGAGGAGGAGGAGCAGGCCTGTTGCT
Organism: Crypturellus undulatus; assembly: GCA_013389825.1. Lineage (NCBI taxonomy): Eukaryota > Metazoa > Chordata > Aves > Tinamiformes > Tinamidae > Crypturellus > Crypturellus undulatus. The sequence goes on along the minus strand of VWPW01008054.1, from coordinate 11,970 downwards.
TGAACTGCATGGGAGTAATCCATCCAGTTGATGCAGGGACAGAGCTGCTAGGCAGTGAGAGCAGCCTGCTGTGTTAGAGCCGCTCCAAATCCAGTAGGAAATCAGCTCAGGGCATCTCCTCAATTGCCTTGTTAACCACTCGACAAGTCGACACATCACTGGCTCCTCTTTCTGAAACCACCCCAGGCAAGTTAACCCTAGTCATCACCTCCACAGTCAGCAGGATTACAGGGTCCTGAGGAGATGCTCTCAGGCACTGGGAGATGCAGACAGATGTTCAGGGGAAAAACACTTCCTTGCCCACTGTTTGATGTCTGTATACAGGAGCGTTGCCTCCACCAGTACAGCCTCTCCAGCAGCAGGTCAATGTCAGCAGCACAGAACGGTATTTTGCTTCATTTAAGGGTTTCTTCTTCTAATAGATTCCCGTCACCAGGAACATCTCTCTCCAAAGTGCCATCACCCAACTGCAGCTAAGCTGTCAGCTTCAGTTCCTCACACTGGGGCTGTATTCTGCTTAAACTGCCTTTGATCTCAATTGCTGCTACAAACATCTTCAGTAAACACATATTACTGTAACAGAGACAGGATCTAAAACCCAAACAGCTGCAGGAGGTAATTGGCTTGTATGCAAATAAAGGCAGCCTGTACGTCACATTGGAGCGAGATGAGATGGTCCCACCAGGCGCCGCACTGTTGGCTATGGCAGCTCCTTCCCAGCTGAGCAGAGACCGAGCAGGGGAACCCGGAGCGGCTGTTTTCACCCTCCTGGCTGCTTGCCTTAGCCTCAGTACAATCACATAGAAAGCACCTGCGGGGCTTGCTGGAGGGCAAGACACACACAGCAGATTTGTCAGCCATTCCAGAGCGACCTGAAACACGCTGGTTTCTGTAGCAAACTCATGGCAGGAAGGTCTGAAGATTACCTCACTGGGCATGAAGTTACAACTGTATGTGTCATTGATGGGATGGGCACTTTATTTCTGCAAATAAAGACTTGACTTCTGCAACCTGGCAAAATACTCTGGTAGATATTTCTTCCACTCCTGCTCTTTCTGAGCTGAATGAAACCATGTAGAACAAAAACCAGGCAAATGGCACAACAGTGAAACGAAAAACAGTAGAGAGCTGATAAGAGTTGAGCAAGCTGGATCAAGTCCCATCGGCCAAGCAATCTTTCCTGCTGGTCAGATATTACAGCCTGGGAAAGCAGGATGAGAAGGAGATGCTGGAGTTGAGTGAAGTTCAGTTCTGCTCTAGACAGTAATAAAGCTTTTTGTTGCTTGCACTTTTCTTCAGATACCTGCAATATCAGCTCTGGGAATAGACAGCCATTGCCTGCAGGGTTTCTTGAACGTTCAAATCCATTTGCAGGAAGCTCACATCAGCACTTGGAGCAGTTTCTATTACAGCATAGACCAAACCAGAGGGAACAGAATTATGGAGGGAAGACCACTGTGGCAGCAACCACCACTGCCTTCCACCTGCTGGACATCGATGTCTGAGTTTTCCCAAGACCCAAGCCAGAAACCCCGGTATTGTAAGGCCAAATGAGATGCAGAATGGGATAGCAAAACATATTGAAAAGTTACAGCGTTACCCAGAGGTCCCCATCAAGCCCCCCATCACTATCACATACAGCTTGAATTTGAAGGATGAGACCATAGGACATTGTGGAACCCCAGTGAAGAAGAGCAGTGGTCCAAGAGGGACCATGGGACTTAGGTCCTACTGAAGAAGAAGCTTTTATGTTAGAGGGAGGAGAAAAAAAAAGAAGTTTGGAGAAGCTGGAGAATGAGGAGGGACCTGTGGGAAGGGCTGAGACCTGCTGTCAGTTCAAACTTGCTCCCACCCTTACATTTTATGAAAATAAAATGTGACAAATCTTCTCATCTCTGGGAATAATAATAATAAAGGATTCCCTTTCCTTAATACCAACAGTTTGGGTTTTGCTTTTTAACCAAGTGAAATTACAAATATTTATGGCTCAAATTTGGTGTTTTGGTGAAAATGAGGACGTGAACTGGCCAAAAGTAGAAATAATATAGACTTTTTAGCTTTCCATACCCAGGATGAATACGACATATTAAGTGAACAAAAAGAATTAATGGTGGCAAGACAAACTGGGGTTATAAAACATCTTACTCATTTTGTTTTCAGGTCCTACTAGAAGCAGAGGTAAGGAAATCCATCTGTTTAAAAAATATGATTTTTGAAATGACCACAATGTTCCTTTTAAACTGCATTGAAAATACAAGATAAAGACAGAGCACTGAGTGAAAGGGCCCTGATGGCGCTTTTATTGTGTGATTTGCCTTGTGTTTTTTTCTGAAGTACTTCTTTTTAGCCGATTACCATGTATTTACAGTTGGTGTAATTATATCTAATTACTTAATTAGCATGAATACGTGTAATTACTAACTTCGAATATGTAATTATGCCAGGGCAGCTTGTAATAAATGAGGTTGAAAAAAAGCCCTCATTAGGGCTCTACGGAAGGACGGCTGCTCCACCCGTGTGGAGAATGCATCACGGTCCCGAGACTGCACCAGTCCTGCAAGAAAATAAAGCCAGCACCGTCTGTATCCTCACAGCAGCCAGCAATAACCTCCACCAAAATGAAAGCACTCGCCCAGAAAGTCTCCCCGCAGTTTTAATGAGAATTTAGCATCCACTCCCAGGAGACAGACGAGGATCTACAGAGGGTCTGCACACCAGCCACCTTTTTGCCACTGAGTTTCAGAATTTTTCTTTTATAACTTTCTTGAGGAGACTTATTTTGTCAAAACAGAAATGCCAGTCAGCAGAGCAACTTCAGGATTGTGTTGTGGCATTTGTGTAAGCTTCAGAGATCAGATCTAAGAACTTCTAATCTGCAACTGATGCGTTATACGGATTATTAATTAGCACAGTTAAAAGTAAGACAAGCCTCCAAAATGTTTCAACTGAAACATTATCAAAGACTTCCACCATCAAAAACTCCAGGTATTTATAATTACCCATTTTGTAATTTCAAATCCTAAACATAGGGAGATGGAGCTAAGGTAAAAAGTTGAAGCTACTACCAAGAAGCTCATCTGGAAAATGCTGTTGAACCAACAGCTTAAAAGTCACCTCATAAAATTCTCTCAGGATGAAACTCCCTGTTTTTTCACTCACTTTTTTTTTTTTTTTTTTTTTTTCTCTTTAACAAGCTGCCACCTCTGGCCTGCTAATGGTAATGGTCACTTGCTGGACACATGAGGGTGGAATGGCTCAGGTTCTGCATTAGGTCCACCCTGACCATAGGATGGAGCCATCTGCTCTCCTCACCCTACCTCCTCATCAGGTATTTTGTCCACAGTGCTAACTCTACAACCAGGTAGTCCTGTTTGTCTCCTCTTGACTGTTTATTTCCAAATACAGAGAGGGACAAACTCACCACAACTTGTTGTTTCGCCTGTTGACACCTGCCAAGAAGTTATGCCATTCGATGCTCTTATGCATACCAGAAAGTAGGCGAGAAAAAAGTGTATTTCAGTTTATTCTTCTGAAACTGAGCCTTTAGACGGTGCTGTTGTCAGCTCAGCTCTTTGCCTAACCTTCCAGGTGGGGCTGAGAGTGGCTGAAATGAGGATTTGTTGCCAACTCTGTCGCTGTCCAGAATGCCCTGGAGGTGTTGCATGAGGATGCAGGGAATGTCTCCCCAAAGGGCTGAGACAAACAGAGTGGTGGGCTGTATTCCAGAGCCTCTTCAGGAAGCCCTTGTGTAGGAATGAAAGAAGGTCTCCAAGTTCCTCCTCCTCCTCTAACTCTGGCTGTTGCAGAGCGTGGGTAAGAAACAAACTTGAGCTGCATGGATCCCAGAAAGCTGGAGGTGTGAACAGGCTCCTGCATCCTTCATCCTGGCGAGGGGAGGAAAGCGCATCCTCCATGAGAAATACATCTCTGCTTCCTGCAGAGGCATCAGCTCCTGGCCAAGCTCAGGGGAACCCGCAAGCCAGCGCGGGGTGGCAGCTCGGCGCGCAGGGAGCATCCTCCGTATTTCAGCTGCAATTCCATTATGCAGAGCTAAGTGGCTGGGAATAAGCATCCGTCATCCCTGTGTGATAAGCGATGTTTGCTAGTATAGAGAGTGACAGAAATCTATATCACATCAATGTACTATTAATACTGCATTAAGCATATAGAGTCCGCTCTCCTCATTGCAGCTCGGTAATGGGTATCGGCACATCCTCTGCGCAGACAACAGCCAGGAGTAGGGTGAAGCAGAGGAAGGAAGGAAGGAAAGAGAAGAGCCTTGAGCTGGAAGGAGGGACACCGCCTGCTGAAGATGTTCTGGCAACATCTCAAGGCCAAAGGGAGATGCTAGGTGCTCCCGATTACTTTACTCGGGGAGACGCGACGTGACTGCTCGCAGCAGCACAGGCTCAGCCGGATTTCAAGGTGCTCGGCCTAACGCAGCTCCTTCACTGCGTGGCAACGAACGGAGAAGTTTGGGCCCCAGCTCAGCGCGAGGGCAGGCAGTCCCTGCGGGAGGAAGCGTACGGCAGCAGCACGTACCCTGCGCTGCGATTCCCAGGCCAAGGTCAAGTCGAGCGGAGCACATCAGATCAAACAAAGCCTTTAATGGTGAAGGCTCCCAAAGCGTGGCTATTTTAAAAGGTGAATTATGAAACTTTCCAGCCTCAAGCAAAGCCAGCAGTTAAGTCAAAGAAGTTGTGTCCAAATCAAGTCTTACAAGGCTTGGAACTGAAATACATAAACATACCAAATCCAGCTCTGCCTGAGGTCTCAGAGGCTATTTCATACCACGTGAACGGCAAATAATTCCCAAAATTGAAAAGGTGACAACATCCAGTTGGATTTTTCCCCTTTTAGCACCCAAATGTAGCGTCTTTGCACTGGATTTTGTTTCAACAAACCTGCTTCACAGTCCTGGGAAACCTGGAGCTCCAAGATGGGCCTGGGAAGGTTAGCACAGAAGCAAGCACTTTTCCATGCCTTTCAAAGCGCCCATACTTACTGGAAGCGTTATATTTCCCCCCTGTGGTATGTTCTACAGGAGAAACGGCTCCAGACACCCCTGCCAAGAGCTTCTGCTGTGCATTGAACTTTTCAAATCCTAATCAAATAGCCCCCTGAAACTGTGAGGCCAAATCCTGCTGTGAGTTACTTTCCCTGCAACCCTACTAAATCTGACAAGCCCCACAGGGCAAGTGCCCAGAGCAAAACATAATCCTCTGAGTGTGAACCACTACTACTGCGTAACTGCAACAGCACTAACATATCAAGATGGTCGGCGCAAGGATTAAAGAGATTTCAAAGAGTTCGGAAGGTGGGGGAAAAAAAAGGAGAAAAAAAACCCATCAGAGTTTGTAAATCACTTTGAGATGAGGCGCTATAAGAAATGTGAAACATACATAACAGCAAAATCCAACCCCACGCTACTTTCAGCTTCATCAGCTCCTGCCTAATCCACCCCCTCCTCCCCCTCTCTGCAAACAGACTAAAATAACGACATTAAAATAAAAATCCACGGGAATGCCAGGAGTGTTAACTAGATGTGCCCCACTGCTGCGGCTGACGGAGGCATCACGCTGAGCGCCCCAGGGCACTGGCCAGGCTCCTGTCTCTGCCTGCAGCGCCGGGGAGGCCGCCCCGACGGTGCCGCAGCGGCGGCTGCAGCTCCCTGTGCTCTGCTGGGAGAGCCGCAGCCAGAGAAGCCGCTCGCTGCCTAACGCTTAATGTTGAACGGATTTCTGCAGGTTGGAGATTGGCCTCCTCCCAGCACTTCTGTTGCAGATACCGAGTTACGTTTCCTTCGCCTCATGAGTCAGCATGGGCGCAGCGTGAGCGGAAGCGCCCTCGGCGCCCTACCCCACAGGGACAGCACCGCAGCTTGCTTTCCAGTCCATTTTTTTGGATCCAGCTCTGCCTAGGACCAAGGAATACCAGAAAATGAACAATAACAGACAGAACGTTATCTGTTCCTTCTGTATTGCTCTGTTTGCTCCTGAGGTTTGGCAGAAGGCGAGGGAGAACTCAGCTACCGTCAGTGGGAGCCCACCCTGAGGAGGGTCAGGCCCCAGAGCAGTCCTGGAAAGCACTGAGTGACTTGCAAGGATGCATTCTTTCACCCAGAGGTTTTCTTTTATGCTCAGAATTTAGGAGAGCTAAAGGGAGAGGGCCAGGTTATCACTGCCTGCTATTCTAATGCCTGACTTCACAACCCAGATTTATGCAGGGAAACTGCAAGCTTTACAGAGGCCCATGAATATAAGACATCCAGCAACTAAACCTTCTGTTCTTTATCACCATGCACCTGCCCCATCCATGAACACGTGTCCTGAGCTTGTCTTTGCACCACGGGAAAGCCAAGTAGAAAGTCCTGCTGCTACACAGCTGGGAAACTGCTGGAGGAGGAAGGGGAGGCATGTCCTTTCCCCCACAAGCAGCAGGTCACTCAAACACCCCGTGCTTCCACACAGGCTCTTGCTTGTGCCTCTCACGGGTGCTCAAGGCAGAGCCCTGTCTCGAATGGCATTTTCAGGAGAGGGGGGAAGGTGACTGGTGGGTGGTACAGGGAGGGTGAAAGGAGGTGAATGTGAGGGTGGAAAGGCTCCTTCAGAAGCACCTGTATGTATGTTGTGATTTCTGAAACCTGAGATTCACTTTGGTTTCTGGACCATACCAAGACCCGTTCTCCTCAACCTTATCTTTCTGCCCACCTCTACCCCACGTCCCTGCCCCTCTTCCTGGCTCTCGCAGGGGCATCCAACTGGACCGGGCACTTACACGTGTCTGGCTTGTGGCAGTTGTGACCTTGTCGGAAGTACTGGGGGTTCTCGATGACAGGAATACGGGTCATGCCGATCACCACCGTGTCCGGGCCAGCGTCCAGGGATGAGGGCGTCGTGATGCCGTGGTTGATGTGGTGCAGGGGACTGGCAGAATCCTCTTCGCCGCTGATCACTGCCACAGGACCTGCAAGCACCACACACACATCCGTCACACACGGCCGGCACGAGAGGAGGCCCATGGGTCCCGCTGCCCACGTGGGACCGATCACTGCAAGAGTCAGCCAATTATCACCACTCTCCGGAAGAGATGAGAAATGCTGGAACTGATCCCAGTCAGCTCACGCTACCTCCCACCACCACTGCGAACGGCAGCATCTCCATCCTCTCCTCCCTGCCCCAGAAAGCTCAGAGCACCAACAGGCAAGGAAGCCTTGAGAAAAACTTGTCAGGCTCTGAGATGAAAGTAGGAGGGATCTCCTGCCGCTCTGCTGTGCTGGAGAGGTCCTAGCACCGTTCTCCTGCAGGAGGAACCAACAATGCTGCTCTGAAACGAAGTGGCCACTGACTCCCTGCAGCCACCTTCCCCAAAAGAGCATCCTGTTCCCACCAAGAGCATCACCTGCATCCCCACCAGCTTGGCCAAACACGGTCCCTCTGGGAGCACGTACAGGGCCTGGCCTCCTCCTGCAGAGCAGAGCCCCAAACACATCCCGCCCCAGCGATCGCACTGAGAGCGACGACGCTCTGACCCTGCCTGGATGTGAGCAACTCGTTCCTGCGTGCAAAACAAAGCTGTGAAGAAAAGAGCAACAGCACCTGAGAAGAAAGCTCTGCCTCCCAATTAACAGAGATATTTTATGATATTCAGCTATATCCCAATTTTAGCATTATGCTTTGCTTTATTTTTAGAACTTCTAACTTTGCCTTTGCTATCAGCTGCCAAGGCTGAAAACCTCAGGGGACATCAGAGATGAAGACAATTCCCCGTTTCCATCTATTCTCATATACCCCAGAGGTCCGTACCAACAGAGCAGCTCCATACCAACACCTCCATCACCAGGTGAAAACTTTTAACCCATGCAGGCAGGGCCCCGAGGAGCCAGGGAACAAGGGGATCACACTGCAGCCTTCCAGGAGAACCTCCAGCTCAAACACAGTGAGATCAGACAGGAAGAAATTAGAGCTGGTCCCTTTGTTCCTTTCGGAAGCTGCCTGGAGCTAGTAGCAGAACCAAGCAAGGATGAGCAGAGATGTGCACCAAGATTCAAGCTTATTCAGAGAGGTCTGTCCTTTACCTGGGCTGCACAGAAAATGCCTCTCTCCCATCAGTAATCTCCTTCTAATTGCACAATTACTTTATTATGTAGCGCTAGCAACAGAGGGGAGTCTTCAAGTCATTTCATTGTCCAGAGCCTCCAAGAGGACACAGAGAACACAGGCTCCACGCAGTCATTCTGCCTGCATTAATCTTGTCTAAAGGCTATTCATTTTTGAGACTTCAAGTATTGTTCATTCTTCCAAGTGGGACATAATAAAGTTATTGCATAATTAGCAGAGTCCTGGCAGCCATGGCAGGTGTTTTAGTCACAGGAATTAAAAAGAAAAAAAAAAGTTTCTGCCGTTGTTATGAATTCCTTCTGGCAGTTTCTGGCTTCTTTCTTAAAGTTACTCCCAGGGCCCACCTGACTTGCAGCTTTTGAGATGCAAAGGCAAAATTCAGCTCTTGCTGCAAGATGCCTCCGTTGGGACTACATACACTGCATTTCTCCAAACACAAGAAGTAAACAGGCCATTTCGGTTTGAATGACTTTTGTTCTTCCTTGTCAACTCTCTGCATGTAAAACAGACAGCCTGGGGATTGCATGGGGCCTGCACCTCCCCTCTGCCCTACCCTGCACTGATGCTCAGCCTGGCTGCATGGGAAGGGGTGACCTCTCCCTTCCGAGGTGCAGGTCACAAAACATGTCATAAAAATATCAGCTGGACAGAGACTGATATAATTCACACGAGGAGAGAGACCATAATGATCTTCCCTGCTGGGGAGCCATTAGAGAGGCTATTGAGAGCTTATTGCTTTCCTTGCGCAGCCAGATATTGCTGCAAAGGAACAGGCGGTGGCCAACAGGCAGCGGAACTCACCAGTGAGCGAGGCCACCAGCACTGCCCCCTGCTCCGAGGGCAGGAATTCTGCACTGGGCGAGGAGCAGAGGGGACAGCACCTGCAATGGCAGCGCCAGGGAAGAGCTTTGCTTTTGTGGTCGCCCATGGGAGAGGTGCCAGGCTGCTGAGCTTGGACATTTATAAAATGAACCATCCCTCAAGGGTCATCAGAATGAAATCTGATGCTTCACAAGTCTCGATCTCTTTCCATTTCTGCAAAAAATGGGAAAACCCAAGAACTGCTAAGACTGTCAGGACACTGTAGTAAACCAGTAGGTTCTGTCATTGCAACAACCTGGGGAGAGTTTTTCTGCCTTTGAGCACATTCCAGTGCCTTGCACAAAGTAAACCAACGACCTCCATGAGCACTTCTGTGTGGTAAGAGCTGAGATCCAGCCCCACAGAGGCTGCTGCACTGAGGCTACCACTGCACTTGCTGCACAATCCCAAGAGACAAACTCGAAAAACACCTTTGATACCAGTCAGTCACTGATCACTTTTATAGGTTTGACTATTGCTCTGACTCTCAAAATAGGTACTGTCATCAGCAGCTCCTGGAAATAAAGCAGCTACCCACACTTCAACCCTTTTAATCTCTCTTGGCAATATCATTTATTTTTTGCTGCTAAGTAGGTAAAGAGGTTGACATTATGACGTATAATGCTGATGAATGGCTTTATTTGGAAGAATTCTAGCTGGCTTCAGCAGTAGGTTTTCCAGGTAAGGTTAAAGGGAAATAAATGAATTAAAAATAAAATAAAATAAAAGAGTGCAGATTTTACAATTTAGGTTTATCTTCCACTTGACAAATGAATGGGCAGAGGGACATAGGAATTATTCCAGTGTTGTACCACAAAATGCACATACAGTCTGGGGCAGTCTGGGCTAACTCCTGATATACCACTCTATAAACTTTATAAAGAAAATAAATTATTTTGAAGCTCCTCTGAAATTTAAAATTCAAACAGTGATGCAGCAGATGCTTCTGAGGATAAATCAACTTGCACTATGGACGCACACACTGGGCATTAACTATAAAGAGAATTTATTTGTTAATATTTCAAAGAGTCTATTTATGTTCTGAGAATCAAAACACCCTGGGCTCTGCCCCGGCTCGAGTTTGGCTTGGTGCGTTTTTTCTTCTCCTACACCAAACAGCATAAACATTTTAGTCCTTGTCCATAAAGTGCTGCTGCATCCACAGTGTTATATGGACATTTGTTACTTAAGAAAAATAAAGCAAATAGTAATAAATAGCTTGGGGAGTCCCCGTTTGCATGATTGTGTCATAGTGGTAAATTATTCACCAAGGCTAAGAGCTATACTTTCTGGTAAAACACAGGCTCAGGAATATTAGGGTACTTTATAAATAACCACAGATTTGGAAAGATAAGATAATGGTCACTTCATACACATCCATAACATAATAAATGCTCCAGGGCACACGGCTGAAGAACAACAGAAACTCCAGCTTTCTGACAGTAACCTTGCCAAAACAGCAAAAATGACTGAAAGTGGAGAAAAAAATATAAAGATTGTGTTTTGTATTGAAGAAAAATCAAAAAAAAATTGTTTTGTATTGAAGGGACACGTGATAGCAGTCTTCAACTATGTAAAAGGTTACTATGAAGAGAAATATAATAGCTGTTCACCATGTCCACTGGGGATAAAACAAGAAATAATAGGTTTAAATTGCACTGAGGGAGATTAAGGTTTGAATGTTCTCCCTAATGCCTAGCAGCACGGATGGTTAAGCACTGGAACAGATAACCTAGGGATGCTCCAGAGGCCCCAGTGCTGCTAGAGTAGGATGGGGAGAGGCTAAAGAAACTTCTTTCAAGGACATTTTGGTTATAAGAGCCCCCAAGCAGTAGCACTTTTCATCTGCAAACAAATAACCCTCAACAAGGAAAAGTTTTTCCTTTTTTGATGCTTCTGAAGAAATTCCAAGCACTTGCCTTCCACTCCCAGCCTGCCTGGGCAATGCCAAAATGGTTGACACTGCAGACAGACCCCGGGTAGAGCACCACGGCATCACCAGGATGCTGTTTTTCCACAGGAATTGGATGTCTAGATGTGTTGTCAGCTTTGGCTTTCTGGGGCCTAGTGGAAAGCGCTCGTCCCTGGTGTGGTGCCGACGTTGACTGGCCAGGTAAGCAGGACAACACAATTCCCAGGACGAGGCCATACCCTCTTCATGCCATTTCTCCCAGGACATCCGCACCCGTGCACTGAGTCACACACAACAAAAACACCCAAGTGCTTAAGCAGAGAGAACGGAGCAAGTGCCCAGGCTGCAGGGCCATTCCCGCTCCCTCTGCCTCTGCCCACAGGCGCTCCTGCTCTGGACATCGTTTTTGATCAAAAACGATCGCTGCAAGAGATAATCGTGCACCCACCCACATTTGACTGGGAAATATAAAGGAGCCATATAATTAACCTACTTAATTAGGAACTGTATATGACCCATAGCTAGGGAAAAAAGCTCTCCTAGTAAACTGGGTCACCATGCATTGTATAGCAAGTGCTGAAGCAGACCTCATTAAACTCCAATATATTATAACACCCCCTCCCCATCTGACTTCAAACCTCCGTTGGCACTTCCATATTTCCCCGCTTCTAATCTTAAATGCTGTTCTTAAATGCCGTATCACTGCCAGGCAAGTGGATGATTCCAAACGGAATCTCCCAGCCTTGCTTTGCCATTCAGAGCTATAGGTACACGCATGCGTATTTATTTATAACCGCAGACAGAAATCTAGTCCCAACCCTCAGCTTATCAGTAAAACAAAACAAAACAAACAAACAAAAAGGAAGTGTTATAAAAAATAAGCCAACCTTTTGCTGGAACCAAAATCAAACAATCCCCCAGGGCTGATCTCTGCACCAGCAAGGAAAGGAACTAGAACTCATAAAACAGAATAAGTGAAAGCACAACAAATACAATTAAAAATCTAGCCATGCTCGGAGCGAGATTGCATTTACTGTCTCATAAAAAGAGTCTTGTCCTGTCAGGCAAAAAAAAAAA